>CP092882.1:61671942-61785805 GCA_030710605.1 Cordylochernes scorpioides
TTCTGATTAAAAAAAAAAAATGCTCCAATTGCCTCCGATTCTTGCAAAAGTTTAACCCCACCTGCAAATGCAAGTAACCAAATGGGGCTCTGGCACATTTGTACGTGCAAAATATAACTGCTTTTCTCATGTGTAGACATGTGGTGTGCTTACAGTAACTCACCATGATTATCATGGCCTGTACCATGTCTACTAGGGATAAGCAAAAAAATTTAAGAAGGAAGAGAAAAAGAACTGCAATGAGATGACTAGGAATTACTAGATGGGAGTGATGTTCACCAACAGATCAAATTGGACAATATTTGTCTATGTAGTGACCAGAGGTAAACTTGATGGGGGGGGGGTAACAACAACAAATTTAATTTTAAAATTGCAACAACCTGGGGGTTTTGTTATTCACCACATTCAAAAAAGAAAGTTTATCTGTTGCATCCATATTTGTACAACTAAAATGGCTAAACACAAGGTAATAAGACCAAATCCAAATAAATAAATAGTGTGTGATGTTTCGGTAACAGCGTTGTTACTGAAACGTCACACACTTAATTTTTTTGATTTGGTCTTATTACCTTGGTTTTATAATCTACTAGCCGAATGACCCGGGCAACGCCCGTCGATTGAATGTTTTTATTCAAATACTATTTGTTACAATTATAAATTGGAGCCGTGGATGTCACTCTTGTGAAACGTCCCGCTCCAAACTTTACATGTACATTAGGTCAGCTGGTATTACCCCTCATTTTCACCGCTAGAGGCGCGAGCGAATTGACTTTTTGTAAATATACATAATTATAAAGATATAAGCTTCTATAGAAGATAATGATGATGCGTGCGCATCCGTGACAGCAGCCGATGAGGAAAGACGGTCGTGACTATATATATTAATAATAATAGTAATATACTAATAATTATTATTATCATTAGATAATGATCATAATGATGATGCGCGCACATCCGTGACAGCGATGAGGAATTGAGGAAAGACGGTCGTGACTATATATGTTGATAATAAAATAATAATAATAATATAATAATAATAATTATTATCATTAGATAATGATAATGATCATAATGATGATGCGCGCGCATCCGTGACAGCGATGAGGAAAGACGGTCGTTACTATATTATAATCTATAATCCAAATTGTGCCTTATCATTAAAATTGCTATAATATAATAAAATAATAAGACCATATCCAAATGAACATGTGATCACATTTTAGCTTGCATCAGATGCACTGTTGTTATGTCCAATGAAGAGCCTCAGATGTCTCCATGCATCTCTATCACAGTAGTCACAATGTCCACTAGGCTTTTCTTTGGAGAATGGGTGCCGTTGCCACGTTAGTCACCTTGGACCAGAATTTGGTCAAATATTCCAAGGGGAGACTGGTGTGGTTGGACTTCTTCCCCCATCAGATGCACTAACAAGACTTGGGAGAGGTCACTGCTTATCATAAAACAGCTCGAGGAGCATGGACTTGTGGAATTTCTGTAATCTTTACACAAGCAACTACAACAACATCCAAATAAAATATGGTTGATATTTTGATAACAGCGTTGTGTTCTTATTATTTTATGATTCTTATCTATAATCCAAATTGTACCTCATCATTTTGTTATTCTCTCTGTTGAATGAGTAGGCTTTGACGAGAATTTAAAAAACAACGAGCCATTCCATCTACAGTGTACATGTATTGGGAAAACTGATATTTTTGGAATTATTGTATTACAGTAGAACCTTCCTGTAAAGGACACCTAATTGCAGAGCCAAAATGTCCTTTAGGGAGAGGTGTCCTCTTACTAGAGAGTTGCTAAATAGTAAAAATGGTAATTTTGCAAATGAAAACTGTCCTTTGTGGAGAGGTGTCTGCTAAAGAGAGGTTCTACTGTATATATATATATATTTTGCTTATCCCTAGTACACATGGTACAGGCCATGATAATCATGGTGGGTAGAAGCTGGCGACTGCTTTTACTGTAAGTACACCACAAGTCTACACATGTGAAAAGCGACTTTGCACTTACAAATGGACCAGGGCCATGTTTGGTTACTTGCACTCGCTAGTGGGGTTGGACTTTTGCAAGAATCGGGGGCCATTGGAGCATTTTTTTTTTTTAATCAGAAAAAAGTGCCCAATGTGGGATTTGATCCTGGGTCATAGCGGTCAAAAAACAACAGTTTAGACCATCCTTCCACGGACCTCCTATACAACAGTTTCTATATGTTTAAATACAGTCAAACCTCTATGAGTGAATAATCCTGCATGCAGACACCTCAAAACAAGGGTAGTTGAACACCAAGATTACCATTTTCTACCAATTTGTTAATAAAACTATCCGATAAGAGGACACTTCTCCTTAAAGGAAACTTTGGAAACTAGGTGTTGAGGAAGGAAGTACTACTCATGGACCAAACTTAAGGAAGTTGTACCTTCTAGCATGTGTATCGGGGTTCAGACAATAACTCTGAAAGATATTACAGTGACCATTATTGAAGACACAAGATAACCAAGAGTGAACAAAATTGTCTCTGTCTCCTTCAAAAAATAGATGACTGGCGACATCCAAGGTTTTCCGGGGGGTCGGTGGTAAGATGGTCTAAACCAAGCATGTCAAACTCAAATCCTAACACGGGCCAAATAAAAAAGTAATAAGATTATGTGGGCCGCAAAAAAAGAAAATAAGTAATTAAATTTTTATAGTAACATTTATGTAGGTTTATTTTTAAAAATACTAATAAGAAAAAAGAAAGTTAAGTTAATATTTTCTCCCTGATATTTGGCATCTCTTTTCTGCTACCATCTTTCCTACTTCGGGGGAAATCTTGTTCGCAGTGATTAATTTTAAAACTGACCCAAGGTGAACGTCAGTAATTCTCGATCTGATTGGAGTCTTATTTCTTTTCATAAGTGAAAATAACTGCTCGCACTGATAAGTACTTCCAAACATGGACATAATTTCATATGCTAATTTTCGAGTGTTTTCAAATCTGGCTGGCAAATATTTGTAAAATTCATAAACGCCAACTTCAATGAATTTTGCCTTTAAATCTGAATCGCACTGGATATCTATTACCTCCATTTGCATATGATTAGGTACTGATTCTATATTTATCGAGAAAATCGAAGAAAACAAAGTAAACTTGCCTTCCAAAGATTTGAAATCAGAAAACCTTGTTTCAAATTCATTTCTAAGACATAAAATTTTTTCCGCATATTTTTGATACGATGCAGTTTCACTTAAACTTGATTTGTACATGTTACATGTCGGAAAGTGCATTAAATCTTCGTTTTTCAACTGCTTTTCCCAAAGAACTAGCTTACATTTGAATGCATTAACTTGGTCACACATGTTGGAAATGATCTGATCCTTTCCTTGCAGTTTCAAATTTAAATCTGACAAGTGTTTTGTTATGTCAACCACGAAGGAAAAATCTTGCAACCATACTTGATCAGAAAACAAAGCGATGTCTTGATTCTTGGTTATTAAAAACTGACATATTTCTTCTTTCAAGTCCCAAAATTGTTTGAGAACCTTGGAGCATGATAGCCAACGTACCTCGGTATAGTATGATAAACCTGAATATTCGCTTTCTAATTCAGTTAAGAACAGAGAGAACTGTCGCTGATTTAAACCTCGAGATCTTATGAAATTGATGAATTTTTTGATAGGTGTCAACACATTTTCCATTTTTATTACCTTCGTACATAATACTTCCTGATGTATAATGCAATGCGTTTGATGAATATTGGCCCCATCAGAAATTTCACTTAGTTTTTTTGCAGTAATGCTACGAAACCGTTGGTTTTTCCAGTCATTGAAGGAGCTCCATCTGTTGCTACAGAAGTCAATTTTGATTGAGGTAAATTGTATTTTTGCAGAAGATCATAAACGCAATTAAATATATCTTCTCCTGTAGTAGTGCCATGCATCGGTACTAGTTCCAATAATTCCTCAAAAATGTTGAAATCCGTGTCGCAAGCTCGAAAAAAACAGCTAACTGAGCTACGCCCCCAATGTCCGTACTCTCATCACAGGCAATGGAAAATTCTTTGAAACAAGATGATTTTTCTTTTATCTGATCATTCAAATTTCTGGCCATATCAGTAACTCTTTCCACAACGGTATTTTGAGACAAAGATATTGCTTGAAACGTCTTCACACTTCCAGGACAAACAATTTCTGCAGCTTTAATTAAACATTCCTTGATGAAATCACCTTCAGTAAAAGGTTTTGAGTGTTTAGCTATCATCTCCGATAAAACGTAGCTTGCATGCACCGCCGCTTCACTCTCTTGTGATACTTTAGTAAACATAAACTGTTGTTTTTTCATTCCCAACTTGAACTCTTTTAACTTTTCTTGTCTCATTAAACCTTCGTAGGTATCATATTTTGATTTATGTTGTTCATAATGACGTTTAATGTTATATAATTTTGGTACACAAATAGCATTATTACATATCAAGCAGATGATTTTATCTTTTACTTCAGAGCAAAAATACTCTAATTCCCACTTTTCTTGAAAATTCCTATGTTCGTCAGCAATTTTTCGTTTAGTTTTACTGCCACTTGGGTTTGATGAAGACATATTGAATACAAAGGTCTGAAAAAAAATCAGTAATCGCTAACACAAAATAATGAAACGTTTTAATTAATATTTTAAAAATTAATATTTTTATATAACTTACCAGACACAGAATAACTGCCCAAATTATTGAACGTAACTTTAAAAAAAAAAAAAAATTTCTAGTACTCCGAAAGAATATTTTTTTTAAACTTTAAGGCACACAATACTTATGGCGATGTACATACGTTATGTATGTAGGTATAATATTATCAAAACTTACGACTTATGTATGGCGACCAGTGGTTCGTTATTAATAAATAAATTATGTATAATTACAATTTTAAAAAATTAGGCTACAAATTTTTATTAATTTTTTTTTTTAATTTATAAAAAAAAAAAAATATTAAAATATATTATCTGGTGGGCCGCAAATTTATTCGTTGTGGGCCGCATGAGGCCCGCGGGCCGCGAGTTTGACATGCTTGGTCTAAACCGTTGATTTTTGACTGCTATGACCTGGGTTCGAATCCCGCATTGGGCACTTTTTTTCTAATAAAAAAAAAATGCTCCATTGGCCCTCGTTTCTTGCAAAAGTCTAACCCCACCAGAAATTACAAGTAACCAAACGGGACTCTGGCACATTTGTAAGTTCAAAGTATAACTGCTTTTCACATGTCTAGACATGTGGTGCACTTACAGTAAAAGCAGTTGCCACACCCACCATGATTATCATGGCCTGTACCATGTGCACTAGCGATAATAAAAAAAAAAAAAAGATTTTCCACTTCAATAAGTTTTGTACAAGAGTGCAGTAGAACCTCCCTTTAGCTGACACCTCGCTACATTTATATTTCAGAGGATCTCTTGAACAGAATTGTCCAGGTTAGACAGATCTGCTATAGAAACTAGGCCATACCTAGTTGGTCAGTTAGTTGGAGTGAAAGTCAGCAGTCTATAGATAATGTGTATTGTAAAGATAGAGGCTGCCTGGCCTGCATTCATAGTTCTTCAAATAAAAGACACTTCGGCCTGTAAATCTTTTTATTGTCTCGATGTTTCGACAAAATTTTTTTTGTCCTTGTCAGATTTTTGTCGAGACAATAAAAAGATTTGCTGGTCAAAGTATCTTTAAAGAAATTGTGTAGTTAGGGTGACCAGGATTATCAGTGTACCTCCTATCTCTGATAAATCTACTGATAAACTCTGAGCAAACTTCCTAACACAATGTTCTCTCTCCATGTGACCACACATTCTCTCATATGTTGGTATAATCTTAAATTCTATTTAAAAAATTGTCACAATTTATATAGATCGTGGGATACCTTGTAACTAGTTTTTTTTTGCTTATTCCTAGTACACATGGTGGTGATGATGGGGTCTTGTCCAAGTACACGTGGTACAGGCCATGATAATCATGGTGGGTAGTTAGCGACTGCTTTTACTGTAAGTGCACCACATGTCTACACATGTGAAAAGCAGTTCGACTTTTGCACTTACAAATGTGCCAGGGCCCTGTTTGGTTACTTGCACTCGCTGATGGGGTTGGACTTTTGCAAGAATCGGTGGCCATTGGAGCATTTTTTTTTAAACATAAAAAAGTGCCCAGGTAATTGAACCCAGGTCGTAGCGGTCGAAAACCAACGGTTTAGACCATCCTTCCATTGACCACCGAAACAAATGTAAACAACCAAAGCACTTTATTTTAATTTTAAATCTTATTTTATTGGCGTTTTAATGATGTAAAATATTTTCTCTCCCGTAGAAGGGATTTCTTGCCCTAAAGTTTGAGAGATTTTTAAATAAAAAATATTTTAAAAAGAAACTTTTCCCTGGATGCTTAATGTTCTTATTTTAACATTCTTTCATGTGTTGGTATACTCTTCTATTTAAAATATTGTCACAATTTGTATAGATCGTGGGATACCTTGTAACTAGTCATGTGACCTATTCCTACACAAAAAAAAAAACTATTAAACTTCCAAAAATAGTTTAGATAAATTAAATAAAAGGAAAATTTGTTTTAAAAATTACATAAATATCTTGATAAGGCACAATTTGGATTATAGATTATAAACACAAGGTAATAAGACCTAATCCAAATAAATAATGTGTGTGATGTTTCGGTAACAACGCTGTTACTGAAACGTCACACACCATTTATTTGGTCTTATTACTTTGTGTTTATAATTTATAATCCAAATTGTGCCTTATCATCCTTTAATAGGCTGTAATACAAATTTAAAGGATTAGTTTCTTGTATTCATATTACAGACCGTTGAAGAATGTTAGTGTCTGAAAGCTCGCCAATTTTCAATAAAGAAACTCGTTGGCTTTTATATCTTCTTAGAAATTACAGCCTGCAATTCCTCCTATTGTAATTTGGAATATCTCTATAAATTATGTTGGGGAGAAGGGCTCCATTTCAGGTTGAAATTTTCAGGAAATTCAGGTTTATTCGGGGGAACTGGTTAATTAACAGTTGGTTGTTAGACAATAAATATATTAAGAAAAAGGCATCTCCTTATCGTGCAACTGAAAGTTGCTGATGGCTTGCGCCATCTATCGGAATAAATATCAACTATACTCGTTGATTTTCAATTATTCCAGAATTGGCCAAATACCCATTCTTTTTTTACATTGTGTCGCGGTCTCAAGCAATTCTGGCCTTAACTACCCGTTTCATGATTGTTCAGGATGCCTGAATGACCAGTTTTATGGTCGTTGAGGTACAGCTTGCACCACGCTAATGAGGGCCAACAGCCCGAAACGCATCCGTGGTTAGCTTTTCTTGATTAATCAAGAATGGGTATTTGGCCAATTCTGGAATAATTAAAAATCAACGAGAATAGTTGATATTTATTCCGATAGATGGCGCAAGCCATCAGCAACTTTCAGTTGCACAATAAGGAGATGCCTTTTTCTTAATTTAGGCACCTTATCCCAGTACAATATCACATTTGTACTATTTTTTCACAATAAATATATCGTTGTACCAGGTTATGGTCTGGCAGGTTTGTCTACCTTTATTTTCTGCTCAGACATGTCAGAGTGTGTTTCAACCATTCTACAAGTTTAGATAAGTCAATAATAAGACAGCTTTATATTTAGGTGAAGCACCTTGAATATTTTTTTACTTATCATATCAAAGTAAAAGAGGTGTGTAGTCACAGTGTTTTAAAATACATTTTATAGTAAATAATTTGTTTTATCAAAATAAATAAATATAAAATTTGAAATAAATACAGTAGAACCTCCCTTTAGCGGACAGCTCTCTACAAAGGACAGTTTTCTTTTGCAAAATTACCATTTTTACTATTTAGCAACTCTCCGGTAAAGAGGACACCTCTCTCTAAAGGACACTTTAGCTCTGCAATTAGGTGTCCTTTACAGGGAGGTTCTACTGTATTAGAAATTATTCATAAAAATAGGCGCATTAACTATGATGCAACACTTCCCCCTCTCCAGAGGTTATCACATCCTTGTTATTGACTTCCTCATCAATTATTTAAAATAGAGTTTGAGTCTAATGACATGGACATTCAATTCCAAGTAATTTATGTCAGATAACTTCTTTTTTTGGGCAATTTCATATTCCTAATTTTCCTAACTGGTGTCCACACTGCCAATAAATGTCCTGGTTCATAGATTCTCTCATTGTGTATTTTGTCATAGTTTCTTTTTATTCTTTCCTGTGTTTTTTCTGTGTTGTTAACAACAACCTGTCTTGTCCTTGCTATTTTATCTAAGTAGTTTTCTATTTATTCATCATAATTGTCCATGTTACTGTCCACTGAAATATTTTCATTGTCTAAGAGGGACATGGGTTCCCTCCCAAACAACAGGAAAAATGGAGAGTAGCCTGTGGTTTCTTGAATTCTGGTATTATACGCGTGGGTGATAAAAGGGAGGATTTCATCCTACTTCTTCTGGACTGTATTTACATACATGCTGATCATGTTGATTAAAGTTTTATTTAACCGCTCTGTCAATCCATTAGTCTGAGGATGATAGCTCATTGTGAAGCGGCGTTTAGTTTTGGACATTTTCAAGATATCTTTCCTCAAATGGCTATTGAAATGTGAACCTGTTGCTAATGAGGAACCTTGTTATTGTTTGATTAAAAATGTGGAGAATTCTCTCCCAGTTACTTCCTTTGTTTTAGCATAGCTGTGGTATATTAATTCATTAGCACAATAATCCATTTTTTTCCGTTTTTCATTGATAGAAAAGGGGCCAACCAAGTTAATTCTGATTCTTTTGAAAGGGTAGTTAGCAGAGGAAATAGGTTGTAGTAGCCTAGATGTCAACTGACTTTAATAAAGAGAGAGAGAAAAGGAATACAGTTAAAAAAACAAATTTAATTAAATTACTTAATTATATTTTAAATCAAAACAAGTGGAGGGGGGAGGGGGGGGGGAGATCTACGATGCGACTGCTGTACAGGCCGATGGAATGGTATTCACAGTGAGGGAGGGTACACACAGAGCTAGGCTTAGCCAGGGTCAGACACTGCCAGCAGCTGCTCACTGCCAGCCTCGCCTCCGTCTCCGTCCGCTGTGGTCACAATGGGGCCGGTTGCCATGGTCACCTGCATGCCGTGGCTCTGGGCCTCAGCTAGCTGGGTCACCACGGTCTGGTACATGGACACTGGGATGGTCACCATGCCCGACACTGTGGAGAAGGTAGCTGCACACACACACTGTCAATGGTCACAGTTGATAACCATGGCCAGGGATCAACTCTGCCGGTCCCAAGCCCGGATGACAAAGGAGGAAGGGGAGCAGTAACAAGCTCACTAAAAAAACCTGGGCTCAGCTGGCCCTGCTGATAGTACCCTGTAAGAGCCCCTAATCCAGGGATACAGGATGAGCAGAGTTTGTACTCCATGTTAGGAGCAGCTGTACATGGTGTTTGTTCCACATATAAGAGACGGCCATTTTTTGGAACTAAGTCGGCCTGTTACTGAGTAGTGCTCACAGTCTAAAAACCCAGGCATTCTACTTCACCCAGTCATAATGGTTGTGGAGATAAGAAAGATGACCAGATATAGAATCCCACATAGAGCACTTTTATTTGCTTCAATGGGGCCTGATTCTTGTCTAAGTTCAACAGTGAGTGTAAGTAACCAAACTGGGCATCATCACAGTTTTACTGTCTCTACTATAATTATACAATTCACCATGACTATCATAGCCTGTACAGCAATAACTGGTGAAAGAAGCCACATTTCTATCCTAATAGAAGTGTACAAAGCTTAAAACAAGACTGTTGCGAATCTGGCTGGCACTTTGTGAACACTCACTATAATTTATATTGTGGAGAAATATATGATTAATCGATAAGGCATAATTTGGATTATAGATTATAAACACAAGGTAATAAGACCAAATCCAAATAAATAATGTGTGACGTTTCGGTAACAGCGTTGTTACCATCTTCAGACAAAAGTACTGAATCAGAGAATTTTATCACAGCATGCTTTTAAATAGTTCCTGTTATTCTCTCAAATTTCTCTCATTCAGTACTTTTGTTTGAGGATGTTAACAACGCTGTTACCGAAATGTCACACACTATTTTTTTATTTGGATTTGGTCTTATTACCTTGTGTTTATATGATTAATCCTAAATTATATTTGAATAAGGAAAACTAGCTTTACGGGAAAAGTGAGTTTCTTTATTTTGAGGTGTTGTAAGCTTTCAAGCAAATTTTCCTCTTTCTAAATCCTAATTATTATAATAATTCTAAAACAAATGAAGAGAGAGGCATGGACCAGACTATATTATAACTATATATATAGCTCTAATGTAATCCTTATTCAAACTACATTTGTTTTTGGATTTCCTGTTAAAGAGCAAAATTTAGTTGAAAACTTGCAAACACCTTAAAATGAAGAAACACTTTGCCCAAAAAGCTTTTTATTTTTATGTTAGAATATTTCTGGGTAACAATCGCTTGCATAGAATCTTAAATTTTATGCGCATTAAAGAAATTGCCACTGAATTGAATTGATCCCACTGCTGTTTCATGCACACCTGTTAATAATCATTATTGCAGAGAGTTCATTCTATTCATTCATTCAAAACTTTTTAAACGCAGACATTCTTTCTATGACTAAAAAATGATGCTACAGACGGAGGAATCAGGATATATTTAGAGAAGAGGAGAAGAATTCTTAGAATTAATTTAGAAAAAATTACGTGAGAACGCCCTTGCAACCTCAGAACAATTTTTAACGCCTTGCCAAATGTTTTATTTTATTTACTTCTCCTGACGAAGACAAAATATTTTTGTTGAAACGTTGACTAAATAAAAAAACTCTAACTGGCCGAAGTGCCTATTTTTCATATAAATATGAATGCCGGCCAGGCAGCCTCTATCTTTACGATAATTTACATCAATTTACATGAGAGGTGTGTTTCATTTTCCACACAATTTATCACATTCATCTTAGTGAGATAAATAAAATGATAAAACATAATTTGGAGTTTAGATAAATAAGACCAAATCCAAATAATTTAATAGACGTTTCGGTAACAGCATCTTGTATCTAAGATAAATAAACAAATGTGGTTTAATAAATAACGCGCCATCTATATAATACAAATGAAAACACCAAAACACAAATGTTTCTTTTCACAAATAAATCAATTTTCTATATATATGGCGTGTTATTGCTATATATTAATTTATGCCTAACCGGCCTTGTGTTTATTGTTTGCGGAAGAGCATTGCTCGAAGCAAATATTTATATGTAATTCTACTGTCCTAAAAGCTTATGTCCATAGTTTGCTTTAATACCATTTCTAAGATTCCACCCTTCAGTGTAGCATATAAAAGCAGAATGATCCAATACAGTATTAGATCTCTAAGAAGCGGTCTGGTAGATTAAATTGGCGAAACCACTGGGAAGGGTTCACCACTGATGAGTAAAGCCTTCCCAATATTTTTTCATCGCAGTAAGGATAGTAGAAGTTTGTTTTACTTGTGAAAAGAAACATTCGTGTTTTCAAATGTGGTTTAAGGCTTGCTTGCCGTCATTCAAAGAAATGTTAGTGTTTTTATAAATTTAATTGGCATCTATAAAATCTATAAAGCGCGCGTGGTGTCGCTGGAGACCCGCTGGCGATTCTCCACCAAACTCTGCAGCGATGGCAGAGTTGGCATTGTATACATATCTTTATTTCTTTTCTTTCAAAAATTTTTGTTTATCTTTAAAGTGCAAGTGGCCCTAGGGGGACATAGCGCTCTAAGTCTAAATAAAGAATTGTACATAGTATCGATAAGGCACAATTTGGATTATAGATTATAAACACAAGGTAATAAGACCAAATCCAAATGAAATAAATAGTGTGTGACGTTTTGGTAACAGCGTTGTTACTGATGTACTTTTGTCTGAAGATGGTAACAACGCTGTTACCGAATTTATTTAGTTTTGGTCTTATTACCTTGTGTTTGTACATAGTATCATGCATATATATATATAATTATATTTTTTACAATAGTGCAGACTGTGCACTTTTGCATGTATTGCCAAGATGTCAATAAAATTATCTGTTTAGCTCCTCTATCTATAAAATTTGTAACAGTCAAAATTTTTTTGGTAGTTAAATCATTGCAGAGATAATATTTGATGTGATGATACATGTAAAAAAAATACATTGCCTGAAAAAAAAAACCAATGGCATCAAACCATATTATTTGTTTAAACACAGTATTTAACCCCTCACATATTATTAATCATTGTTGCAAATATCATAAACTAGGTTGCATTTTTGAGTGGTACCTAATAAAGTGATTTTGGAACAAAGAACACTATTTACTAGTTATTTTGGCACTGACTATAATTCAACAGCCATTATTCAAATCCTAATCCAATCTTTGATTTAACCACAATGCCACAGGAATCATCCATCCAAAAAAAAAGAGATTGTGTTAGTGGACATGGCATCTGCCCAGTAAGCAGAATACTGTGGGTTCAATTCTTATCCCTGGACACTTTTATTTTTCCGTTTCATCATTACTCTTCACAATTCATCCTTTCATACTTCATCCCTAAGGATAGGAATAGTCATTATTTCTCCTTAAAATAAATTATGATATTTCGTCCTGTAAAAAGAAACATTTGGGGTAAAAACTTGTCAAATGTCGTTCTAAAAGAGTTTGTATTACCAAAAACCTGCAGTCTTCTAACAAAAATGTAGGGCAGAGAAGCAGTATATATGGCTTTTCCAGCCAAAGACTTGTGCCTTAGAAAACCTTACAGTTTATTTACATGGTCCCCAGCCTGGGTAAAAAGAAAAAGGGGGAGCAGTAACAAGCTTGTTTAAAACCCTTGGTTCAGCTGGCCTGGATAACTGTAATGGGTCCAGGGACACAGGATGAGCAGCATCTGTATTCTTAATGCACATAGTGGCTGTTCCTCATGTCAGAGGCAGCTATTTTATATTGGAGCTAAGTCAACCTGTTACTAGGGATGCTCCCAGTCTTAATGACAAAGGCATTCTACTTTATGATGGTACATGGATGACAAGAGGAAGCCACGGTTTTCTATGAGTAAACCCATAAGCACCTTTGAAAACCCTCAGCATAGCACAGCCTCCTGTCTTAATGACAAAAGCAGACATATTTTACTACTGAGATAAGCAAGAAAGCTGCCAAGAAACCCCAAATGTGAGTTACAATAATGGAAGCTATTCCTCCTAGTTCTTTCATGCATCACCCACTCATTCGGAAGGTGTTTTTAATGGGAACTTTTTGGAGAAACACAATAGAATCAAATCCAAATAAATAAATATAATGTTTGACAGTAACAATGTTCAATAGACAAATGAACTGAATCAGATGGTGGTAACAAGGCTGTGTTACCAAAATGAC
The DNA here is from genome assembly GCA_030710605.1 of Cordylochernes scorpioides. Lineage (NCBI taxonomy): Eukaryota > Metazoa > Arthropoda > Arachnida > Pseudoscorpiones > Chernetidae > Cordylochernes > Cordylochernes scorpioides. The sequence goes on from CP092882.1 coordinate 61,685,388, forward strand.
AAACAATTTGTTCTTATTTACCTTGTGTTTCTAATCCAGAATCCAAACTGAACCTAATCAAATGGAACAATTTGTTAATTAGAACACACTTATACAGAGTTAGGTTAAGGGACACAATGGATATAAGTTAATGAGTTATACAATCACACACACACACACACATACATAAAGTAAATGGAGTAAGTAAGTGCTGACAATGGCAAACTACAGAGAGTGTTTGTATGGTACTGGTTGATAACAGCTTACAATAAGAGAAAACTATAAAAAAAGAGAGAAAATTGGTTTTAAATATTTAATATTATAAACTTCCCATACCCCTCAAAATAGCTTCATTGTAATAATAAAAAAAAAAACTTTGAACACTTTGAAATATAGGAACAAATATATATAGGAAGTTTTGAGAATAAAGAACCATGATATAAGAGTTGGATTGAAAGTTTACAAATAACTTGAGAAAAATGTGGACAACTCTACAATAGAAGAATACAATAGATGCAAGGAATTCTAAGGATATACAATTTTGAAAAAGATTTACCATAATAAAAGGGGAAATAGAATTTAAAGGAGGTAACAACAGGTAATAAGACCAAAATCCATATAAATAGTGTGTGACATAGGTATAACACACAGCGTTGTTACCATCATCAAACAAAAGTACTGAATCTGATGATGGTAACAACGTTATTACCAAAATGTCACACACTATTGATTTAGATTTGGTCTTATTTACCTTGTTTTTCTAATATATTATCATTATAGAGGAAGAGGTCCTGTGTGAATCAATGAAAACATGTATTAGCTCGGATAGTAAAGAGATAAATCTGTTTGTTCGGCAATACAAAATGACAGAGCAGGTCAGAATAATCAGTAGATAAATCGGTCATCTACGGACAATGACTTTCCAGAATGGTTCCAAGGATTTCCCATTATATACTAAGTGAAATTCTCAACCTGCAATTACAAGCTACATCATTGACTGTATTGACTCATCCATTGATGAGCTCTACTCATCCCCAGCAAACACCATCAAAAGTCTCAAGCTCTACAAGCTTGATATTCGAATATGATTGAGTGGAGATAAGAAAGAAGAAGTAGATAAATCCATATGTGAGATCAACTATGGAAAACTGATATCAGTGGAGAGCATCAAGCTCCTTCCTTCGAGCTGAAATGGAGATTGGCTGTGAAGTAATGACAGTAGTTAGGACTCTGAAGCTAGATAGCAATGAAAAAGGAATTCCACTTCACAAAAAATGCTGTTAGAGAGAAAAAAACTTCTGACCTGACTGGGGCAATTGTTGGGAAACATTGGAAAAACACCAATCTTTGCTCCACAGACAACTACTTCTACAGTATAAACTTCCAAGCAGGTCTTCTTCGACCTCTATAGAAGCGTACGGAACACTTAAAAAAAAACAAATTTCTGAAAATTTTAAAATAGTTTTAAAGGATATTCATTAAAATCTTTTTCACATCCATCATTCATGATCCACTACTCAACACACATTCAATACCTAGTACTCCAACATTTCCACTCACCTCAATGGGTGTGGTGGACTACAGATTGGGTGTGTCAGCCCTGATTCTATTTTATGATAGATCATCGTGGAAGCTCTACTAGTTCTATAGCCACTTGTATACTAGGTACTATATGTAGGAGGGGTGTTGGGATTTAAAGAATCTATGCTAAGTCAACCAAACACCCTCTGTGGTTCCCCCACTGTACTCACCACTCTGCGTACCGTCCTCTCCAGTCAGGATGATGTGGCCCTCGTGGTTGAGAGTGGCCTCAGCCAGTGTAGCCACTTGAGCACCATCTCCGTTAAGGTCGTCGCCTGTTGTGCCATCTGTGGCCTGGATGGCGCTAACTGCCCGGACTTGGGCCTGAGTCCCATCTGGCAGCGTGACCACTGTGCTGTTAGGGTCCACGTGGATAATGGACACTGTGCCATCTGGGTTGTTGATGGTCTGCACCATGGTGGGAGTGTAGTGGGCCGTGATGGGCTGAGCCGCATAAAGGGCCTGTACATCACAGTCCTTTGCTGCTGTGTTAACCTGCTTCCTCTCTTCCCCACACACCCAACAATGGATTCCATCCACATATCATTAAACAATAAATATACAGTTAGAACCTCCCTGTAAAGGACACCTAATTGCAGAGCCAAAGTGTCCTTAAAATATAAGGCTTACAACAAACTTGATATCATGACTAAATTTTTTTTTAAAATATCTAAATTTTGAGCATGTTTCAGCTCACGGATTTGAATTCAAAACAAAAAATTAGCAGCATTGTTTATTTTCATTTCCATTCTATTTTTGCTGTATGTTGTATACATTTTTATACATTATACTTTTTTATTAATATAGTAAAAATGGTAATTTTGACAATGAAAACTGTCTATTGTAGAGAGGTTTCCACTAGCGGGAGTGTCCTCTGATGGAGTATGTTCTACTATATATAGACACTGGTGTCTAACTGTAACTAGACTTACAGTGGGTGTGGCTGCGAGGGAAGAATCCACCACCGAGGCCAGGATGCGGTTGTGGACACTGGTGGCAGTCTTCACCTTGTCCTTCTCATCGTCCTCTATGAAAGCCGGCAGGAGATCTTCCCGCCCATGGTACTTGTAGCAGTTGATGACAATCTCCCGTAGGGCGTGAGTCCAAGACACCTTTTGCTTGGCATCCTCAGAGCGGGCATCTGAGCGGACATTGGCCCAGGGCAGGTCCTTGGGCCACCACACAGGCCTGGTGGACTCCTTGCCCCAGCCGGGTTTGCCACGGCCCGTGGAGTACTTCAGCATGAGAGGGATAAAGGCCCTCAGTTGAGCCTGCACACATGCCGTTTTGTTAGAACATCAAGTGGGGTTGGTAAGATAGAACTAAATTGTTTTCATGGTACAGTAGAAACTCCCTGTAAAGGACACCTAATTGCAAAGCCAAAGTGTCCTTTAGGGAGAGGCATCCTCTTACAGGAGAGTTGCTAAATAGTAAAAATGGCAATTTTGCAAATGAAAACTGTCCTTTGTAGAGAGGTGTCCTCTAGCATGAGTGTCCTCTCATGGAGATTCTACTGTATTAAGAAAACCTTTTTTATTAGGTATTTATCAACCAGGGATAAAATGAATCCTCCCTTATATAACAAACCTAAAATAATTCCACACAATATTGGTGATAACAAATTGTAAACTATGGCTAAAGCGAACCAAAAATTCAGTTCCATTGGGGGTTTCCTCTAGATAGTTTTTAAGTATTTATATATCATATCAGGTGAAAAAAAAAAAAGAAACTCATGTTTTTCCATACACTTTAAAAAATATGTAATTTGTATGTATTGATTACAGCTACAAGAAAAAAATACCTAATCCAAATAAATTAATAGCGTATGACATTTCGGTTAACAGCATTGTTACCACTTATTTTCTTGTAGCTATAATCTATAATCCAAATTGTGCTTTATCATAATGTATTGATTAATTATTAATTTTTCAGGTTGCAATGGTGAATAATGGCACTTCTGAAATCTCATTGGAGAAGACCTTTATGTTTTAAACTTTCTATCAGGAGGAAGGGAGAGAGAGAGGCAAAATGAACTGATTTATTTTTATCGATGATGCAAAAGAAAGCTGTTGGTTCCAATGGTGGTAACATCTGGATTGAAGACTGCCACATTGGATGCCCTCATCAAACTTCCTGAGAAGATAGTTCACCAACACCCTCCCGGGCAATTACCAGAGTAGGACTTATATAAAGGGTATATACAGTAGAACCTTCCTGTAAAGGACACCTAATTGCAGAGCCAAAGTGTCCTTTGAGAAGAGGTTGTTTCTCCGGTTCAAAATCACATTAATAGGTACCGCTCAACAAGAGCAACCTAGTTCATGATAATTGAAACAGTGAATAATATATGAAGGTTATTCACATATTAAACAAAATGTTAACGCTGGATTCAATCCCAGTTGATGGCTGTCAGGAATCGAGGGTGTTACCCACTCGTCCACCGACTCTTTTATTCTAATATAATTTAAACTAGAAATCGACTATCGGCAGTTTTTGCCGATCTGAATGGGGACTTCATAGAGTCAAAATGGTAATTTTGCAAATGGAACTGTCCTTTATAGAGAAGTGTCCTCTCATGGAGATTCTATTTAATTTGAATAAGGAAAACTAGATCTTTGGGCAAAGAATTTCTTTATTTTGAGGTGTTGCAAGTTTTCTAGCATATTTTGCTCTTTAACCATGGTGGATAGTTAGCGACTGATTTTACTGTTGGTGCACCACATGTCTACACATGTGAAAAGCAGTTCGACTTTGCACTTAAAAATGTGCCAGATCCCCGTTTGGTTACTTGCACTCCCTGGTGTCCTTGGTGGGGTTGGTCTTTTGCAAGAATTGGGATCCATCGGAGCATTTTTAAAATTTTTTAATAAAAAAGTGCCCAATGCGGGATTCGATACCGGGGTCGTAGCGATGGAAAACCAATGGTTTAGACCATTCTTCCACAGGCCCCCATATATATATAAAAAACTACCTCTAACAAGATTATGTTTGACAATATCACCTACAGGATACACAGATTGGGAGCAAATATCAAAACTGCACCAAGTTTGAGACATTCTGGTTCTCTGTCCTATAATAACAATGGGACAGGTCACCAAATGATTATCACCCTCACTCCAGTGACTGAACAACATTCTCAAGTTTTTGGCAATGCTCTGACAAAATTGTCTTTGCACCAATTGGTTCTACATAGAGGTAAACAAAAGGTAATAAGACCAAATCCAAATAAATAAATAGTGAGTGACGTTTCGGTAACAGCGTTGTTACCATCTTCATTTACTTCAGTTACTATTTATTTGGATTAGGTCTTATTACCTTGTGTTTATAATCTATAATCCAAATTGTGCCTTATCATACATAGATGTAGTAATTCATTCATTACCTGAATTCAAGATGGATGGTGATTACATTGTTCAGTAATCAGCTTTTGTACCCAATACTCAACTGATATACTGCAGAACCTCCATGAGACGACACTCATGCTAAAAGACACCCCTCTTCAAAGGACAGTTTTCATTTGTAAAATAACCATTTTTACTCTTTAGCAGGGGGTCGGTGGAAGGATGGTCTAAAGCGTTGGTTTTCGACCTCTATGACCCGGGTTCAATTCCAGCATGGGGCACTTTTTTCTGATTTAAAAAAATATGCTCCAATGGCCCCCCGATTCTTGCAAAAGTCCAACCCCACCAGCGAGTGCAAGTAACCAAATGGGGCTCTGGCATATTTGTAAGTGCAAAATCAAACTTCTTTTCACATGTGTAGACATGTGGTGCACTTACAGTAAAAGCAGTCACCTACTTCTATCCACCATGATTATCATGGCCTGTACCACGTGTACTAGGGATAAGCAACTCTTCGTTAAGAGGACACCTCTCTCTAAAGAACACTTTGGCTCTGCAATTAGGTGTTGTCCTTTACTACTGTACCATTAATGATATAAGATACAATTTGGATTATAGATGGGAATCAAAAGTTAACATGATCAAATCCAAATTAGCGAAATGTTTGCGGCATTTTAGTAACAGCATTGTTACCATTAGAATGATATTTTTTATTCATTTAGTACTTTGTATGATGTTAGTAACAATGGTGTTGGCGAAAAGTCACAAACATTTCACTAATTTGGATTTGGTCTTTTGTTACCTTTTGCTTCTAATATACCATTCATTCTCATCAATACCTATACATACATATTTATAAGGCAATTTAGCTCGGCACATATACTGAAGAGGTTCCAAGATTTTATTTTGTATCACCTGGTTATATTGGACTTGAAAAAAAAAAAAAACATACATGCAGGTCATTGATTTTATTTGAAAACAAAAAAATAAAAAATTGCTTATCCCTAGTACACGTGGTACAAGCCATGATAATCATGGTGGGTAAAAGTAGGCGATTGCTTTTACTGTAAGTGCACCACATGTCTACACATGTGAAAAGCAGTTCGACTTTGCACTTACAAATTTGCCAGAGCCCCATTTGATTTCTTGCACTCGCTGGTAGGGTTGTACTTTTGCAAGAATTGGGGATCATTGGAGCCTTTATTTATTTTTTAATCAGAAAAAGTGCCCAATGCGGGAAACGAACCAGGGTCGTAGCGGTCGAAAACCAACAGTTTAGACCATCCTTCCACCGAACCCCCCTTTTTTTAGAAATAAAATTTACAATAAAACCTCCATGAGAGGACACCTCTCTAAAAAAGACACTTTGGCCTTACAACTAGGTGATGTTTTAGGAGAGGTGTTACTGTATTGGGCAATATTGAACTCATATCTTAAAATTTCCTAAATTTTGCACAATATCCTGTTATTCTAGTTATACTGTATATAGGACACCTCTCTAAAGGATACTTTGGCTGAGCATTTAGGTGTGTTCTTGTCAGAGAGTTGATAAATAGTAAAAAGGGTCATTTCAGTGATGAAAACTGTCTTTTGTAGAGAGAGGTGTCCTCTAGAGGGACTCTCATGGAGGTTGTTCTACTGCATAGCCTGGATCACATCATCTAAGTGCAGTAAGTGACTATGGGTAGGTCAATGGTCTCATGTCTTTTTAATTTAATTAAATAATAAAGCAGGTTTCTCAGGAGATGAGTTTCTCTTCACTTTTACAATCTCTAGCAAGGGGTCGGTGGAAGGCTGGTTAAACCGTTAGGTTTACGACCACTACGACCCGGGTTCGATCCCCGCATTGAACACTTTTTTCTGTTTAAAAAAAAAAAAAAAATGCTCCAATGCCCCCCCGATTCTTGCAAAAGTCCAACCCCACCAGCGAGTGCAAGTAACCAAACGGGGCTCTGGCACATTTGTAAGTGCAAAGTTGAACTGCTTTCACATGTGTAGACATGTGGTGCACTTACAGTAAAAGCAGTCGCTAACTACCCACCATGATTATCATGGCCTGTACCACGTGTACTAGGGATAAGCAAAAAAAAAAAACAATCTCTAGCTTTTGGGCATCTCTGCCTTTCTACAGAACTACATAAAACAAATACAGTAGAACCTCCTTGAGAGGACACTCATGCTAGAGAACACCTCTCTTGAAAGGATAGTTTTCATTTGTAAAATTACCATTTTAACTATTTAGCTACTCTCCTGTAAGATGACACCTCTCTCTAAAAAACACTTTGGCTCTGCAATTAGGTGTTGTCCTTTACAGGGAGATTCTAATATAATAGTAAAACACTGTTGGAAAAGAAAAAATCTCCCTTTCCCACCCTAGAACACCTTTCAGTTTACAAATCAGAACTCTCTGGAACAGATACTGCTCTCAAAAACATCAAATCATTAAGTAAAATAATCATCTGACTAAAGATCAGCCATTTACACTCTACAAACCTCCAGACAAGAACCTCTTTTCAAGAGCATTGCTAAATCTGTAAACTGACCCCCAGCCAACAGCTCTTGACACTGTACAATGGCTTCCAGCTCAATGTTGGAATTCAGGGAAATGAACTGGCAGACTCTCTGGCAAAATCTGGAGTAAACATTAGTTGTTGTTTCTTATTCTCTTGTCCAAAGATTCCACAAATCCCACACTAAACATCTGTTGTATCCCCAAAGATTCCACAAATCCCACACTAAACATATGTTGTATCTCCAAAGATTCCACACACAGTAAACAAATGAAGACCTACCTGGGTCATCTTCTCCACCGGAGTGGGGATGCCGTCAATGACTAGGGGAGGTAACTCGTGGAGGGTGGGGTCCTCCTGTGTCTGGGGTGGGGCTTGCTGCGCCAGCGCACTCTCCAACTCCTGCATGATGAGGGACCGGCAGTTGCGCACCACGTTCTCCAAGGGGTGGGCCCCAAAGACCTTGAAGTTGTTCTGAGGCTTGCCAGGGGTGACAATGAGCACCACGGCCTGCTGGCCCACCCGGGTGGTGTACTCGTCAATGCTGGCCTTCAGCTTCCTGTAGCAAGAGGCTCCGTTGGTGGCAGCAGCTCCGTCGCAGGGCAAGGCATTCTGGGTGTCCGCCCCACTGCTGACAAGACCTTCCTTATCTCGCACCCAAACTGACTGGAGGGGAAATTGAAAGTTTTTTTTTTTTCAGGTCTCATGTCATTCAAGCTACTTTTCCAACCTTAGAGTTGAACCTCAGTGTTGCACTCACACACACACTCAAGTAAACATATGAGAAAAGCTACAATAAATAAATAAAAAAAAACAACTCTCTGTAGTCGTTTCTGTGCAACAACATTTGGAGTGCATGTCCCTAACTGCTACTTCTTGGGGAAGGATGAGAGTTGGATTAAAAACATAACAAAACTATATCTTTCAAGAAAATAAGACCTAATCCAAATAAATTAATAGTGAGTGATGTTTCAGTAACAAACGCTGTTACCAAAAGGTTACACATTATTAATTTATTTGGATTAGGTCTTAATTTCTTGTACTTTTATCTCTAATCCAAATTGTGCTTTATCTGTAGTTGTTTCTGTAACAACATTTAGGATGTGTGTCCCTAACTGCTACTTCTTGAGGAGAAATGATAGGTGTTGGATTAAAAACATAAGATAACAAGACTATATCCAAATAAATATAAAAATTAGTGTGATGTTTGGGTAACAATATGGTGTTATACCAAAATGTCACACATTATTTGGATGTGGGGTCTTGTTACCTTATATATTACTACTTCTTCTTCTTTCTTATCTCTCCACTCAATCATATTAAGGTATTTAATGAATGAAAGGATTGTTTGCAAAAAGTTTCTTTTATTCTTAAATTTGGCGAGCTTTCAGGCGTTAGCCTATCATCAGGCCGACATCGCAAATATACATAAAATAATACAAAATCTAAACTAAATATAGGCGTAGAACTGATCTTACCGGAAATAAACAAATCGTAATAAAATATATCGTATACACCGATACATGCAAATGTGCCGAAAACTTTAAAATAAAATAATATAATAAAAAAATTTTTTTTTTTTTTAAAAACAAATTTAAAACTATGAAATTTGAGATGGGCTAAGATTACATAAAAAAGGACTAAAATAAGATTTGTGGAATTTACAATAAGACAAAAAACCGACTATGAATTTATACAACTAATTTAGCTATGGGATATATGAAGGTACTGCTGTGGTAAATCGATCCTTCTGTTAATGCTCTTTTTATCGTTCGAAACCAAGGATTCTAGTATAAGTCTATTATGTTTGGAGAATATGTTTCGGAAGTAACACTTGACCTCCTGTAGGTTGAAATGGTGGCCTGTAGAATCCTCATGTTGATATATAAAAGATCTGCTATCTCGGTTCCTTAGGTTTCTGATGTGCTCCTTAACTCTGGTACCGACAGTTCGGCCGGTTTCCCCCACGTAAGAAGCGGTACATTGTTGGCAAGATAATGAATAAACCGCATTATGCTGGTCACTCGGTTCTGTCTTAACCTGAGATTTCGTGATTGGATGTCTGACTAATTGGCCGATGGATCGAGAGCCTACAAAAACAGGCCTAATCCCAAATTTCCTCAAAACATCTGCTAGCCTTTGATTAGTAGGGGAATACTGCAAGTAGCAATTGGATCGATATACCTGCCGGTTTCGGGGAAGGAACCCTTTATAAGTGTGTTTCATCACAAATGAGGCTGGGAATCCATATCTCTGGAGGTTTCGGATGATGTTGCTCTTTTCAATCTTTCTGAAGCCTGGAAGGGAGCAATGCGTGATAATTCTTTTTGTCAATGTTTTGACTATGGAAATCTTGTGACCTATCGGGCCAAATGAGTTGAAATTGAGGTATGACGGCTCTATTCCTTTCTTATAATAAACGGTCGAATGGTATTTGTGTTCGGTTCTGAGGATGAGTATGTCCAAATAAGGCAAGGCGGCCTCTGTCTCTGTCTCCATAGTAAATTTTATCTGGGGGTTGTAACTGTTCAGAGTGTTTAAAATTAGGTTTCCTTTGTCCTCTTCAAACTCGCAAAAGATGTCATCAATATAGCGGTGCCATCTTTTTATGCCAAGGTGTTTGAAGGTAGTGATCCACTTGTCTATTTTCAACATGACAATTTCAGCCGCTATCAATGAAAGTGGGCTCCCCATAGGGGAACCACAAATCTGTTGGTAGATTAGATCTTCAAACTTGAAATTATTCAATGAAAGGCAGAGCTGGAATAAAGTGACGACCCTATTGTTTTCAATGGAATCAGTAGAATTTTGGGCCAGTATTTCTTTCAGGTTTTCCATAATTAGATTGTGCGGTAGGCTAAGGAACAAGGATACAACATCAAAGGAGCCCATGATACATCCCGGATTTGGTTTGGAATTCCGTAATTTAATGATGAAATCAGGAATGTTACTGATGGAAAAGGAATTGTAAGAGCGTATCACTGGAGACAGGAATGAAGTTAAGAACCTTGATAATGGCATAGCTGGCGATAGATGGTACGCTATTATTGGTCTCAGAGGGATATCCTCCTTATGTAGCTTCGGTAACCCATAGATGTAAGGGATTCGGTTGGTGGAAGATGTGAATTCTTTGAATTGGGCGTCGGTTATTAGTTTTTCTTTCTTTAAGGATGCCAGTTTCCGCTTAAACAGGGCTACTGTTTTCGAATTAGTGGTTTGGTCGATCTGTCTGAAGACACTTACATCATCTAAAATATTGTGGATTTTTTTCGCATAGTCAAGTCTGCTCATGATAACCGTGTTGGCTCCTTTGTCTGATTTTGTAATCACAAGATCAGTATTATTTTTAAGTTGTTTAATGGCGGTCATTTCCTCTCTATTGGGTTTGACATCTAATTTGTTCTCTCTGCTAGATAGTCTACTGGCAACCAAGTTCCTGATCTCATTCTTTTCAGTATTGTTGAAGGATGATATAGCTGTCTCTACCGCTCCTATGGTAAGGTTATCCTTTAGGATATCCTGGTCTTTACAGCACTAATGAATCGGACAAAAAATCGTCACCTCGACATTCCACTCTAGAGAAACTTGCCAACATTGTTGTATTGTGCTGTAAAAAAACAATATCATACGCAATATATATATATGGTAAGGTAATTGTCTGTTCGATTAGGCATCCTAAACTTGAGTCCTTTCATAAGAACATCCATTTCTATTTCAGAAAGCTTGGTTTCCGTTAGATTAACAATTGGATTAGAGTGATTTTTGTATGGAAAGCCATACTTTTTGGACCAGTGCTGGAGTTTCTTTTCATGTTTCATGTGAATAGAATTATCTTGTTCCCTTACTCTTGTTGATGGTGTCTGCCGGGAAAGATAAGAGCTCATCAATGGATAAGTCAATACAGTCAATAATGTGGTTTGGGGTTGTAGGTTGAGAATTGCACTTAGTACATAGTGGGAATTACTACTTCTTGAAGTTTAGAAAAGAAAGGGGGGAGGGGGCTGGTGAAGGAGTGATTCACACTTCATTTATCACAACTCTGGATTGAATCCTGCATTGACTTCTTTCTTTTTTTCACTGCTTCAAAATCCCCACACAACTACACCAGCAAAGGCAAGTAACCAAACTTTATAAGGTCTTAACGTACCTTACTAAAATTACAACATTTTTTATGTTGTATTGTGATGGATTTGTGAGGTACAGTAGAACCTCCCTGTAAAGGACAACACCTAATTACAGAGCCAAAGTGTCCTTTAGAGAGAGATGTCCTCTTACCGGAAAGTTACTAAATATTAAAAATGTTAATTTTGCAAATGAAACCTGTCCTTTATGGTGAGGTGTCCGCTAGCGGGGTGTCTGCTAAATGGTGGTTCTACTGTACTTCCGTGGAGCACAAAATCTCTTAAATATTCTAATTGCCTTTGAATAAAAATTAAATAAATAAATGGGTGAGACTTGGCGAGAAATTTCTATTAGAATCGAAGAGCACCAAAGAAAGAAGAGACCTACCAGAAATCTCTAATAGCAAGCTACATTAATGAAACTGGTGAACAAAACCACAGCCAACAAGCATGCAACTTCCAAGAATAAATCCTTGAAGGGCCATAGAAACCATTGGATTATAAATTATAAATACAAGGTAATAAGCCCAAATCCAAATCAATAAATAGTATGTGACGTTTCGGTAACAACACTGATACCGAAACATCACACACTATTTATTTATTTGGATTTGGTCTTATTACCTTGTGTTTAATTGATATTTATTCTGACAGATAAGTGCGAGCCATCAGTAACTTTTAGCTGCACAATCTGCAGATGTTTTTTTTTCCTACAGGAAGTTTATTCGATGGATGGGGCAATGGCAGGCAGGGTGGAAAGTAAGTTCGGCAGATATTGTAGGGCCCATTTTATACACACACAAACATATTCCATATATACCTCCACAAGTGGATACTTCAACTCAGCTTTAATAGCCAAAAATGATGATCCATTTTTCACCAATTAGCAACTATTCAGTAAGAAGACACATCTCTTTAAAGGACATTTTGGCTGTGAACCTAGGTGTTTTTTTAAAAGAAAGGTAGTTCTACTATAGAGAGCTAAGTGGCTAACGTAGAGGTTTCCAATAAGGAAAGACGAGATGTAGTGGCAGCAGCAGAGGTTTTCCTCCTGTCTACAGGTAGGTAGATCTACTATCTACAGTAGCTTTGAGAGAGAGGGGTGTAACACACACTGAGGTTCAACTAAAGCTAGCTACAGAGTGAGACCCATCAAGCTGACACCCAAGGATAGCCCTGCCCCTGCAGATAAAAGTAAATAAACATAAAAAAAGGGAGGGAGGGGGGGGGATTAACAAAACAAAACGGGGGAAGGTGAGGATAGTCCAGGATTGTCGGAAGGCTGTGGGGGGGTGGGGTGGGGACTATAAAGGAATACCTTAATAACCTTGTTTGCTGCCGCTTGCGTATTGAAGGGTTTGTCTCGAAGGAGTGCGGCCGCTTTCTTTTCTTCCCCGTGGCCACGGCCGCAGCAGCAGCAATGCCGACAGGACCTGAACCCAGAGATGGCGGAGTGAGACAATACTGAGATGCTGGGGGTATCACCTACCAGCTGCAGCTAACTGTGCTGTGACGTCATCCCCGACTCCTGCATTGGAGAGGAGATCGGAGTCGTCAAAGGAAGGGCTGTCAGGGGAGGAGGGACCATCGCTCATGTCATCTGTGCCGATGAGGGCGTGGTTTACTGACATGACGCTCAAATCTGTGTCATCCTGTTCTGTGAGGGAAAAAAAAAACATTTTGGTTTGGTTAGAGATTTGGAAGACTTTCAACACAATGAAAAATACATTGTCACTAGATGGGATTACAGGAAAACCTGTCTTGGGAGTTTCTATTTGGTTCCAAAGGAAGACACAATCGCAAGACAGAGGAGAGGAATTGGATTACAATAAACCTAAAGCTCTTCTTACTGGACAAATTCAATGAGTTTCTTAATTTAGGATAATCAACAAAAGGTAATAAGACCAAATCCAAATAAAAAAATAGTGTGTGACGTTTCGGTAACAACATTGTTACCGAAACGTCACACACTATTTTTTTATTTGGATTTGGTCTTATTACCTTTTGTTTATAATCTATAATCCAAATTGTGCCTTATCAATTAGGATAATCAACTTTAAGCCACTTTAGGGGCTTAAAAAATTTAGACATGAATGTGCTAGAATGGGTGAGCTTCCATTAAAAATCAGCTCCTAAGACAGGTTACCGCATTAGAGTTAAACCTGTCTATAGCGCCCCCTCTTGGGACTCACCAAAATAGGGTGCTATAGAGAGGGGGTGCTATAGACAGGTCACTTTTAATGTAAAAGGTTTACATTTTAATGTTTAAAATCAGGCACTATAGAGAGGAAGGCGCTATTTAGAGGGGGCGCTATAGACAGGTTTAACTGTATTTGTGAATAATAATAAAAAATTAGGGATAGAGTTGATTCTATAGCAAAGATTTGATATGAAAGGAGAAAAGAATTTATAAAGAGACAATTCTCAAATGGTGATTATAAAACACTAGACGAATGGCCCGGGCAACGCCCGGGTTTTACCCGAGTGCGAATATATTTTAAAAACGTTGTCTTGGGTGGTCGCTATAGACAGGGTGGTCTGTATAGACAGGTGTATGTATCACACAGCCGATAACAGGGTTGTCTAGAGTGGCCGCTATAGACAGGGTGGTCTGTATAGACAGGTGTATGTATCACACAGCCGATAACAGGGTTGTCTAGAGTGGCCGCTATAGACAGGGTGGTCTGTATAGACAGGTGTATGTATCACACAGCCGATAACAGGGTTGTCTAGAGTGGCCGCTATAGACAGGTGTATGTATCACACTGCTGATAACAGGGTTGCCTAAGGTGACCGCTATAGACAGGGTGGTCTGTATAGACAGGTGAATGTAACACACTAATGATAACAGGGTTGTCTAGAGTGGCCGCTATAGACAGGTGTATGTATCACACAGCTGATAACAGGGTTGTCTAGAGGGGGGCAGGGAGGTCACGTGTTCGCCGGCGGCAGCCAATGGGCGCGCATTCTATCCGTGAACGGTGACCTTCAGAATAAGGCAATTATATAAGTAGATCATCAGCATGGTGAGCAATGGGACACACATGAGACATATTTCATTCAGAAAGTCTAACAAAAGCACACAAACCCAGACTTAAAATAATAAATGTAATGTTAAAAATAAATAGAATAGTTATGTAGGGTTAGTTTAGGTTACCACAACAGCTACAACAACAGAGTAAAAAACAATGAGAATAGGTATTATCAACCAAAAACTGCCAAATTCACACTCATAGACAAAACTTAAGGAAGTTTTACCTTTTAGCATGTATATTGGTATTGAGACAATAACTATGAAAGATAGTTCATACAAAGTAATCTTTATTGAATACACACAAGATAACCAAGTGTATATACACTCATGGATGAAACTTAAGGAAGTTGTACCTTTTAGCAATGTATATCGGGATTCATACAATAACTCTAAAGATATTTGATACACAGTGACCTTTATTGAATACACATGAGATAACCAAGTGTGAACAAAGTTGCCTCTGTCTCCTTTAAAAAAAAAAAAAAAGATAACCGGTGACATCAAAGACGTTCTATTTCCTTAAGTTTTGTTCATGAGTGTATTAGAAATAAGAATGAGAGAGCTTTGATGTGTTAGCTCACATTGGTTAGACGAGGCAAACAACTTTATTAACATTTAGCAATAACGCGCCACCTATATTGTAACAGATTATTTATTATTCTAAGAAAAGATTTTTTAAATTTCGATATTTGTATTTTGATACACACTGTGAAAATTTTTCTCATTGCCTCTCTACTATTTTATTAGTTCTAATTTGCGCTTACATTAAATAAATTGCGGTGTCATCCTGAAGTTTGTCTTCCCTAATTTTCTATATTAGAATATATATCAAATGAAAACATTAAGACGCAAATGTTTCTTTCAGACATAAGATGAACCAGGCTCTCCTAATATTTTTTCATTGCAATAAGGGCAGTAGAAGCTTGATTTATGTCTAAAAGAAACATTTGAGTCTTAATGTTTTCATTTGCTAAACACCTTTATCTTTAAAAGGATTTGGGTTGTAGAAAGAAGTGAGAGTTCACACAATAAGTGTTAAACTCTGCCTTTGCCGGTCCCAAGAACGGATGAAAAAGGAGGAGGGGGAGCAGTAACAAGTTCACTAAAAAACCTGGGCTCAGCTGGCCCGGCTGATAGTACCCTGTAAGGGCTCCTAATCTAGGGATACAGAATGTCCAGCGTTTGTACTCCATGTTAAGAGCGGCTGCACATGGCGTCTGTTCCTCATGTCAGAGGCGGCCATTTCCTTTGGAGCTAAGTCGGCCTGCCACTGAGTAGTGCTCCCAGTCTTAATGACAAAGGCAGACACATTCTACTTCACCCAATCATGATGGTTGTCAACTTTACAAGCTTGATACCTTAATATGATTGAGTGGAGATAAAAAGAAGAAGAAGAGTGATATTATAAGTAGATGGCCAAGAAAAAAAAAAGAAAACATCCCACTACCTTTAGCTACAGAATTCATGTACAACTTGGCATTTTTTTAAACCTTTGATACCACAATATAAAATCATGATTCCCAAATGACACAGAAATATTCAGTGTCCCCCATCATCTTTTATATCTAATCTTTACACATTAAATACCTAACTAAATTATACAGAAGAAACTTAGAAAAAAAAAAAAAGAACAGAACAAAACTTACCATACTTCAGGTCGCGCATGCCGGAACTGAAACATGAAAAAGGAAAATAATAATAATAATAAAAAGAAAAAAAAAAAATCTATGAGAATAAGAAAGAAAGAAAAAAAAAAAAAAAAAGAAGAAATGTTTAAAGAGAGAAAAAGTGGTAAAATTGACCAAAACAAAGCTTCAAACCCCAATCTCCACCACCAGGTAAAGAAGCACAAATCCCATGGCTTACTTTTGGATGGCTGCTGAAAAAGGTAGACACTCATGGTGTGTGGACATAGGGGTGTTGTGAGGTGTAGATGGTGGTGTTAGTAGATGGGAGGGAAGGGCGGAGGCCTTAGTAAGGCCATCTACACACACACACAAGATAGAGTCTTAGACAACAAACAATGGTAGCTTTCAACACTACAATCAAGGGGTTATGATAAGGCACACAATTTGGATTATAGATTATAAAAACAAGGTAACTCCGCCCTTGCTGGTCCCAAGCCCGGATGAAAAAGGAGGAAGGGGAGCAATAACAAGCTCACTAAAAAACCTGGGCTCAGCTGGCCCGACTGATAGTACCATGTTAGGGCTCCTAATCCAGGGATACAGGATGAGCAGCATCTGTACTCCATGTTAGGAGGGGCTGCACATGGTGTCTGTTCCTCATGTCAGAGGCGGCCATTTCTTTTAGAGCTAAGTCGGCATGCCACTGAGTAGTGCTCCCAGTCTTAATTACAAAGGCAGACATATTCTACTTCACCCAGTGTGGAGTATTGCCACATATTGCCAGTGATGATAAAGCACAATTTGGAATAGAGATATTGTCTAATGATGATAACAATGCTGTTACCGAAACATCACACACTATTATTTGGGTTAGGTCTTATTACCTTTTATACATTGCCAGTCAATTTATTTGTTATAGATTTTACTTATTAAAGATCAAAATGTTGCTTCGATATACACTAATAGCCACACCAGGTGATTTGGCAGGTGGTATTGAGAAACCTTGAAAGGCCAATATAGATATAGAGAAAAAAGTGATGAATTGCACAAGCCAAAGATACAACTTCACAATATCAGCCATGTGCCTGAAATATCAACTAGGAATTGTTTCTCTAGGAACACATTGAAGATGTTGTAAGACCACAAGGTGGAAGAACTAGGTTGGGAAAGTCAAGTAGTTGCTAGGTGTATACTGACAGCAACTTTATATTATTATTTATTTATTTTTATTACAGTAGAATCTCCCTTTAGCAGACAGCTCTCTATAAAGGACAGTTTTCATTTTCAAAATTACCATTTTTACTATTTAGCAACTCTTCAGTAAGAGGACAACTCTCCCTAAAGGACAATTTGGCTCTGCAATTAGGTGTCCTTTACAGACAGGTTCTACTGTATTATCCCTAGTATACATCATGCAGGTTATGATAGTCATGGTGGGTAGCAGTCAGTGACTGCATTTACTGTAAGTGCACCACATGACTACACATGTGTGCCAGAACCCCGTTTTGTTATTTGCATTCACTGGTGGGGAGTTGGACTTTTGGGAGGGCAACCACAAGTATACCACACGTCTACATAGGTAGAATGCCAATTTTTGCATTTAGAAGTATGCCAGAGTCCAATTTTGTTATTTGCATTTACTGGTAATGGGTTGGACTTTAGCAAGAATGGGTGGGGGTGACATTAAAGCAAATTTTTTTATTCATGAAAAAAGTATCCATTGTGGGATTCGATACCGGGTTATGGCAGTTGAAAACCGACGGTTTATACTGCTCCTCCACGGAGAAACCAACTTGTTGCAGTGTTGGATGAAAGCTTCCTTCCTTCCTTACAGGAATGAGAGCCATCCTATTAGAAATCCGTACCATTGTCTGTGAACTGCTACTTTTTACCTCTTCCTTTTCATAAAGTAGATTTTACCTAGAATATTTAGTTTTAATAAATAAAGACATCAACTGTGCCCACATTCTTTTTTAAACAAACTGGTTCTACTGTAGAACGACATTTGAAAATTATCCCGCATGTGTTTCTTTTGAACGAAAAATCGAAATTTATTTTAAGTAGAAATAACGATTATTTCTAACTTTAGAGATGAAGTATAAAGAATGAATTGTGAAGAGTAATGATAAACGGAAAAATAAAAGTGTCCAGGGAATTATCATTACTCTTCACAATTCATCCTTTCATACTTCATCCCTAAAGTTAGAAATAATCATTATTTCTCCTTAAAATAAATTTCGATTTTTTCGTTCAAAAGAAACACAGGCGGGATAATTTTCAAATGTCATTCTACAATCATAAGCCACATTATATTGTATTATGGTTTTACTGTAATAATAATTTATATATGTGTGAAAATATAGCACAGTTCTTCATTATAACAGCTTTATTAAAAAAAAAAAAAAAAAACTTGGTTCTAACAACAACCTGATTATAACAACCATAATCCCTAGTAATGTTGTAAGAATGAAGTTAACAGCTCTATGTTTAACTAGATTTTTGTCCAAAAGGTTATTTCTCTTGAATAACGTACCCTTATAAATTCGAAATACATTCAAATCTGGTTATATAAACATCACTTGGAACCAGAATTTAGTTGTGCTATAACCACAGTTAAAAAAAAAAAAACCTAACAATTACAATTAGGAACATTACAATTAGGATGTTATAACGAGGTTACGCGGGAAGGTTAAAATTTAGAATAGAGGTGTGAGATCCTAATGGCGTAGTAAAACTAGATGCGTACTCGAGTAGCACGCAACTAGGCGCGTACTCGAGTAGCACGCAACTAGGCGCGTACTCGAGTAGTACGCAACTAGGCGCGTATTCGAGTAGCACGCGACTAGGCGCGTATTCGAGTAGCACGCAACTAGGCGCGTATTCGAGTAACACGCAACTAGGCGCGTATTCGAGTAGCACGCAACTAGGCGCGTATTCGAGTAGCACGCAACTAGGCGCGTATTCGAGTAGCACATTCGAGTAGCACGCAACCAGTCGCGTATTCAAGTAGCACGCAACTAGGCGCGTATTCGAGTAGCACGCAACCAGTCGCGTATTCGAGTAGCACGCAACCAGTCGCGTATTCAAGTAGCACGCAACTAGGCGCGTATTCGAAGTAGCACGCAACTAGGCGCGTATTTGAGTAACACGTAACTAGACGCGTATTCGAGTAGCACGCAACTAGGCGCGTATTCGAGTAACACACAACTAGGCGCGTATTCGAGTAGCACGCAACTAGGCGCGTATTTGAGTAGCACGCAACTAGGCGCGTATTCGAGTAGCACGCAACTAGGCGCGTATTTGAGTAGCACGCAACCAGTCGCGTATTCGAGTAGCACGCAACTAGGCGCGTATTCGAGTAGCACGCAACCAGGCGCGTATTCGAGTAGCACGCAACTAGGCGCGTATTCGAGTAGCACGCAACTAGACGCGTATTCGAGTAGCACGCAACTAGGCGCGTATTCGAGTAGCACGCAACTAGACGCGTATTCGAGTAGCACGCAACTAGACGCGTATTCGAGTAGCACGCAACTAGGCGCGTATTCGAGTAGCACGCAACTAGGCGCGTATTCGAGTAGCACGCTACTAGGCGCGTATTCGAGTAGCACGCAACTAGGCGCGTATTCGAGTAGCACGCTACTAGGCGCGTATTCGAGTAGCACGCAACTAGGCGCGTATTCGAGTAGCACGCAACTAGGCGCGAATTCGAGTGGCACGCAACTAGGCAGGCGCGTACTCCAGTAGCACGCAACTAGGCGCGTATTCGAGTAGCACGCAACTAGGCGCGTATTCGAGTAACACGCAACTAGGCGCGTACTCGAGTAGCACGCAACTAGGCGCGTATTCGAGTAGCACGCGACTAGGCGCGTATTCGAGTAGCACGCAACTAGGCGCGTATTCGAGTAACACGCAACTAGGCGCGTATTCGAGTAGCACGCAACTAGGCGCGTATTCGAGTAGTAAGCAACTAGGCGCGTATTCGAGTAGCACGCGACTAGGCGCGTATTCGAGTAGCACGCAACTAGGCGCGTATTCGAGTAGCACGCAACTAGGCGCGTATTCGAGTAGCACGCAACTAGGCGCATACTCGAGTAACACGCAACTAGGCGAGTATTCGAGTAACACGCAACTAGGCGCGTATTCGAGTAGCACGCAACTAGGCGCGAATTCGAGTGGCACGCAACTAGGCGCGTATTCGAGTAGCACGCAACTAGGCGCGAATTCGAGTGGCACACAACTAGGCGCGTATTCGAGTAGCACGCAACTAGGCGCGTACTCGAGTAACAGGCAACTAGGCGCGTATTCGAGTAGCACGCAACTAGGCGCGTATTCGAGTAGCACGCAACTAGGCGCGTACTCGAGTAACAGGCAACTAGGCGCGTATTCGAGTAGCACGCAACTAGGCGCGTATTCGAGTAGCACGCAACTAGGCGCGAATTCGAGTGGCACGCAACTAGGCGCGTATTCGAGTAGCACGCAACTAGGCGCGAATTCGAGTGGCACGCAACTAGGCAGGCGCGTACTCCAGTAGCACGCAACTAGGCGCGTATTCGAGTAGCACGCAACTAGGCGCGTATTCGAGTAGCACGCAACTAGGCGCGTACTCCAGTAGCACGCAACTAGGCGCGTATTCGAGTAGCACGCAACTAGGCGCGTATTCGAGTAGCACGCAACTAGGCGCGAGTTAAACAGAAGGCGGTATTTTCACCGCTGTAGTAACGCGGGTGCCAAAGTTGTGACTCACACAACTCCCTCTCTTAATAAACAACACACAATAGGGTTGTTACTATCATCATTAATTGATTTAAATCCCCTGGACATTACTTAAATTGGTTTAAAAGGTTTCTGGATATGAGTTTCCTTTTATTTTATTCAAGTAGTCGTCTCAAACTTTCGGGCATCTCTCCTACAGTAAAACATATATATTCAAAGATCATAGTCTTTTGTGAGTTAAATATTTATTTTTGACTCGTGCTTTAGATGTTGTACAAAATGTCGAATATCGCATGAGAACGCCCTTAGAGCCTTAGAATAATTTTTAACGCCTTGTCAAATGTTTTAATTTTTGTTTGCTCCTGACGAGGACAAAAGCTTTTTGTCGAAACGTCGAGGTAATAAAAAGATTTATACGGGCCGAAGTATCTTTTTTCAAGAAATATGAATGCCGGCCAGGCAGCCTCTATCTTCACGATATATAAAAGAATAAAACGCCCGCCTGAAACGAAAGCTTGAGACTACTTGAATAAAATAAAAAAAAATAAACTCATTTCCAGAAACCTTTTTAATCATTTAACTATTATCATTAAAACGTTCTCTCTGCGCTCTGAGACAGGACGAACAATTTAAGCATATCTTGCCTAAGCGAGTGTAATAGGCGGCGGAGGTATTTCCAGCGACGTGGCAAGGACACGTCCCCCACACCACTGTGGGTGATAACCTCCCCTTGTGGACCACACAGGGTCGGTCGACCCCCCAGCCCCCTCTAATAGACCTGGGAACGTAAATAGCTGCTACCGCGGCTTCCAAGTTGAATGAACAGCAGCGGAAGTTTGAGCCGTTTGTTGTAGTTCAAGATTCCCATGGTGGTGTCTTGTCCATGGAGCAGATCAGATCGGTCCGTGCACCCTGATCACAATATCGGCCAACTGAGGTGGTGGTGTCTTGTCCATGGAGCAGATCAGATCGGTCCGTGCACCCTCATCACAATAACGGCCAACTGAGGTGGTGGTGTCTTTTCCATGGAGTAGATCAGATCGGTCCATGCACCCTGATCACAATACCTACCAACTGAGGTGCCTTGTCCGTATGGATGTCCTCTTCTGTATTGATGTCTGTCATATAGAGGATTTCCATGGTAAACCTTCAAAAATACCTCGTCGAGAAGTTTAAAATAGGGGGGAAATGTAAGATTCTTTATTCACAATTTCGGCTTTAAAGAAAATCAATAAAATACGATAGAGATTGGCGCAAACTATGACAGCAGTTTCTATCCAATATACACTTCAGTTGTTTCAAACTTATTGCGAGGAGGCAGCCCATCTAGAACTGCATTCGGAAATATCCTCGAGCTAAACATGACTTGATCGCGTTCTCGCTCTTTCTGCTTATTTCTTTAAAAAAGAAAAAAAAAGTTTTCGCGTCGAATCTTCTTAATCTACACCCTTACAAGATATTTAAGAATGTAAACTATTAGTTAGAGAGAGATATATATCTTATATTTCTTGATTTATCAAGAAATTGGGTTGGCCAAATATCAGGGAATAGGCTAAATCAATGTTTAGTTGATTTCTGTTCCACCAGAACAAATATTTAACGCTTTGCCAAATGTTTTTTTTAAATTTTTGTTCACTTTTGACGAGGACAAAATATTTTTGTCGAAACGTCGAGAAAAAAAAAAAAGAAATACTGGCCGAAGTATCTTCAATTTGAAGAACTATAAATAAGATATGCAAATATGAACTGATTTTGACGTAATCGATTACTCTAATAATATAATGGTCGTCTCTTGGTTGATCTATTTATAAACATTTCCCCCCGAATTGAGCGCCATTCTTCGACTACAAGCGCTGCCCTACACTGGCGTTTTACGAGATGATTGGCAGACAAATCATGCTGAGTGGTGAAAATATATCCATAGAGGAGGTCGAGGTATAATATGTGAATCAACTTAAGATTATATTGGGGTGAGGGGGATAACGTAGCAAGTATATAAACAGCACATTTGAATCAAAATATTCCAAGAAGTTCTGTAGCATTCAACCTGTCGCATTGATTATCTTTCACCGGGGCAAACAGAGGCAGCACAGTCCAACACGTATGCTTGGGATAACTAGAGAAGGACTCTGTGTCATTTCTAACACACGGCTACACACTAAGTCCGACCCTAAAGTCGAGTGTAGTTTTTGCCGACTTCAAAGATTACAGCTTTCCTTCGCTGTGGTCTCCTCTTCGGCTAAATCGGGATTGACATATTCAGCAAGAGAGTAGAGAGCTACTGTTAATTATTCAATTAAAATCTCAAGCTTTACAAGCTTGACACCCTAATATGATTGAGTGGAGATAAGAAAGAAGAAGAAGATTCAATTAAAACTGATGTTTATACAGCGGAACCTCGTTATAACGGTCTTTTTTAACAAGAGCAACTTGGTTATAGCATCAATATTCTATGGTCCCAAGTCCCAATTGTGTTTTAACCATGGTTATGACAATGAGAAATCTCTTGGCCTTAAGTGATAGCGTAGTTGTCATATACTGTAGTATCCAAATAAATGCCTAAAAATCTTCCCACGACAAAATTTAACTAGTCCCGGGGTATGGTTGTAAAATTTTAACGTTTGTAAAACAGGCAGTGGGGGTGAAAAACACCCGCACGATGTTATATCCATTCCACGCACCCAAACGCTAATTTCTCTCAGCATAGAAAAAAGATGGCGAAGCTAAAAATAGCAGAAGATGACCTCATCGGATCGCGAAAGAGGAAAAAGCGTTCTCAACAAGCCACCGCCGCAAGTGGGTGACATAAACGGTCAGAGTAAAACATCTATCTAATAGTTGGAAGAATAAGTCAACATTCGGCAAAGTTATGCCAAAAGATGAAATAGTGAACAAAAAAATGGAGGCGGGGTTAACGGGGAGATACTACGCATGCGCGTTTGTAACCCTATCGATCGAATGGAGTCACAGAATTGTCTCTGAAATTGCGAAATCCTCCCCTCAGTTCCATGAGTCGCCCCTGACGACGTCTTTTAACGGCGATGATAGCCTATGGTGGAGTCATATAATTAATATTTGAAGATACGCGTTTAATTCCATGTATGTTTGTAGAGATGCCATCGTAGTTTCTCTTTATTCTTCATCCACATCGTTTTTTTGGGGGCCATTTGATGGCAATTTCCTGCATCCAATTAAAAAAAAAAGTGGTGGCAGTTCTCCTTTGTTTCTTTGGTCATTAGAATGAGAGCCGATATCAATCATAGCATCCGCTCGATACCATCTAATATAGTCTTCTCAGCTGGTCATCTCTTTCCTTTGTGCGTATTTTTATAAAGGATGTACACTAGGTATAGGTTTCGAATCATTGCTACATTTGGGCTGGAGTGAACACTTGTTGACTGGCATCGCCTGTGGATTCTTTCTGTCATCCACAATCTTTAGCGGGGTACAGGCTTCGCTTGAATTAAGATTGATGGTAAACCCTGTCAAATACAATCCATCGTTTTCGGTTATCGTACGAAATAAAACTCGACACAATTTTAAAAAACTTGCTTGTTGCTCTGACGTTCTTGCCCCACACGGTGAATCACTAGCTATCAATTTCCTTGAGCCCAGTGGAATAGAAATAAGAGAATATGACGTCCTAAACCAAGGTTAGATCAATATTTATTTATTTGCCATTGTTTTCTTCCCTTTCAGACTACCATCAAATTTACACCCCATCACACACCGAGCTGAGGTCATACAGATCGACGCGGTGATGCATACTTCCAAGTGATTCATTCTCTTCAAATTTCACGGCTTCCTCTCCCGCTGCTCGTCATCCTTCCTCGAAATCTGTATTTTATAGAGAACAACAGAGTGTATGTGGGTATAGGGAACACAAGAGAATTCTGACAACTTTGCTGTACGCTACAGGAACCCAAGTTACGTACACGGAAAGAGAAAGTATGAAGAAAATCTCTACCATTCACAGCTACTACTAACTCGAACAAAATGTCCGCGTCGATGATCAAATTCTATGTACATCAGTACAGTCGGTCTGATGCAGTAACTACATACAGTATTGGAATATTGTGAGCAGTTTTAATGATTAAGCGTACTGTTGGACCACTCCATTCCTTGGTAAACTCAGACAGTACGCAGATTAAAAACGATGTGGAATCTGACAAACAACCCGCCATATTCCCAAGGCCGACGGGTAAATTTAACGAAGAGGAGGAGGAGAGGGCGTCCTGGCAACAGCCTGATCGATGAACGGCGGCTGGCTGCGGGGGAAGGGACCGAGGATCGATCCGACCGACCGAGGCTGGAAAAAGATGGATGGAAGCGCGGCAGGATGCAGCGGCGGTGGTGGCTTTTGTTTCGCGCCTCTACCTTTACCGATGGGAGGATAGCTTCTGTAATGAAAGAAAAATACTTTTTTTTTGTTTTAGTTCTAAAATGTGTCTCGAGATAAAGAGTTATTTTAAGATATAATAATTGCCAATATAAACTGTAATATTAGGATGTGGTGGTGTTTTGTCCATGGAGCAGATCAGATCGGTCCATGCACCCTGATTACAATACCGGCCAACTGAGGTGCCTTGTCTGTATGGATGTCCTCTTATGGATGTAATATTGGGATGAATACTGATTAAAAAAAAAAAAAAATATATATATATATATATATAGTGGCGGTAGTTTTAAATTTGAAATCACAGGACCCGGGTTGGAAATCCGTTAGGAAGTATAGTTTCTTTTTAAATACCGTGTAAATTGTTTCAATGGGGATTCCTGTAGAGGACCAGCTCCCATCAGTAAGTGAAGGCAATCAGAGCTCTGTTACCTTGTAAATGCAAAGTTAAACTACTTTTACCTGTACTTACAGTACTCTCTACCTACCATGTTTATCTTGACCTGCACTTACGTGGGAACAACACATTTTAAAAGAAGGGGGGAAGATTAGAGCATCAAAAACAAATGTAATCCCAAACCCTTCTTCACATACAGGTGTATCTAGTAGAACGGTAATTCAGGCTGAAGGAAAAAAAGAGCCAATAAATTCTTCAAAGAATAAACAACACCACTTAGGTATATGACACAGTAGGGGTGATTATCTTCGTATTTCGTAACTCCGCGCGGAGAAGGAAGGGGAAAAAAACGAAGGACAACAAGCAAGCAACAAGGCCGGCCGTGCGACAACCATACCATGAAGGTGATGATACTCAGTGAGTCGGTGGTTTCATGAGGCCGGATGAATTAGTCTGCGTGTGTGATCGGCAGAACATAATCCAGCAACAAATCCGACAAAACCTCTCCGATACTAATGAGGACTTGAGAGAAACGAGTGGAAACAACAGTATGTAACATCACCAAGTGATATTACACATTGCTTACAACTAAAAAAAGAAAAAAGTAGCGCCTTGAAAATAGAAATAGAGTAGAATCTCCATGAGAGGACATATCTCTATAAAGGACAGTTTTCAATGCCGCAATTACCATTTTTACTTTAAAGCTACTCTCCTGTAAGAGGGTACCTCTCTCTAAAGGAAACTTAGGCTCTGCAACAGGATGTCCTTTACAGAGAGGTTCTATTGTATTTCTTAAGTTGAGGGGGCGTCGTCACGCTAAAGTCCAGGCAGGCACGCCAATGCCAAGAAGTGTGCGGGTGAAGCGCAGCAAAGCAAGAACCATTTCAACAAATTAGATCTACTGGATGCTCTAAGACTACTGTATAGATTGTCGACAACAGGTACTTCAACAGGTCGCGCAATTTGGAACAATTGGGCTTTAGACAAAAGCTTGAGAAGTAGATTCTGATACGTACGCAAACAGGGTTTAAGGCGTTTTAAGGTGAAAAGTGGCGGTTAAACGGAGTTTAATCTTCTAGATGTATTTTATCAGTTTTTACTGGGATTCGGTAAAATAATAAGTATTCCCGCATACTTTTATATAGCCCTTCCTCCATAATTGCTAAATAATTGCTGCAAATGACATTTAATTGCTGAAGAATGCTGGAAAAGGATATGGAATATTTTTATGAAGTTACAACGAAAATTTTATGATAAATTTTTGGCATAGATAGACAAACATCTTTAAAGAAGAATGTGGTATAGAAAGATGTATTCAGCTTGGTCAAATATTTATATTCACACCTGCACTCTATTTGAGTAGTCACCATTTGTCACCTGGGTGAACTTAGAGGTTAATTTGTAGAACACATCATAGGAAGCGTGCAAATCGAATCGAGTTAACATGTATTTCTATTTGTTAACGGCTCTTATAGGGGTTGATAACAAAACATTCAATTCAGGAATTTTAAGTTTCTTTCAGAAAGAAGAAGAAGAAGAAAAAAGCTTAAAATGATCTGCAAAAGAAATCAACCATTTCGAAGAAGATCTTGTTAAACAACATACGACACAAGAGTTGATTTAAAAGCGGTTCAACTTATTTGACTTTAAAGTTGAGAATAAATCGAGTTGCACATGTTATGGATTAACGCGAAAGTGAATCAAATACACGTGCATTATCGGCAGAACTTGGTCGATTTTGGCTCAGAATTATAGAGAACGTGTAAGATTGAAAAAAAAAAAAAAAAAAACGCGATCTACTTTCGAAATTGAGACAAAGGAAAATAGTGGATTGATCGCAGGCCGGACAATGGATTGTCAAATATGGGCTGTCCACCACAAGGTCTCGTGGTTGAAATTTGGCGGAATGCGGCACTAGCTCGAGCTATCGATGCTAACTAACCTCTACACTACTCAACGGTTGCATCCATCACATTTTAGGAAAGTGAGCTCTATCCCAACGCTCAGTGCAAACACTAGACAAAGAAAACTATGAACTTATCATAGATAGTAACGCCCCACTCTGCTTAAAGCTCAGATTATGTATTTTTGGACAACCCCATTCTGCTTACAGCTCAGCTAATGCACCTTCAGGCAACCCCATTCTGCTTACAGCTCAGCTAATGCACCTTCGGACAACTCAGTTCTGCTTACAGCTCAGATCATACACCTTTGGACAACCCCATTCTGCTTAGAGCTCAGATCATGCACCTTTAGACAAACCCATTCTGCTTAGAGCTCAGATCATGCACCTTTAGACAAACCCATTCTGCTTAGAGCTCAGATCATACACCTTTGGACAACCCCATTCTGCTTACGGCTCAGATAAACCTTTTTGACAACCCCATTTTGCTTACATGCTTAAAATTCTTATTCAATTTCGTGTATATAACAACGTGTGATAACAAAAGTGATGTAGCTAATAGGAACGTTGAGTTACACAGAAAGAGAGAGAGAGGCAATACAAATTTAAAAAGGTTTATCAAGACTCCTAGTCAAAAGTTAAAAAGAAACAAAACTAAAATATCATCTGAGAGAGATGCCAACAATCCCCATATATTCTAAGCGGAATACTTTGTATTTTAAAGTTTGAAAACAATTTTTTTTTTTTTTTCAAATTCAAATTTCACCCACCGGACGAGGAGAATATGAAAAACTTTAGAACGGCCAACTTGGTCGCCAGTATGTAGGGAAATGTCAGTACGGCAGGCTGACTGACAACCCACCAGCGGATGTGCAGACAGAGATCTTAAAGAGAAATTCCTCGGTTTTATCGCCGTTTTTTGCCCTCGCCGTTTCCGGTGCCGCGTACCACCGATAGCACCTGTCGTCGCCCTTTCTTTCTTCACTCTAACACATTTACCGGGGTAACCACGGTATATCCAATTCCACGAGAAACCCTCATAGCAAACCAACAAAAAAAGGTATACATTAAAGAGATAGCTCTATACGTCATTGTTGGCTAAAACAAAGTAAACTGTGCCTATTAAATCGTATTTTAACCATGTTTGAGAATCGAATTTCAGTCAAAATTTAAAACACTAATCCGTTATATTTGAATAAAAACTAAATCGACCATTTTTATCTATAAAAAAAAAATCTAGTTGGAAAAGATTCAATCAGATAAGAATTGTGTTTAAAATTTCCTTCCTTTTTTCCCTACTGTCCACTTCTTACAAAAGTGAAACTTATTTCTTACTTCTTATCAGTACTATATTTAACTTATCTTGTTTATCTGATAGCAGTACGAAGAAACAGAGTGAAATTTGTTTTTTTTTTTTGCTTATCCCTAGTACACGTGGTACAGGCCATGGTAATCGTGGTGGGTAGAAGTTGAAAAACTAACAAAGGAGACAATATAATAACATTTTTGGTTTGCCCTTACTTTTCTTTGAGATTCTAGATTTTCACCTTTTCTTTATCAGATATTTGAACCCTATTGATACATCACTTTTATTAGGGAGATCTGTGGTCTAAGCCATTGGTTTCGACCGCTACAACATGTTCCTAACATGAACTCCCCAAATGGCAGGGATCTGTCTAGATTCAAGGCGGCTTTAAGCTCCTGATCCGGACGTGCCCTCGGAGAGGGCTACGTCGATTGTAAATATCTTTCTCTCTATTAGAAAGAGGGAATCATATATCGCCGCAACTCTTTTGCTTATCGCCGCGGCGATATATGATTCCCTCTTTCTAATTTGTCGAAATCCGCAAACCGTTTACCATGAATCTCTCTCTCTCTTCATTCTTACCATTATTATTACCTTATAACTCCCTTTGAGTGTAAAGATTGACGAGATGTCAATAAAGTTGTTTAATTGTCAAATTTGTCGCTACAACCCGGGATTGAATCTCACTTTTGGAACTTTTTTTCTAATTAAAAAAATGCTCCAATGGCTCACCGATTCTTGCAAAAGTCCAACCCCACCAGTGAGCACAAGTAACCAATAGGATTCTTGCATACTTGTAAGTGCAAATGTCAGACTGCTTTTCACATGTGTAGACATGTGGTGCATATGGGTCTGTACCACGTTTATTAAGGATAATAATAATAAAAAAAATTCCTGTCTCTTATACACCTAGCAACTACTTGACTTTCACAACCAGTTCTTCCACCATGTGGTCTTACAACATCTTCAATGTGTTCCTAGAGAAACAATTCCTAGTTGATATTTCAGCCACATGTCTGATATTGTGAAGTTGTATCCTTGGCTTGTGCAATTCTTTACCTTTTTTTTTTATAAATCTATATTGGCCCCTTCAAGGTTTCTCAACACCACCTGTCAGATACCTGGTGATTAAAAAAAAATCACTTTAAATCTGCCTTTGCTGGTCCCAAGCTTGGATGAAAAAGGAGGAGGGGGAGCAGTAACAAGCTTGCTATAAAACCTGGGCTCAGCTGGCCATGCTGATAGTACCCTGTAAGGGCTCCTGATCCAGGGATACAGGATGAGCAGCATTTGTACTCCATTGTTAGGAGCAGCTGCACATGGTGTCTGTTCCTCATGTCAGAGACGGCCATTTCTTTTAGAGCTAAGTCTGCCTGCCACTAAGTAGTGCTCCAAATCTTGATGACAAAGGCAGACACATTCTACTTCACCAGGAGATAAGAAAGAAAATAATACTTTAATAAAAAAAAAAAAGGCGGATGTGCTTTTGTTTAATCCTTATGTAAATCCTACAATAATGGCATTGTTAAGTTATTTGCAGTACTGCATGTGTAGGTCCTATAGTAGTAGTGTGTGAGAACTAGAGAGAGAGAGAAATGTCTTCTTTCTTATCTCCACTCAATCACACTAAGATATCAAGCTTGTAAAGCTTGCTCATGGTGTCTGCCGGGGAAGAGTAGAGCTCATCAATGGATGAGTCAATACTGATGAGAGAAATGTGAAGGCACCCATGCTGAAGAATTTAAAAATGATCATATGGATTGACCAACACTTCCAGTCTGTCACAGAGAAGCTTAGTTGAAACCCTCAACAACTTTGTTCTTATTGCCCATCAGACCTTAGAGGTTGTGTAAGTCCTCCAACTGGGCTTGGACCTCACAGAAGTAGGTCATCTATAATGGGATCCATTTCATCTGCTTGTTGCCAGCTTTGTGGCATCTACATAGCACTACACTGCTGTCACATCATCTACATAGTAGTGTCTGTGTGAAACAGACATACAGTAGAACTTCCATGAGTGGGCACTCGCGCTAGAGAACACCTCTCTACAAAGGACAGTTTTCATTTGCAAAATTACCATTTTTACAAGAAATTGTACATAACAAACATAGAATTGTCTAACAAGATTCCACCGCTGAGTTTTCAGATAGGGATATAGCAAACCTTCCCTTATAAAACAAACCTGAAATAATCCACATTTATACTTTATAATACAGTTAACTATGGCTATAAAAAAACATGGCTATAGTGAACTACAAGTTTAATCCCATTGGGGTTCGCTATAGAGAGGTTTTACTGTATATACAGTTGTATATGTACAAATTTCTTCAGCGATGAAGGCTTCCCAACCTTGAGAGAGTTCTCCTCCAGACAAGGTCTTCTTGAACATTCCTCAGTTCCACGCCGTGGAAGTACTTATACATGCTAGACCTCACTAAAGCAAGGATGTTAGGACAACTCCTGGAGTCTTTCATTGATGAGGAGGCAACAGAGATAAAGGCAGTGGAATCACACATTTTACTGGTCTTCCCACATCATTCCTGCTCGGATCTTCACAAAATCTTAAATGTGTTTCTCTTGTAGTTTTTATGCTAGCAGTAACCATTAGAGAAAACCCCAGCTAGCTCACAATTAGCCCGCCCACACCATTAGATCCACCCTTCCCATCTTTATAGCCTCCATACCCGGCAGAATTGTCGGGTTTTCTAGCTTTTTGTCTCCTGGAATTCCCCAGGCTTCAGTCTAGTGGAGAGTTCATTTGTATAGGGTTATATATAATACAATTATAATGCGGCTTATGATTGTAGAATGACATTTGACAAATTTTACCACAAATATTTCTTGTGAACGAAAAATCGTATTTTATTTTAAGGAGAAATAAAGACTAAAACGAAAATTGAAATTATACCGCGAATGTTTCTTTTATAAAAATCGAAATTTATTTTCAAAGAGAAATAGCGACATTTCTAACTTTGAGGATGAGGTATGGAAAGGTGAAACAAGAAGAGTAATGGCGAACGGAAAAATAAAAAGTGTCCAGGGGCGGGAATCGAACCCACACCCTTCTGCTGCTTTTAGAAATAAAGACTATTTCTTATCCTTAGGGATGAAGTGTGAAAGGATGAATTGTGAAGAGTAATGATGAATAGAAAAATATATGTCAATATACCTTCAAGCTGGATGTAATGCCTATCCTATTCTTTTATTTTTTATATATATAATACAGTAGAACCTTCTTGTAAAGGACAATACTTAATTGCAGAACCAAATTGTCCTTTAGAGAGAGATGTCCTCTTACTGGAGAGTTGTTAAATAGTAAAAATGGTAATTTTGTGAATGAAAACTGTCTTTTGTAGAGAGGTCTCCGCTAAAGGGAGGTTCTACTATATTAGAAATAAAAGGTAGTAAGACCAAATCTAAATACATAAATAGTATGTGATGTTTTGGTAACAGTGTTGTTACCATCATCAGACAAAAGTACTGAATGTATTGTTACCATCATCAGATAAAAGACTGTTACCGAAATGTCACACACTATTTATTCGTTTGGTCTTATTGTGCCTTCTATTTCTAATCTATAATCCAAATTGTGCCTTTTCATTTTAGAGATATATTTTACAATATTGTTCCAAAATGATAAAAGCACAATTTGGATTATAGATTATAAAAAAAGAAGACCTAATCCAAATAATTTATTAGTGTGTGATGTTTCGGCAACAGCATTGTCACCATTATCAGACAAAAGAATAAAATGAAATCAATTTTATTTTATATAAATCATTTTATTCTTTTGTGTGATGATGGTGACAATGTTGTTGCCGAAATGTCACACACTAATAAAATATTTGGATTAGGTCTTATTTTCTTTTTTAAATATTGTTCCAAATAACAAAAAAAGACTTTCTCTAATACAGTATAAACTCAAGAGAATGGACACCTCAATTCAAGGCTGATTGCCCCCCATCTTCTTCCAAAAAAGCATCTTTCCCTAGAACTTATAGCTATCCATAGTAATTCTATAGAAATGCTCTTAGAAGAAGATGGGTTATCAGCTTTTGTCAAAATATCTAAAGCTATCAATAAAATATTTGATTCAAGTTAAGCCTGTCATCATTAATGAATTTCATAAGGATTGTTCTATATTTGGCAATATTTATGACATAGTTTTCCTTTTACGAAAATATCACCAAACTTCTCAACTTCAAAAAAAAAAAAAAAAGATCTTCTTTCTTATCTCCACTAAATCATATTAGGATATCAAACTTATGGAGCATGGCAGCCATCATGACTGGGTGAAATGGAATACATCAAGACAGAGAGCAGCTAAAAAATGGCAAAGAGCTTGTTGTTTCTTATCCCCTTGTGTAAAGATTACCCGAATTCCATGAGTTCATGCTCCTTGAGCTACATACCCCAATATTGTTGTTGTTTCTTATCCCCTTGTGTAAAGATTACACAAATTCCATGAGTTCATGCTCCTCGAGCTACACACTCCAATGTTGTTGTTGTTTCTTATCCCCTTGTGTAAAGATTACCCGAATTCCATGAGTTCATGCTTCTCGAGCTACATACCCCAATGTTGTTGTTGTTTCTTATCCCCTTGTGTAAAGATTACACAAATTCCATGAGTTCATGCTCCTCGAGCTACATACCCCAATGTTGTTGTTGTTTCTTATCCCCTTGTGTAAAGATTACACAAATTCCATGAGTTCATGCTTCTCGAGCTACATACCCCAATGTTGTTGTTGTTTCTTATCCCCTTGTGTAAAGATTACACAAATTCCATGAGTTCATGCTCCTCGAGCTACACACTCCAATGTTGTTGTTGTTTCTTATCCCCTTGTGTAAAGATTACCCGAATTCCATGAGTTCATGCTCCTCGAGCTACATACCCCAATGTTGTTGTTGTTTCTTATCCCCTTGTGTAAAGATTACCCGAATTCCATGAGTTCATGCTCCTCGAGCTACACACTCTAATGTTGTTGTTGTTTCTTATCCCCTTGTGTAAAGATTACTCGAATTCCATGAGTTCATGCTCCTCGAGCTACACACTCCAATGTTGTTGTTTCTTATCCCCTTGTGTAAAGATTACCCGAATTCCATGAGTTCATGCTCCTCGAGCTACACACTCCAATGTTGTTGTTGTTTCTTATCCCCTTGTGTAAAGATTACACAAATTCCATGAGTTCATGCTTCTCGAGCTACACACTCCAATGTTGTTGTTGTTTCTTATCCCCTTGTGTAAAGATTACCCGAATTCCATGAGTTCATGCTCCTCGAGCTACAGACTCCAATGTTGTTGTTGTTTCTTATCCCCTTGTGTAAAGATTACCCGAATTCCATGAGTTCATGCTTCTCGAGCTACATACCCCAATGTTGTTGTTGTTTCTTATCCCCTTGTGTAAAGATTACCCGAATTCCATGAGTTCATGCTCCTCGAGCTACACACCTCAATGTTTTTGTTGTTTCTTATCCCCTTGTGTAAAGATTACCCGAATTCCATGAGTTCATGCTCCTCGAGCTACAGACTCCAATGTTGTTGTTGTTTCTTATCCCCTTGTGTAAAGATTACCCGAATTCCATGAGTTCATGCTCCTCGAGCTACAGACCCCAATGTTGTTGTTGTTTCTTATCCCCTTGTGTAAAGATTACACGAATTCCATGAGTTCATGCTCCTCGAGCTACAGACTCCAATGTTGTTGTTGTTTCTTATCCCCTTGTGTAAAGATTACCCGAATTCCATGAGTTCATGCTTCTCGAGCTACATACCCCAATGTTGTTGTTGTTTCTTATCCCCTTGTGTAAAGATTACCCGAATTCCATGAGTTCATGCTCCTCGAGCTACACACTCCAATGTTGTTGTTGTTTCTTATCCCCTTGTGTAAAGATTACCCGAATTCCATGAGTTCATGCTCCTCGAGCTACACACTCCAATGTTGTTGTTGTTTCTTATCCCCTTGTGTAAAGATTACCCGAATTCCATGAGTTCATGCTCCTCGAGCAGTAAAGAGCCTACATTATTAAACAACAAGAAAAACAAGTGAGAAAATCAAGAGTGTTCAAATGGCCATTGCCCCCACCCAGTGAGAGATCCCAAGGGGAAAGAAAGAAATGAAAGGTGCAGGTGGCGGCAACCTCCTCCAATCTAGGTCAGGTTTCCTTCCTCCCTCGAGATACCAACAACTCTGGCAATACAAGTCTAGAGTTCAACTTATGGCTCTATTTAATGCCTGTCCACACTATCAATACAGATGGCGCGCTAGTGCATCATATTATAAATGTTCAAATAAAAGACACAATTTGATATTTGCGGAAGAGCGATTGCTCGAAGCATATTATATATTTATAAATTAAGATAACAATTCGAGAATCAAGGGACGAGTGTCTTTTATACGTCGATTTATTGTAAAACGCTCAAGCTTTCGAGCTGGCCGGCCCTTCTACAGGAGACAAGTGAAAACATATGGCACATTGGACACTATATAGGGAAGAGACTATTTACATATTTAAAAAACTATAGGGATTTTTTTTGCATATCTATGAAATGTTGAGAGGAATAATTAGCATACTAGGAAATTATGGAAAGGCGGAATGTATGCTAATTATTCCTCTCAACCTTTCATAGATATGCAAAAAAAAATCCCTATAGTTTTTTAAATATGTAAATAGTCTCATCCCTATATAGTGTCCAATGTGCCATATGTTTTCACTTGTCTCCTGTAGAAGGGCCGGCCAGCCCGAAAGCTTGAGCGTTTTACAATAAATCGACGTATAAAAGACACTCGTCCCTTGATTCTCGAATTGTTATCTTACTTTATTGAAGGGATTCCAGTACTTATAATATTTATAAATGTATGTAATTCTACTGTCCTCAAAACTCATGTCCATAGTTCATCTAAAATACCCATTCCAAGAGTCTAACAACAGTATCACTATAAAAGGAAGATCGAAAAATGCACTATAACAGCGGTATGGTAGATTAAACTGGCGAAACCGCTGGGAGGGTTCACCACTGATGAGCCAGGCCCTCCCTTTAATTTTTTTTTCCATTGCAGTAAGGGCAGTAGAAATTGTTTAATTTCAAAAAGAATCTTACGCATTTAAAATAGTTTCAAATTTTGATAACAGATGGCACGCTAGTGCATCATAGTACACACTATGTACTAACTTCTCAACCTACAACCCCAAACTACATCATTGACTGTATTGGCTCATCCATTGATGAGCTCTACTCATCCCCAGCACAGACACCATCTCAAGTTCTACAGGCTTGATACCCTGAAATGATTGCTGAGTGGAGATAAGAAAGAAGAAGACAATTGAACCTCTATCAGAAGACATCTCTTTACAAAGGTCAAGTTTCCATTCCCTACATTTTTTTACTACAACAACAACAAAAAGCTTTATTAAGACCTTTTAGTTTTATACAGATTCTCCTAGCAGAAATGTAGGAATCATGCAGGAATAACAGTAATAATACCATAACATTTTTTACTAATTAGCAACTCTCCTGTAAGAAGAGAAGGACTCCTCTCCTTAAACGGCTCTGAAACTTGATGTTGTCTTTACAGAGAGAGGCTGTTCTGCTGGATTCTTGTACTGAGTACAAGGATTCAACCTTGGACATAACTCTCTAAATTTAATCTTTTTTCCTTATTCTTATTAAGGGACAAAGTTATAACCACTTTATTTCAACATTTATCTTTAAAATTCAACTAAATTTTCAAATCCCAACCACTTTCCTCTCAAATTGCCATCTTTAACTCAACCATTTATAATTCAATGCTTATTGGTATTAGTAACAATTTGATGGTCGTTGGAAGGATGGTTTTAGACAGCTATGATCTGGGTTCGATTTCCCGCATTGGGCATTTTTTTCTGATAAAAAAAAAAGCTCTAATTGGTGAAACCATTAGGAAGGTTGACCACTGATGAACTAAGCCCCTCCCAATATATTTCATTGCAGTAAGGACAGTAGAAACTCCGCCTTTGCCGGTCCCAAGCCCGGATTAAAAAGGAGAAGGGGGAGCAGTAATAAGCTCACTAAAAAACCTGGGCTCAGCTCATAGTACCCTGTAAGGGCTCCTGATCCAGGGATACAGGATGAGCAGCGTTTGTACTCCATGTTAGGAGCAGCTGCACATGGCGTCTGTTCCTCATTGCAGAGGCGGCCTTTTCTTTTGGAACTAAGTCGGCCTGCCACTGAGTAGTGCTCCCAGTCTTAATGATAAAGGCAGACGCATTCTACTTCACCCAGACATCATCTCAAACTTTACAAGCTTCATACCCTAACATGAATGAGTGGAGATAAGAAAGAAGAAGAGGACAGTAGAAGTTTTTATTTTATTTTTTTGAAAAGAAACATTTATGCTTAAGAGTTCTGTAGGTTGTTGGAAGAGAGGTTTGAACCACCAGTTTTCAACAGCCACTCTTCATTATTGAATCTTTCATTGGGTAATGATACAATTTTAGGGAGTCTGTGGAAGGATGGTCTAAACTGTTGGTTTTCGACAGCTACGACCCCCCGGGTTTGATTCTTGCATTGGCCACTTTTTTCTTATCTAAAAAAAAAAAAAAAAAATGCTCCAATGGCCCCTGATTCTTGCAAAAGTCCAAACCCACCAGCAAGTGCAAGTAACCAAACAGGGGCTCTGACATATTTGTAAGTGTAAAAGTCAAACTGCTTTTCACATGTGTAGACATGTGGTGCAATAATAGTAAAAACAGTCGCCTACTTCTACCTACCATGCTTATCATGGCCTATACCACGTGAACTAGGGATAAGCAAAAAAAGAAGGCTCAATTTGGATTATAGATTAGAACTACAAGGTATGTCACACATTATTAATTTATTTGGTCTTATTACCTTGTAGCACACAACGCTTACTTTAATTCAACAATTATGGAAAAAATCTCCAATCAGCCATTTTAATTTGACTGGCTATAATTCAACATCCCCTGGCAACAAATTCTCCTAGGAAATTGTCCGAGGATTGTTATGATGAATGATATCATATTCCTTAAAACCGACTATAATTCAATCAAAATGCTGATCCCCTTGGGGTATTTGAATTCATGAAATTGGACTGTACACTCATGGACAAAGGGAAGTTGTACCTTTTAGAATGTATATCAGGATTCAGACACAATAACTCTGAAAGATATTTGATGCACAGTGACCATTTATTAACGACACCTGAGATAACAAAGTGTGAACAAAATTGCCCTTTGTCTCTTTCAAAACAATAGATGACTGAGGACATCAAAGAGTTTCCACTTCCTTAAGTTGTCCATGAGTGTATATAAATTCAAAATATTTTCATAAGGAGATGCCCTTTTTCATAATTTATTCACCTTATCCCAGTAAGATATCACATTTGTACTATTTTTTCACATTGTGTCGTGGTCTCACGCAATTCTGGCCTTAACTACCCGTTTCATGATTTTTCAGGATGCCTTGAATGACCAGTTTTTTGGTCGTTGAGGTACAGCTTGCACCACACTGATGAGGGCCAACAGCCCGAAATGCATCCGTGGTTAGCTTTTCTTTATTAATCAAGAATGGGTATTTGGACAACTCTGGAATAATTAAAAATCAACGAGAATAGTTGATATTTATTCTGATAGATGGCGCAAGCCATCAGCAACTTTCAGTTGCTTGATAAGGAGATGCCTTTTTCATAAAAGTTTTGTTATTGATTTTATATTTTGGGAAGAGAACTCAGTAATGTGATAGGTCTGGCTTCTGAAGGGGTTGAAACCTCCACTTGGGGACATCACCAGCATGGTCTCTCTCCCAACACATTAAACTGGAGGACTGAAATGACATCAGATGTGAGCCAACATACCCAGGTACAGTAGAACCTCCGTGAGAGGAAAGGCCTGTTTTGATTGCCAAAAAAAAAATTACCATTTTCTACTAATTAGCAGTTCTTTGGTAAGATGACACTTCTCTATAAAAGATACTTTGGCTCTGCAACTAGAGAGAGGTAAAACTCTCTCTAAAGAAGGAACATCTAGTAGGCTTCTCTATAAAAGATACTTTGGCTCTGCAACTAGAGAGAGGTAAAACTCTAAAGAAGGAACATCTAGTAGGCTTCTCTATAAAAGATACTTTGGCTCTGCAACTAGAGAGAGGTAAAACTCTCTCTAAAGAAGGAACATCTAGTAGGCTTCTCTATAAAATATACTTTGGCTCTGCAACCAGAGAGAGGTAAAACTCTAAAGAAGGAACATCTAGTAGGCTTCTCTATAAAAGATACTTTGGCTCTGCAACTAGAGAGAGGTAAAACTCTAAAGAAGGAACATCTAGTAGGCTTCTCTATAAACGATACTTTGGCTCTGCAACTAGAGAGAGGTAAAACTCTCTCTAAAGAAGGAACATCTAGTAGGCTTCTCTATAAAAGATACTTTGGCTCTGCAACTAGAGAGAGGTAAAACTCTCTCTAAAGAAGGAACATCTAGTAGGCTTCTCTATAAAAGATACTTTGGCTCTGCAACTAGAGAGAGGTAAAACTCTCTCTAAAGAAGGAACATCTAGTAGGCTTCTCTATAAAAGATACTTTGGCTCTGCAACTAGAGAGAGGTAAAACTCTCTCTAAAGAAGGAACATCTAGTAGGCTTCTCTATAAAATATACTTTGGCTCTGCAACTAGAGAGAGGTAAAACTCTCTCTAAAGAAGGAACATCTAGTAGGCTTCTCTATAAAAGATACTTTGGCTCTGCAACTAGAGAGAGGTAAAACTCTCTCTAAAGAAGGAACATCTAGTAGGCTTCTCTATAAAAAAATACTTTGGCTCTGCAACTAGAGAGAGGTAAAACTCTCTCTAAAGAAGAAACATCTAGTAGGCTTCTCTATAAAAGATACTTTGGCTCTGCAACTAGAGAGAGGTAAAACTCTCTCTAAAGAAGGAACATCTAGTAGGTTTCTCTATAAAAGATACTTTGGCTCTGTAACTAGAGAGAGGTAAAACTCTCTCTAAAGAAGGAACATCTAGTAGGCTTCTCTATAAAAGATACTTTGGCTCTGCAACCAGAGAGAGGTAAAACTCTCTCTAAAGAAGGAACATCTAGTAGGCTTCTCTATAAAATATACTTTGGCTCTGCAACTAGAGAGAGGTAAAACTCTCTCTAAAGAAGGAACATCTAGTAGGTTTCTCTATAAAAGATACTTTGGCTCTGTAACTAGAGAGAGGTAAAACTCTCTCTAAAGAAGGAACATCTAGTAGGCTTCTCTATAAAAGATACTTTGGCTCTGCAACCAGAGAGAGGTAAAACTCTCTCTAAAGAAGGAACATCTAGTAGGCTTCTCTATAAAAGATACTTTGGCTCTAACTAGAGAGAGGTAAAACTCTCTCTAAAGAAGGAACATCTAGTAGACTTCTCTATAAAAGATACTTTGGCTCTGCAACTAGAGAGAGGTAAAACTCTCTCTAAAGAAGGAACATCTAGTAGGCTTCTCTATAAAAGATACTTTGGCTCTGCAACTAGAGAGAGGTAAAACTCTCTCTAAAGAAGGAACATCTAGTTGCAGAGCCAAAGCATTTTTTATAGAAAAGTGTCATCTTACCAAAGAACTGCTAATTAGTAGAAAATGGTAATTTTTTTGGCAATCAAAACTGGCCTTTCCTCTTTGTGCTTATAGTACAAATTCAGTATTTTTGTCTGATAATGGTAAAAATGCTGTTATTGAAACATCACACACTATTTGGATTTGGTCTTATTGGTGTTTCTAATCTAAAATCCAAATTGTGCCTTATCATTAGAGAGAGGAAGGGGTCGGTGGAAGAATGGTCTAAACAGTTGGTTTTCAACCACTACGACCCGGGTTCGATTCCCGCACTGGGCACTTTTTTTCTAATTAAAAAAGGCTTCAATGGCCCCCGATTCTTGCAAAAGTCCAACCCCACCAGCGAGTGCAAGTAATCAAAAGGGGCTCTGGCACATTTGTAAGTGCAAAGTCGAACTGCTTTTCACATGTGTAGACATGCGGTGCACTTACAGTAAAAGCAGTCGCTAACTACCCACCATGATTATCATGTCCTGTACAATGTCAACTAGGGATAAGCAAAAAACAAAATTAGAGAGAGGTAGTTCTACTGTATAACATGGCCAATAAGAAATACCAGTTTTAAACACAAGGTAAATAAGACCAAATAAATAGTGTGTGACATTTCAGTAACAAGTACTTCATTCAGTACTTTTTGTAAATATCCAGTACTGTTCACAAAAGTATGAAATCATAAGGCAAAAGGTTTCTTTCAAAGTTTTTTTGTTGAGCTTTCAAGCATTATTGCCCTCTCCACAGAGGAAAAAATAGATTTTTCTCCGGTGGAAGGAAGGGCAGTAATGTTCGGAAGCTCAGCAAAATAATAAAAAAACTTTGAAGGAAAACTTTTGCCTTATTATTTCACACTTTTATGAATTTTCTCCAGGCGATAATATAACCCAAATTCAGTACTATTATCTAATGATGGTAACAACACTGTTACTGAAACATCACACACTATTTATTTGGTCTTATTAGTGTTTCTAATTGTTAAAATATTTTTTTTTTTGATGTTTTAAGATATTTTATAATGATCTGGCACTCTTGCTCTTGCTTTTTTTTTGATGAATAAAATAACTTTATTGCGCAGAGTAGTTGAATATATTTTATATGTATTATATATATATATATTTATACAATATGTGACAAATATATTTCGTATATCAAAATAATTTTCATAAAAACCTCTAATATTAATATAAAAATTATACCAATGGCTATTTTTCAAACAATTGCTCTTGTTGTTGTTGTAAAAAAGGCTTACCCACACCTTGCTTTGAATATATTTGTTTAACATGTTCAATTAAACATTTTGTTAAATAATAAAAACTCTGCTAATTCTTTAACACCAATCTATAATCCAAATTGTGTACCTTTTTATCATTAGAGAGAGGTAGTTGTAACATGGTCAATAAGAGAAATTCCAGTTTTGTTGGATTGCACTCATTGTGAGAGAATCCGTTCTCCCAATTCAATTTAATACAATAGTTGGTCGAGGAGAGATATAAACTCTCCATTTTTGACAGCCATGACCCAGGGATAGAATCCCACAGGGACACTTTTTCTTGAATGAATGCCCTGATCTTTACAAAAGTTCAATCCCACCAGTCATAGCTGCGGTCGAAAACCAAGGGTTTAGACCATCCTTCTAACAACCCCCCAGCAAGAAGTTGATTTGAAGAAGAAAAACAAAGCTAAGTTGTGATAAGGCACAATTTGGATTATAGATTATAAACACAAGGTAATAAGACCAAATCCAAATAAATAAATAGTGTGTGACGTTTCGGTAACAGCTTTGTTACCATCTTCAGACAAAAGTACTGAATGAGAAATTTAACCACAGCATGTTTTTAAATAGATCAAAATCAGTCTTGATAACAGGAACTATTTAAAAACATGCTGTGGTTAAATTTCTCATTCAGTACTTTTGTCTGAAGATAGTAACAATGCTGTTACCGAAACGTCACACACTATTTATTTATTTGGATTTGGTCTTATTACCTTGTGTTTAAAAGCTAAGTTGTATTCTATTCTGACATACATGGCTACACATTGGTGCAGTCAACAAACTCGCCACTCAATCACTATTCTTATCTGGTGGTGAAATATTTAAGCAGCGATATCTGACTCTACTGGCCACCTCTGTGAAGCTCCACTCAATCATATAAGGGTATCCAGCTTGTAGAGCTTGTTGATGGTGTATGTGCTGGGGATGAGTAGAACTCATGAATGGATGAGTCAATAATGTGTTTTGGAGTTGCAGGTTGACACTTAGTACATACAGTAAAACCCCTCTATAGTGAACCCCAATGGGACAGAGCTTTTGGTTCACTATAGCCACGGTTTGGCTATTTTTTTTTTTACTTTTCAAAATTTTTAGACCGTATAATTAAAGGACGGCCATACACACAAGAAGAGACTGCCTCTTAATAGTGGTTACTTTGTATTAATTCCCATAATTTTATCATTTTGGGACCGAAAATAGGTTGGTTATAGGGGTAGTTCGTTATTCTAAAAATCGCAAAGTTCGTTATAACGATGGTATTTTCAATGGAATGGAATTGGGAATTGGCGTGGGTTCGTTATAAGGGAAGGTTCGTTATATCCAGGGTTCGTATTAGCGGGGTTTTACTGTAGTGAGAAAACCTTGCAATCATTTTGGAAAGTCACTGTCCATAGGTAATACTTGTTGTGGTGTCTGCTGGGGATGAGAAGAGCTCATCAATGGATGAGTCAATACAGTCAATAATGTGGTTTGGGGTTGTAGGTTGACACTTAGTACATAGTGGGAAAACCTTGCAACCATTCTGGAAAGTTATTGTCCGTAGATGACCAGACTTAAGTCTGGAAATCAAGGACTGTTGTTACCTTGGAGGACAGAACTGGTGCTTATCCTTCCTGCTCTGTACTAGTCATGTGCAGCAGGAGATTGCCATTGGAAGCTATATATGGCAGAAATACTCATGGAGTAATCACGGCGACCATTTAAACACAGACTGCCCTAAATTATCTCTTTAACACTGGGTAAGATAACATTTTTTTAGACTAATAATTAAAAAAAACATGGGCGTTAAGGAACAGATTGGTAAGGCACAATTTGGATTATAGATTAGAACTACAAGATAATAAGACCAAAAAATAGATTATAAAAACAAGGTAATAAGACCAAATCCAAATAAATAAATAGTGTATGACATTTAGGTAACAACACTGTTACTGAAACATCACACATTATATATTTATTTAGATTTGGTATTATATTGCCAAGTAGAAAATTGGTACTGAAATACAATTTTTTTTTTTCTGAATTGATAAGAGTTCTTTTGTCAACCAATCACAGCACTTGGGTTATGGCACTATTTCAATTAATTGTTTTCCAACATTGGGGGAGGGGGGGGCAGCTTCCTGAAGAGACGGTATGGTGCCTATAAACATGTTAAACCTGGAATTTTTCAATGTTAAATCCGGATTTTTGGGATTTTTAACTCCACCCTTGACGGTCCCAAGCCCAGATGAAAAAGGAGGAGGGGGAGCAGTAACAAGCTCACTAAAAAACCTGGGCTCAGCTGGCCATGCTG
Source organism: Cordylochernes scorpioides (assembly GCA_030710605.1). Taxonomy (NCBI): domain Eukaryota; kingdom Metazoa; phylum Arthropoda; class Arachnida; order Pseudoscorpiones; family Chernetidae; genus Cordylochernes; species Cordylochernes scorpioides. The sequence continues at coordinate 61,729,423 of CP092882.1, forward strand.
ATAGTACCCTGTAAGGGCTCCTAATCCAGGGATACAGGATGAGCAGCGTTTGTACTCCATGTTAGGAGCGGCTGCACATGGCGTCTGTTCATGTCAGAGGCGGCCATTTCTTTTGGAGCTAAGTCGGCCTGCCACTGAGTAGTGCTCCCAGTCTTAATGACAAAGGCAAACACATTCTACTTCACCCAGTGTGGAGATAAGAAAGAAGAAGAGGATGTTTAACTCTTGGACATGTCCCGAACAAACTCACTACAAGAAACAAAATCTTTGGGTTTCCCAATGCCTGGGCAAATATTCTTCCATATAAGATGCTGATAAGGTAACATTTGGATCAAATATTCCAAACATGGGGCAACAAGATTACTCAGAGAAGGTTTTAGATAGGAAACTGAATATTCTGATTTCTAACTCGTTTGAGGACTTGAACCAATTCGCAACTCCCAACAGTTTCTGACTTGACATCATGCGACAAAAAGATTTAATAAGAAATATAGAAATTAGCTCATTCCTGGCCACTCTGACCATTTAAGAAGTCTGGAAGGGGGTCGGTGGAAGGATGGTCTAAACCGTTGGTTTTCAACCATTACGACCCGGGTTTGATTCCCGCATTGGGCACTTTTTTATGTTAAAAAAAAAAAAAAAAAAATGCTCCAATGGCCCTCCATTCTTGCAAAAGACCAACCCACCAGCGAGTGCAAGTAACCAAACGGAGCTCTGGCACATTTGTAAGTGTAAAGTTGAACTGCTTTTCACATGTGTAGATATGTGGTGTACTTACAGTAAAAGCAGTCGCCTACTTCTACCCACCATGATTATCATGGCCTGTACCAATGTACTAAGGATAAGCAAAAAAAAAGAAGTCTGAAAATTTGTAGACTTGCATTGTTAACTGGACTAAGCGAGTGTTCAAAATTTGATACTTGCTATGTGGTCTGGAAGCAGATTAAAATTGAATTATGAAATTTGAAAGGCAATTTTGAAATTTGTAGGTTCCTGACAAACAACCTATCTAAGGAATCTAGGAATCTAAAAATTTGTCAACTTGCATTGTCATCAGATTCTAATAAGTGTACAAATTTCACCGATTACTACGTACTTTAGAAGTTTATTAAAAATTGATTACAAGATTTGTAGACAGACAGACATTGAAGCAAGTTAAATAAAAGCTTTAATACCAAGGTTTTTTTTTTTGCTTATCCCTAGTACACGTGGTACAGGCCATGATAATCATGGTGGGTAGTTATCAACTGCTTTTACTGTAAGTGTACCACATTTCTACACATGTGAAAAGCAGTTCGACTTTGCACTTACAAATGTGCCAGAGCCCTGTTTAATACCAAGGTAATACAGTAAAAACCTCAAAGAGAGGACATTACTGGCTAGAGGACACTTCTCTACAAAGGACAGTTTTCACATTTGCAAAATTACCATTTTTACTAATTAGCAACTCTCTGGTAAGAGGACACCTCTCCATAAAGGACACTTTTGCTCTGTAACTAGGTGTTCTTTACAGATAGGTTTTACTGTAATACCACTATGTAATAAGTGCAATTCTCAACTTGCAACCCCAAAACACATTATTGACTCATCCATTGATGAGTTCGACTCTTCCCCAGCAGACACCATCAAAAGTCTACAAGCTTGATACCTTAATATAATCAAGTGGAGATAAAAAAGATGACTAGTTGGGTGGTAGATTCTCTTGTTTCAGGTAGGCCAAGAGCTCCAGCCTTTGCCAGAGCATTTCAAGCACCAGTTCTGTCCTCCCAAGAGAACAACAGTCTTTGATTTCCAGACTTAAGTCTGGTCATCTACGGACAATGACTTTCCAGAATGGTTGCAGGGTTTTCCCACTATGTACTAAGTGTCAGCCTGCAACCCCAAGACATATTATTGACTCTATTGACTCATCCATTGATGAGTTCTACTCTTCCCCTGCAGACACCATCAACAAGTTTTACAAGCTTAATACCTTCATATGATTGAGTGGAGATAAGAAAGAAGAAGACTGTAATATCAAATATACAAATAGTGTTTTGATTTATTTAGATTTGGCAAAATTACTTTTTGTTTCTAATATATAATCCAAATTGTACCTAATCAAACATGCACAAATATAAATGTTGAGGAAACATGGGTTTTTTCTTTTTTGGGTGAAAAGAAATGCTTGTTCACAACAATGAAATTTTTTTTTTTTTAAGATGGCTTATATTGGTATATATATATATATTTTTTTGTTTGTTTAAAGAGAATTAACTTTAAAAAAATTGTCGACCATTTTAAAATGTTTATGCCATATCAAAAGGACCTTTTTTGATAATTCTATGTGGAAACATATGGTCCTTCAAAAAATAAATTGGCGAATATTTCGATGTAATTGTTGATAAGAAATTTCAATAATTAAGATTTTGAAATGGCTGATAAATTTTTTAGGCAATGACATTATTATATTTGAATTTATACAAATCGACTTTTTTTTTAGGCGCATTTATATAAATATTTAAGAACGTACTATATTTTAGATAATCAAAACTGTATATACGTAGATTTAAAGCAAGATTGGCAAAAATATATCTCAAGATTATAACAATTTTTATTTAAGGTGTAATATATTTTGCTTAATGGAACATTTTTTAGAGGATTTTAGAATGATTTTTTTTTAACGATACAAGCGATAACACAATACTTTAGATCATTGTCATTTAAATTGTTACAAAACGTTTAACGATTTTCCGGGTTGGAAATAATGTGAATATTTACTTATTTATTTTTTTAATACAAACTTTGTTCTTTGTAAAAAAATAACTTTTACTCTAATTAAATGGCGTACGACGGCTTAAATACAATCGTTATCACTGGCCTATACGTGAAGTTAACATAGTAAAACGACGAGCACGATTACATAATGTAACCCCAAACGGTAGAGTGGCCACTTATTAGTTGGCGAATGTTATCCAAACACGGGACATTTGCGCAGATTTTTGGCCATGAGTTGGTGCGTAGTGAGCCCAGGGGTGCAAATCTGAGCAAGACCGTCACGAGTGTGCGTCTGCGCCAGCCATACTTCTGGAGCAGGATTAGCGTACTGCAGAAGTTGCTACGCGTTCTGTACATTCTTCCTCCCTTTCACGGTTAGTACTCTTTTTCTATTCTAAACGATTCATTATTGCTATTACATGCCTATTTAGCACTTTGCTTTTATTAAAATCTTTAAATATCGCTAAACGATCAATATTCCATGTTCTCCTTTACACCAACTCGTCCATCCGCCATGTTTGCGACTGCGCAGTAGAAGAAATTGGCAGTAAAACACGGCCTGGTTAAGAATCAAATTTCCTAATATTTATACGTATTTGGAATATTTTAATTATAGTAGAGTGTTAACAAAGGACTCTTTAATATTTATATAATAAAAATTTAGGGCTTAAATACTTACTTTTTATGTATTTTGTATCCAATTGTCGGTCAATAGCATGCGCGAGAGTGACCAAAATGGGAGCCTTCTGAGCACTCTATGATAACATGTCTTCCTGGGAAATTGGGGTTGGTCCAAAAAATCTCATGCGTTTGCGCCATCTATCTATTCGATTTTAAGCGCCAAAAATCAATATTAAATATTATTTTTAATCGATTGGCTTTGTAAAATTATTTTATTCGTTGCCATTTTAAATAGTGTTCATCGTGAGTGTAAAATATTTTTTAAAATCTCGAACTAGCGGAATATGTATACTTAAATAACTGATAGGTCAAGAAATGAGCGTTTTCCTTATACGTATATTTATAAATTTTACCACAAGAGAGTTATATTTACCGTCTAAAATACTCGAGATTATTCATTATAATTTTCAATTTATCGTCAAAAGGTTTTATGTTTTTTAACTAAAATGACAACAAACGAAATGGTTGATTATAAATATAATCTGTGTTAATATTACATAATTATAAATTTCGGTAATTTTTTTTTTTTACGATAGTAAATATATTATCACGAAGAAAATACTTATTAGAAATGTATCTTATTTTTCATTAAAACATTTTATAAATTCCAACACATAAAATCATAGTTTTGATATTTATATTTATGTATAAAATATTATTTTCAATAAATTACACACACACACAAAGGGGCTTTTTATAACCAAAAGAACTATTTAAAGAACAAGATGAAAATGCCAACTAACAAAGGTCAACTATTTCAAACTTTTTTTTTTTTTCATTTCTGTTCCTGCCATATTGTCATCAATTTAAAAATTTGTCTCTCCACCCATCAAATAATTAAATAATTATATATATATATATATATATATATATATAAGATCTCATTCTTTAAAAAAAAAAAGTTATTATTCTATTTTCTTTTGTTTTACAATTCCTATATAATACCAAAATAATATCAATTCTTGATTACAAATGGTATACTAACCTATATATAATAATTATTTAGATTGGGTTCTTTTTAATTATGAAAAAAACTTGAAAAAAATTACATTCTAATGTTATATATTTTATAATATAAATTTTATGTATATACAGTAGAAATTTTCAGTAAAAAATTGCAGATCCAAAGTGTTCTTTAAAGAAAGGAAAACTATGACTGATAAGGCACTATTTGGATTATAGATTATAAACACAAGGTAATAAGACCAAATCCAAATAAATAGTGTGTGACGTTACGGTAACAACGCTGTTACTGAAACGTCACACACTATTTATTTATTTGGATTTGGTCTTATTACCTTGGGAAAACTATGACAAGTTCTTTAAAATTCTTACCTGTCCACATTTAAAAAAAATATTATTTCAAAAAATGATAATATGTTTTTATAGTTTTTTTATTGTTTTTTGGTATTGCTTCTCAAATTTCAGATTTAGATTAAGGGGGTTTGTGGAAGGATGATCTAAACCGTTGGTTTTCGACCTCTATGACCCGGGTTGGATTCCTGCATTGGATACTTTTTTCTGATAAAAAAAAAAAAAATGCTCCAATGGCTCTCGATTCTTGCAAAAGTCCAACCCTAACAGCGAGTGCAAGTAACCAAACGGGGCTCTGGCACATTTGTAAGTGCAAAGTTGAACTGCTTTTCACATAAGATAATAAAACCAAATCCAAATAAATAAATAGTGTATGACGTTTCGGTAACAGCACTGTTACTGAAACATCACACACTATTTATTCCTACCATTATTATTACCTTATAACTCCCTTTGAGTGTAAAGATTGACGAGATGTCAATAAAGTTGTTTAATTGTCAAATTGTCACACACTATTTATTTATTTGGATTTGGTTTATTACCTTGTGTTTATAATCTATAATCCAAATTGTGCAATATTGCTTTTCACATGTGTAGACATGTGGCGCACTTACAATAAAAGCAGTTGCCTTACTTCTACCCACCATTATTATCATGGCTTGTACCACATGTTCTAGGGATAACCAAAAAAATATATAGATTTAAAATAAGAATTAACTTGTGTAGTAATCATTACAGTAGAGCTACCTCTCTGTAAAGGACAACACCTAGTTGCAGATCTAAAGTGGCCTTTAGGGAGAGGTGTCCTCTTACTGGAGAGTTGTTAAATAGTTAAAAAGGTAATTTTGCCAAAATGAAAACTGTTCTTTGTAGAAAGGTGTCCTCTAACAAGAGTATCCTCTCTTGAAAGTTCTACTATAGCTTAAAGGATATATATATATATATTTTGTTAAAAAAAACTCAGGTCTTTGAAATTTTTATCTGTCCAAGGGCCAAAAATGAAAAAGTTTGAGCCTAGAGAAAGGATGACAATGAGCTGGTAGGATGCACCATTTTGAATGTATGTACAAAGTGTCAACCTTCAACTCCAAACTACATTATTGACTGTATTGACTCATTCATTGATAAGCTCTACTCTTCCCCAGCAGACACCATCAACAAGCGTTACCTATGGACAATGACTTTCCAGAATGGTTGCATGGTTTTCCCACTGCAACCCCAAACCACATTATTGGCTGTATTGACTCATCCATTAATGAGCTCTACTCATCCCCAGCAGACACCATCAACAAGCTCTACAAGCTTGATACCCTAATACAATTGTTGAGTGGAGATAAGAAAGAAGACCATTTTAAAAGAAAGAGCCATGTGTGGAGAAGTTTAGGAAAGGTTAGATAGAACTTGCTGTGTATCAGTCGGCACACTGGCTTGAAACTGTGTTCTCCTTTACACTGTTTTTTTTTTTTTTTTTTTGCTTATCCCTAGTACACGTGGTACAAGCCATGATAATCATGGTGGGTAGAAGTAGGTGACTGCTTTTACTGTAAGTACACTACATGTCTACACATGTGAAAAGCAGTTCGACTTTGCACTTACAAAATTGCCAGAGCCCCGTTTGGTTACTTGCACTCACTTGTGGGGTTGGACTTTTGCATAAATCGGGAGCCATTGTTCACATGTACCATTGGTCAGCTACTTGTAGACACACAACAATATATACATGGCCTTCTTATAGTACCACAAAGTGAGTCCTACACCACAACTACCACACTACAAGGTTGCTGAGGCCAGCCTGTGCCAGGCATCCATGTAGATGGTGATGGCACACATGTCGCTGGAGCCAGGTGGTGGCACTTGAGGTTAGCAAGCTCTCTTCAATGGTTACAACTGCTCGCACAACTTTGGTTATGACAAAGGTTGATAAAGCACAATTTGGATTATAGATTATAAAACAAGAAAATAAGACCTAATCCAAATAATTTATTAGTGTGTGATGATAAGGCACAATTTGGATTATAGATTATAAACACAAGGTAATAAGACCAAATACAAATAAATAAATAAATAGGGTGTGACGTTTCGGTAACAGCGTTGTTACCATCTACAGCGTTGTTACCGAAACGTAACACACTATTTATTCATTTGGATTTGGTTTTATTACCTTGTGTTTAGTGTGTGATGTTTCGGCAACAGCATTGTCACCATCATCAGATAAAAGAATAAAATAAATAAAAATAAAATTTTATTCTTTTGTCTGATGATGGTGACAATGCTGTTGCCGAAACGTCACACACTAATAAATTATTTGGATTAGGTCTTATTTTCTTGTATTATAATCTATAATCCAAATTGTGCTTTATCATTCCATCAGAAAAAAATATATATATATAGTGTCCCATGAGAGACCACTTAAATGTATGGCTAAACCCATTCTCTGATGGAAGTGGTCATAGACTTGTTCTGTTGAAAGATTTGTGACTTGTTCAATCATGACAGTCTCTTAGAATTCTTAGAGAGATTGGGTGTGGCTGTGATATTAGGTGATCTCTCCTGGGAGAATACTACAGAAGTAGGCAATAAGCATGTTGACCAAAAATTTCTTTTTGGTAACACACTTAATTTCAACTTTTACTTTGGGTTGATATGTAATCAAAAGTTAACATTTGTATTCATTTGACTTATCAATGCAGGTCGCAACGTGACTCCCTACAAGCCACCCACAGGTCTTGAGTTGGTCACCCCTGCCCTACTGTATAGATTTTATATTTAGATGTTTTGAACAGTCCTTGAGGAGATGATAAGGCACAATTTGGATTATAGATTATAAACACAAAGTAATAAGACCAAATCCAAATAAATAAATAGCTTGTGACGTTTCGGTAACAGCGTTGTTACCGAAACATCACACTATTTATTTATTTGGATTTGGTTTTATTACCTTGTGTTTTTTTCTTTGAGGAGATGTTGGTTTGTAATTTCCTGAATAGACACAGTATGTTGCTGCAAAGTCAAATTTTGATGCCTTTTTTTCACCTCTGGACTACCCTGCCAACTATTGCAAAAGCCTGGGTCTGGTGCCAGACCTACTGGACTAGATTTGGTTTAGAAATAATGTGCACGCTAGATTACAGACCACACCTGACTATGTAAATTAGGGATGAGGTTTCAGACAATAGCAGTGCTAGGCTGTTCTGACCTAATATAGACAACTACTTCTTCTTTCTTATCTCTACTTAATCATATTAAGATATCAAGCTTGTAGAGCTTGAGACTTTTGATTCCTGCTGGGGATGAGTAGAGCTCATCAATGGATGAGCCTATACAGTTATTAATGTAGTTTGGGGTTGCAGGTTGAGAATTGAACTTAGTACATAGTGGGAAAACATTGGAACCATTCTGGAAAGTCATTGCCATATATGACCAGACTTAAGTCTGAAAATCAAAGACTTATTCCCTTGGGAGGACAGAATCAGTGCTTGTCCCTCCTGCTCTGTACCAGTCATGTGCAGCAGCAGATCTCCATTCTTGCAGGCATTGGGCCTCGATGGTACAGAGGAGGTCTCTTTCGTCAAGTTGAGTGGCTGATTTTCTGGCCTCAGGGTGGCCAAGAGCTCCAGACTGCCAGAGAATCTGCTAGCTCATTTCAGAATTCCAACATTGAGCTGGAAGCCATTGCTCACTGTAATGTATACTATATATATCAAATTACAAGATAACAAGATTAAATCTAAATAAGTACATGATGTTGCAGCATTTTTGCTATCTTCAGACAAAAAGTTACCACTGTTGCCACATATAATTTGGTCTGGTTACCCCGTGAGTCTTAGCTATAATCCAATTTGTACCTTGTCAATATTTATTGAATGATTCTCTTTGGTTTCCTTAGATCTCGCTAAAGACGCCATTTGAGAGATGTGACTCCAAGGTTGTTGGGTGTGCAGAGATGTTGGGGAGGAGCTCTGTTCTGCGCAGACAGCTCCTCTGTGGCAGAGCCATAGATTCCAGCAGAGCCAGCTCTCACTGGGGTCTATACGATGCCATGCTGAGGGCAGGTCATGCTGGGGAACTGGCTGTGAAGGGCTTCTACTCGGGCCAACTGGCTGTGCTGGGCCGTTCCTCACTGGGCACAACCATCCAGGAACGGCAACAACAGCACCGCCAAGTATGCCAGGAGAACTTGCAGGCTGCCATCCCACAGTACCGCGTTAGACCATCTGTCCTCCAGCCTGTCTGGTGTACAGCTGGCTATCTCCTGGGGCTTGGTATGTGGGCCACTGGCTGCAGCACTCAGAGTTTGTGGAATGGGTAGACCGAAGGTGTAAGACGTTCTGTTGGATAGTCAATGTTCCACCAGATTGTCTCTCCACTAGACCAAGGGTCAACAACCATTTGATTCGACAAAATTTCATATTTATCAAAGAGCCACAAAATGTTTTCTTGCCAACAATAAATAGTACTCGTATAAATAATATTTACCTATGGAACTATATAAAGAGTCGCAGCTTCACATCCAAAGAGCCGCATGTGGCTCGTGAGCCGCAGTTTGCCATGTCTTGAAGAAAGTTATGTAGTCTCTTCTGATATAATAGAAACTGAAGGACATTGTGGCGAAACTCAAAATGATCTTTTCCAGAACTTGGCTTTGAGGAACTCACAAAGAAAAATAGCAAGTACTGAGATGTTTTCTGACCTTTATTCCCCCACAGAGTAAATAAAAAAAAAATCATTAATTTAAGGTCTTAGCTATTAAAAATTTTGATGTCTATTGTTTCTGACAGTTCCTCTGGTAAAATTTTGATTATTAATTCTTTCCTATTTTAATCAGCAATGCATTATTTGTATCATAGGATTCTTATTCAGGAAATAAATCTTTTTTTTTTTTTTCACAATGTTGCTGAAGCTCCATCAGTGAAGAGGTCTTCTTCCTCTTCTTTCTTATCTACAACCATCATGACTGGGAGAAGTTGAATGCGTCGGCCTTTGTCATTAAGACTGGGAGCACTACTCAGTGGCAGGCCGACTTAGCTCCAAAAGAAATGGCCGCCTCTGACATGAGGAATAGACGCCATGTGCAGCCGCTCCTAACATGGAGTACAGACTCATCCTGTATCCCTGGATTAGGAGCCCTTACAGGGTACTATCAGCCGGGTCAGCTGAGCCCAGATTTTTAGTGAGCTTGTTACTGCTCCCCCTCCTCCTTTTTCATCCGGGCTTGGGATCGTCAAAGGTGGAGTTAGTGAAGAGGTTAATGCTATTAACTCCTTGTATGTCACACACAATTTGAAAGAATTCTTCATTCATCTGATCCCTTACCAGTAACACAAGGTGTAGCAGGTTGAATGTTCAATAATTACTATAAAGAAGCATTTTTATAATTTATTTTGAATAACTGTTTATTAAGCTTTGTTGTTGTTTCTTATCCCCTTGTGTAAAGATTACACAAATTCCATGAGTTCATGCTCCTTGAGCTTTAATAAGCTTTAGAATTAGCTACTAGAGAGATTCTCGGTTTTAAACAATAAAATTTTACGTAGAGTTGTTAACTGCTTTAAAATTTATACATATTAAAGATTTTATATGGTACAATTAACTTAGAAATTTTGGCTTAATTTGGAGATAAATAAAATTGAATATAAGAAAATTCTAAACAATAAGATAACAAGACCAAATAAATAAATAGTGTGTGATGTTTTGGTAACAACGTTATCATTTATGCAATTTATTTAGATTTGGTCTTATTACCTCTTGTGTTTATAATCTAAAATCAATTTGTACCTCATCATTCCCCTTACCACTAAGTCGGCCTGCCACTGAGTAGTGCTCCCAGTCTTAATGACAATGGCAGACGCATTCTACTTCACCCAGTCATGATGGTTGTCAAAGCTTGATACCCTGATATGATTGAGTGGAGATAAGAAAGAAGATTCCCCTTACCAGTTGTTAGCTCAAGAATATCTTTCTCTTTGTAGAATAAATTAAATGGAAAAAATGTCTTTCATACAATTTGTTGGATCGTTGAGATAAGCCAGATGGGGTCGGCAGATAACCCACAAATGACAGCACAGTGGGACTTCCCCACTTCCCCATACTTTTTATAGGTGTTTACTGGAGGTGGGACACATGGTCACTTTTCTATTTTGTTCTTAGAAACATTGGGTAACGATTGAAAAATTGTACAAAGTGAATGAGAAAGCATAATTATAGATTAGAGCTTCAAGAAAATAAGACCTAATCCAAATAAATTAATAGTGTTTGTTTGTGAGTAATAGTATGTGTTATTACCATCATCTGACAAAAGAATGAATGAAAAAATCAGACATTTCTTTGTCTGATGATGGTAAAAATACTGTTACCGAAACATTTAACACTATTAATTTATTTGGATTAGGTCTTATTTTCTTGTAGGTACAAAAGTGTACCAGGATCAGGTGGGATAAATTAAGGCATCTCCTGATTATGAAACTAAACTGATGGCTTATGTCATTAGTCAGAATATCATCTAATTGTAAATTTTTAATTATTCCACAATTGGCCAAATACCCTTTCTTTGAGTATTCAAGAAAAGTTACCACGTTTCAGGCTGTTGGCCCGAAATCACCATGATGCAAGCTGTATCTCAATGACCAAAACAACTGGTCTTTAGGCATCTTGACAAACCATGAAACAGATATTTAGGCCGGAAGGGTATGAAAACACCAATCAATATGAAAAATAGTACAAAAGGGATTTTGTACTTGGATCAGATGCATAAATTAGGAAAAAAGGCATTTCTTGATTGTGAAACTAAACTGATGGCTTATGCCATTAGTTAGAATATCATCTAATTGTAAATTTTTTATTATTCCACAATTTGCTACCAGAATAAAGAGTTTACAGCAGCAGCAGAGAAATCTGAGGAGAAGGTCTTCCAAGAACATCTGGATTCTGTGAAGAGAAATACAATACTGCATGGTGTGTTGGGGGAACTAGTGACAAGGCCAACAACAACAATGAGGTAGTGTAATGGGAGATGACTCAGGCTCTTTTAACATTTTCAATTGTGAAAATAATACAAAAGTGAATTTGTACTTGGATCAGGGGGATAAAATAAGAAAAATATCCTGATTGTGAAACTGGGTGTTACTGATGGCTTATGCCATTAGACAGAATATCATCTAATTGTAAATTTTTAATTATTCCACAATTGGACAAATACCCTTTCTTTGAGTATTCAAGAAAAGTTACCACGTTTCAGGCTGTTGGCCCTCTTGAGCGTGGTGGAAGCTGTATCTCAACAACCAAAACAACTGGTCTTTGGGCATCTTGACAAACCATGAAACAGATATTAAGGCCAGAAGGATGTGCGAACACAAATCAATATGAAAAATAGTACAAAAGTGAATTTGTACCGGGATCAGGCGAGTAAATTAAGAAAAATCCCGCATTTGGCTCTTTTTTTCTGATTTAAAAAAAATGTTCCAATGGCCCATGATTCTTGCAAAAGTCCAACCCCACCATCCAGTGCAAGTAACCAAACGGGGCTCTGGCACATTTATAAGTGCAAAGTCAAACTGTTTTTCACATGTGTTGACATGTGGTGCACTTACAGTAAAAGCAGTCTGCTACCTCTACCCATCATGATTATCATGGCCTGTACCATGTGTACTAGGGATAAGCAAGAAGAAATTAAGAAAAAAAAAGGGCATCTCCTGATTGTGTAACTAAAAAGTGGATGATGGCTTGCACCATAGGTGGTTAGCTTCTCTTGATTAATCAAGAAATGGTATTTGACTAATTCTGGAATAATTGAAAATCAACGAATAGTTATTATTAGTTAATGTTGTTGTTGTTTCTTATCCCCTTGTGTAAAGATTACACAAATTCCATGAGTTCATGCTCCTTGAGCTGTTTTATGATGAGCAGCGGCCTCTCCCAAAGGTCCTGTTTAGTGCATCTAATGCAAGCCAAAATGTTTTCTGGAGCTGCAGGTGCCAAGCTACATTTTGGGCAAGTGGGGTAGATTTTGTTATTATTTTCCATCTTCAATGGCTTGAGATGGCCTCTTTTAAATCTTGTTAGTGTTGTTTGATGCTGTCTATTTCTGATGTTCAGAGCTCCTCCTGGGTTCACTCCACTGTACCAACTGTGCTTAGGTGGGATCCTCCAGTTCTTGTTTATTTTTATATAATAGATGGCGCAAGACCTCAGCAGCTTTTAGTTGCACAATCAGGAGATGCCCTTTTTTCTTAATTTTATCCTACCTGATCCAAGTTCAAATTCACTATTTTCACAATTGAAAATGTTAAAAGAGCCTGAGTCATCTCCCATTACACTACCTCATTGTTGTTGTTGGCCTTGTCACTAGTTCCCCCAACACACCATGCAGTATTGTATTTCTCTTCACAGAATCCAGATGTTCTTGGAAGACCTTCTCCTCAGATTTCTCTGCTACTGCTGTAAACTCTTTATTCTGGTAGCAAATTGTGGAATAATTAAAAATTTACAATTAGATGATATTCTGACTAATGGCATAAGCCATCAGCAACACTCAGTTTCATAATCAGGAGATGCCTTAATTTATCCCACCTGATCCCGGTACACTTTTGTACCTACAAGAAATTAAGACTTAATCCAAATAAATTAATAGTGTGTGATGTTTCGGTAACAGCATTGTTACCATCATCAAAGAATGTCTGATTTTTTTTCATTCATTCTTTTGTCAGATGGTGGTAATAACACACACTATTACCCACACACAAACACTATTAATTTATTTGGATTAAGTCGTATGAATTGTGAATGGCCATGAGAAACTGCGCAAAAAACATTGCTGCTACACCTGGTCTGTAAACAAGGAGGTAATCTCTCATTCGAGATTCAGTTATGTAGGGCCAAGTTATGACGGATTCTCTTAGCCCAAATATAACGTTTTTTTTTTTCTTTTATCAATTATATATGACATAAGTCTAAACACAAGGTAATAAGACCAAATAAAAAAAAAATAAATAGTATGTGACATTTTTCGGTAACATCATTGTTACCATCTTCAGACAAAAGTACTGAATGATGGTAACAACGCTGTTACCGAAACGTCGCACACAATTTATTTGTTTGGATTTGGTCTTATTACCTTTGAAATTGGGAATATCATTTACTTTCATTCCATGTCTTGGCAAGGTAGTCTTAAGAGGCAATGCTGTTACTGAAATGTCTCACACTATTTATTTGGATTTGGTCTTATTACCTTGTGTTTAAAAGTTTAAAAAAAGTTCTGGCTAAAACTTCTTTTTCCTGAGTAGATGAAGATGATCCAACCATATAATGGACTGTTGGGCTTTGTCAGTATGCTGCATTAAGGTTTCTTGCCAGCCATTAAATAATGAAAGCTCGCTGTGTTACCCTCTTGGAATATGTCAAATGTACCTTTCAAAAGGTTTCTATACTGTGCCTCACTCACCTTTAGTTCTAAGTCAGTAAGGCTTATGTTGAATCTGCATACTTTTAAAAATATATATATTTTTTGCTTATCCCAAGGACACGTGGTACAGGCCATGATAATCATGGTAGGTAGAAGTAGGCAACTGCTTTTACTGTAAGTACACCACATGTCTAAACATGTGAAAAGCAGTTCGACTTTAACACATACAAATGTGCCAGAGCCCTGTTAAAAATATTCTTGTAGGTGCATGTAAGCTGCACTAAAAAGTGGATTCAGTTGTATCTTAACATATCTCTCTTGTGTACAAGACACACATACAGTTGAGTAGTTTGTGATGTTGGTTGTTTGTTCAAGTGAAGGATGTGGATTGGTAAACAATGGAAGTGTGTGGCAGATGATGGCTGATGTCTTCACTTGGCTTTTGTTGGTAAGTGTTGGCCTTGCAGTATCCATTGACTTTTGTTTCTTCTATGTTTCCATTGTCATCTCTGATGGGATTACAGAGAACATTTCTGATCTCTTATCTCAGCTGTTATCTTCTTCTTTCTTATCTCCACTCAATCATATTAGGGTATCAAGTTGTGACCCTTGATGGTGACTGTTTGACAACCATAATACTGGGTGAAGTAGAATGCATCTACCTTTGTCATTAAGACTGGGAGCACTACTCAGTGGCAGGCCGACTTACCTCCAAAAGAAATGGCCGTCTCTGACATGAGGAATAGACGCCATGTGCAGCCACTCCTAATATGGAGTACTGATGCTGCTCATCCTGTATCCCTGGATTAGGATCCCTAACAGGGTACTATCAGCCGGGCCAGCTGAGCCCAGGTTTTTTAGTGAGCTTGTTACTGCTCCCCCTCCTCCTTTTTCATCCGGGCTTGGGACCGGCAAAGGCGGAGTTTTCATAAAACATGAAAGCTGACATTTGCTGGACATGTGATGTATGGATCAGCTGGGAAGACACTGCTGATGGTTCTGGGGGAATATCCATGGGAAGATACAGTGAGGGCAGTGAGTATATGGTCAGCCTGAAACAATGAACTGGACGATGAGGTTTTTTAGTGAGCTTGTTACTGCTCCCCCTCCTCCCTTTTCATCTGGGCTTAGGACCAGCTGTTATAAAGTGGTTCAATCAGTTGGCAGGATACAACAAACTTCTTGGAAAATATAAGGCACAATTTGGATTATAGATTATAAACACAAGGTAATAAGATCCAAATAAATAATAGTGTGTGACGTTTTGGTAACAGCGTTGTTACCATCTTCAGACATTCAGAACTTTTATCTGAAGTTGGTAACAATGCTGTTATTGAAACATCACATACTATTTATTTTAACACAAATAAAATTATAAAGATAAGTTTCTTTATTGGTAACTAGCGGATGTGCCCAGCTTCGCCCGGGTTTTACCCGAGTGAATGTTTGTCTAACGAACATTTGTTAAAACAATTCTCTACAAACTTATAAAAAAAAAGGATATATTTTGATAATTTGAAACTCGTAAATTTGAATCTCTCGATAAAGTGAACATTTTTTCCCGGTCCCTGTGTGCCGTGTCATCCTGAATTTTGTCTTCCATAATTTTCTACATTACAAAATCGTCGTTTTATCTAGTGAACATTTTTTCCCGGTCCCTTGAAAGATATTCGATAGGTTGAATAAAATCATGGTCGTGAATCTCTCGATAAAGTGATTATTTTTTCCCGGTCCCTGTGTGCCGTGTCATCCTGAATTTTGTCTTTCCTAATTTTCTACATTACAAAATCATCGTTTTATCTACATATTTTCCCGGTCCCTTGAAAATTACTCGATAAGTTGAATAGAATCATGGTCGTTTATGGAAGATGGACGTAGTTCCCGGAGGTTACCCGCCCCCCCAGCGCCAGGACCTCTTGATCCCTCTGATTGGCCGGCGGCCGGACGGGGGTGGGGGGGGGCAGACCTAAGCCTAAGGTGGCGTTGCTTGCGAGTTAATGTATATATACATCTATGTTATATAAAAAAAATTGCTTGTCGACTTCACTGTGATAAAGTGCTTTGTCCTGAGAATCCTCGGGAGTGGATGGGGTTTTGTATGTTTGGGCAGTCGTTATCGATGGCGGTGGATGAAAAATCGGCACACTATATCGATTAATGAATCACAAAACACTTCGGAATATTAATCATTGGCGGCTCGGGAGAGGAGATGGAAGGATTTTCGCGATTAAATTGGATTGAGATGACTCACATCTTGGACCTCGAGGCACTACTTTTAGAAGATGCACACACACGTCTTGACACACACGTTACACCGACCGAACTGCGGTTGCCCCACCCCCCGGCTTGGGTCATGTGGGACCCTGCTTGACCTTTGATTGGTCCCTGTCTCTGTCGGCCATGATGGTGAATTTGGTCGGGAAGGAGCTTTGCCTAACATCCCAATCTCTCAGGACATTCAACTCTGGAATATGAGGGCCTCTTTGTTCTAAGTGACCTAGATACACGACTTGGATCTGTCGTTCTTTTCTCTTCTACTTCTTCCATCTCCACGTCCTTTGACTGCCATCTTTATTTGAATCCATACAGAATACATTATATCCAACATGGTACATAATTATTTATTAGACAATATTCTTTATAATATTACATCTATATGAGCTACATTTTTTTTTTTTTTTTGCATACCTAGGATTATTTAGAAAAAATTTTATTAAGTAATGACTATTGCTATGTAAATTAATCTATCTGCTAATATTATTAAATGCAAAACTATGAAATGTTGCAATGAAGAGAAAACAAATTATTCTATTTTAGTTTATGGACCAGCCTATCATATGTCTCTGGGATATCGATGTGTCTATTTATACTATTATATTTTGATGAAATTAATGCTTCCAGTAATAATCTTTTGTATTTACTATTCATGTTTGTGTAATGAATATTAGGGTTTGATAGATTGAAATCATGATCTGTATTTTTGATATGTTGTACTATAAGAGATTTGGGGTCATTGTTTTTAATGTTTCTTCTATGTTCGTCCATTCTATCTTTTATATTAAAGGACAGAATGGACGAACATAGAAGAAACATTAAAAACAATGACCCCAAATCTCTTATAGTACAACATATCAAAAATACAGATCATGATTTCAATCTATCAAACCCTAATATTCATTACACAAACATGAATAGTAAATACAAAAGATTATTACTGGAAGCATTAATTTCATCAAAATATAATAGTATAAATAGACACATCGATATCCCAGAGACATATGATAGGCTGGTCCATAAACTAAAATAGAATAATTTGTTTTCTCTTCATTGCAACATTTCATAGTTTTGCATTTAATAATATTAGCAGATAGATTAATTTACATAGCAATAGTCATTACTTAATAAATTTTTTTCTAAATAATCCTAGGTATGCAAAAAAAAAAAAAAAAAAATATTTAGCTCATATAGATGTATATATACATGTCTGATTCACTTGTTTCCTTTTATTCCTGTAGAAGGGCTGCTTGCGCCCGAAAGCTCGAAATGGTTATTACCAATAAAGAAACTTATCTTTATAATTTTATTTGTGTTATAATATATTGAAAGGATTACTCGTCTTAAATACTATTTATTTATTTGGATCTTATTACCTTGTATTTCTTGGAAAAGATGTCGAGGCAAGCTGAGACTTCTTCAACTTGGTTGTTTGGTTTTATCACTTAGTCGTCTTCTTTCTTATCTTCATTCAATTATTTTAGGGTATAAAGCTTGTAGAGCTTGTTGATGGTGTCTGTGCTGGGGATGAGTTGAGATCATCAATGAATGAGTCAATACAGTCAATGATGTGGTTTGGGGTTGCAAGTTGAGAATTACACTTAGTACATATTGGGAAAACCTTGCTCAATCATATCAGGGTATCAAGCTTGTAGAGCTTGTTGATGGTGCTGTTGGGGATGAGTAGAGCTCATCAATGGATGAGTCAATATAGTCAATGATGTGGTTTGGGGTTGCAAGTTGAGAATTACACTTAGTACATATTGGGAAAACCTTGCTCATCAGGGTATCAAGCTTGTAGAGCTTGTTGATGGTGTCTGTTGGGGATGAGTATAGCTCATCAATGAATGAGTCAATACAGTCAAATGATGTTGTTTGGGGTTGCAGGTTGACACTTAGTACATAGTGGGAAAACCTTGCAACCAGTTTATCACTCGGTGCTTGTTTGTTGTGTAACAACTTT
The DNA here is from genome assembly GCA_030710605.1 of Cordylochernes scorpioides. Taxonomy (NCBI): domain Eukaryota; kingdom Metazoa; phylum Arthropoda; class Arachnida; order Pseudoscorpiones; family Chernetidae; genus Cordylochernes; species Cordylochernes scorpioides. The sequence goes on from CP092882.1 coordinate 61,747,809, forward strand.
GTTGTTGTCCTTGGAGTGATATCATCCTAGTAAAGTCGAAATCCTCTCTCTCTCCTGTCACAAATGTCAGATTGTTTTTTGACAATTTGTTTGTAAAACTTGACACCTGAAGTAAGCCAGCTTCCACAGAGACCACTACCTCTTTGTTCTTCCTTCATTGAAGTTTGGAATATAAATTGGCCTATTTTTTGAATTTACAAAATGGTTGTTGTTCATGTGGCTTATGTGGTTTTCTGTATTTTTGTTGTGTCTTTTCTGATCATATATAACATACAGATGTTGCAATATATAGTTAAACCTGTCTATAACGCCCCCTCTTGGGACTCACCAAAATAGGTGCTATAGACAGGTCATTTTTAATGTAAATCGCATCGTACTACGTATTTAAAATTGGGCGCTATAGAGAGGGAGGCGCTATAGACAGGTTTAACTGCATATGGTATTATTGGTTTTGACGTGAATCACCATTTATTTTTGTTTTTGAACAGGGGATATTAAGAAGACTTCTGAAAATTTCTTTTACCTGTTTAGTCCATGCTTGAAATAGTTGAAATTTGCATTCAAAATACATCAGAATATTCTTTTAATGCTGTTCACTTTCTGTGAGAGATGGCTGGATCAATGTTGGTGGAGGGAAAAAATAAAGTCTCGTGTGTACAGCAAACCAATCTTTTTTACAATTTCAACCCTCCCTTGTGGAGAAGTTTATTAAGTAAAATTTTGATGTTTTTTTTTAGGAAAAAGCTATTTTTTCTTAGAAAATTGCCTATTTAACTTGGGTCGGTGCTAATCTCTTGTATTCTGAAATTTGAGGATTTTACCCCAGGAATGGCAGGTGGACCACCACACCTGACGGAAAAATGTATCACATTTTAACTAATCTTTTTCAAGTTACAGTAGAACCTCCCTGTAAAGAACAACACCTAATTGCAGAGCCAAAGTGTCCTTTAGGAAGAGGTGTCTTCTTACCAGAAAGTGGCTAAATTGTAAAAAATGGTAATTTTGCAATTGAAAACTGTCCTTTGTGGAGAGGTGTCCGCTAAAGGGAAGTTCTACTGTAAATCTAAAGAGAGCAGCAGAGTATATTCTATATACAGTTACGAGCGTCATTCCTCATCGGCCTCTGTCACCGTTTGCTTTTTTTTTTGGAATGGCGCCCTCCTATTGGTTGGCTACGGTCACGCCACCTTTGCCCCCCCCATCATGCTTCCCCCACTCGCTCTTTCGTTTTTGTAACTATTGGTTTGGAGCGGGTCGCTCTTTAAATAAATGCATATATTAGTTAATAACTAAATGGAATCCTCTCTTTCCTTTTCCCAGTAAGAGACGCCTACGGAAGCCAACAGTACATAGACAGATAAAGCACATAGGCTATAGTTATTAACTAATATGTGCATTTATTAAAGGCGCCAAATTTATAATTGTAACAAATAGTATTTGAATAAAAACATTCAATCGGGTAAAACACGGGCGTTGCCCGGGTCATTCGGCTAGTTGTTTATATACTTTAGGTTTATTATACTTGTATTGTGGACCTTTGGGAGAGAGGCCGCTGCTTATCATAAAACAGCTTGAAGAGCATGGAATTTGTGTAATCTTTACACAAGGGGATAAGAAACAATAATAACTTACTTGTATTGTGATTCTCTCTCTGTATCTATTGGTGTTTATAAATCATCTTGGTGATTGTATGTTAGAAAATTCCTCATTGGTTCAGTTGGTATCTGATCATGATATACAAACTATGATCTTTATCTCTGGGTTTGACACTCTTGAGTATAAGTACCTACACTGGGGGTTGGGGTCACCGCTACGACCCGGGTTTGATTCCCGCATTAGGCACCTTTTTTCTAATTAAAAAAAAAAAAAAAATGCTCCAATGCCTCCGATTCTTGCAAAAGTCCAACCCCACTAGCGAGTGCAAGTAACCAAATGAGGCTCTGGCACATTTGTAAGTGCAAAAGTCGAACTGTTTTTCACATGTGTAGACATGTGGTGGGTGCACATACAGTTAAAGCAGTCGCTAACTACCCACCATGATTATCATGGCCTGTATGGCAGCAATTCCACTGCCCACTGTTGTAATACTCTGATGTTATAGAAAAGTTCCATTGTGTTCCATAGTTATCAAGGCTTTTTTTTACTTGTGCAGACTGGAGAAAAGGCATATCCAAATACCTGGTTATAAACATCACCATTCTAAAAGTCTTGATTGATGTTGTCACAGTAGCATTCCTTTCTATATAACAGAATAAAGAGACAAAGGTCGCCTCTCCCGTCAAAATAGACGTCAAAACTAGATGCCATCTATTGACTGTTGCTGTAACTAGCGGCCTCGGGTCTGTGACAAAGCCACAGCACCAGCTTTGGTAAACTGAAAAGCATCCACCTGTTTGCCAAAGCTGGTGTTGTGGTTTTGTCACCGACCCGAGGCCGCTAGTTGCGGTGACGGTCAATAGAAGGCGTCTAGTTTTGACGTCTATTTTGACGGGAGAGACGACCTTTGTCTCTTTAGATCAATATCCTCCCGGCAAAAAAAAAATCCATCTATAACAGAATAAGTTTCATTTATTAATTTTGAAGATCATTTGTTAGTTGGAAGTTTGTTTGGAAAAATATATCTCAACCAATTGTTTATCCAGTTGCCGACATTTCAGTGACCCCATGTCACTCTCTTCAGGTGAAGCTAGCCTGGAAGTTTGCCATTTTAACTTAATAACTTGATTCAATTATCTAAAGACTTTGGGTCTTAATGGGGGCTTTTGTATATATATATATGTATGTTAAAACAAGAAGTAGGTGAATAGCGTGGTAGGCGAATAGCGTGGTAAGTTATATGTATGTGTATATCATACTTACATAATCTTTCTTCTTCTGTATATTCCCCACTTTCACAGGCCTATCTCTCTTGAAATCTCTGGGAGAATCCTCTATAAGACCAGTGTGTCTTAATAAAGGCTTTTGTGTGTGTGTGTGTGATTCAATTATCTTGATTAGTATGTTTGTGTCTATACTTTTGTTATTGTTGTTTAGGCACAATTTGAATTCGATAGAATAACACTGGTCAACAAGATTTTTGCACAAGAGAACCTGATTATGTTTCTAGTGTAACTTTTCATGCTGAACTCAAAAATCTAATCAGAAATTTCCCATCACGTATGGTTTTTGCGTGACGGTCTTTTTTTAGTATTGGGATAAATACACTAAAAATTGCAAACAATGTCACGTAACTGGTTTATCAAAAAATATTTTTCTTTGTCCACAAAGAAATAGCATCTTATCTACATGTCCTGAATCCAAATATACCATTAGTTTTTTTCTATTACGCAATATTTCTGAGATACACCTACTTGAAATTTGGAAATCTTGTTAATATATAGGCATATATGAACGAAACATTTATTTATTGAAAAGCAGTGACAGTGGATTTTCTTCTATACTTTGCTTGTGGTAGATCCCGCTTGAGTGTCCAGCAGTAGTCGGCAAGCATAACGGGACTCCATTTACCTTGGTACCGCTTCTCCATGCTTGATATATCTTGATGAAACCTCTCACCATGCTCATCGCTAACTGCGCCAAGATTGTCTGGAAAGAAATCTAGATGTGAATGCAGGAAATGGATCTTGAGGGACATGTTACATCCCAGTGCCATCCCAGCAACAGATCATTAACTATGTCTCGGTAATTTTCAACCTCGACACTTCCTAAGAAGTTTTTGCAAACGTTTCTAAGGGAATTCCATGCTGCTGCTTCAACTTCATTCAAACTATTTTGAAAATTTCCATCCTGCTGCAATTCTCGAATCTGAGGTCCAACGAAAATGCCTTCTTTAATCTTCGCTTCACTTATACTAGAAATTTTTGTTTTAGGTAGGCAAATCCACTGGCATTTCGATCCATTGCCTTGACAAAGTTCTTCATTAATCCCAGTTTAATATGTAATGGTGGTAAGTAAATATTTTCTGAATCGATCAGGGGTAGATTTGCAATATTTTTATATCCTGGAGTAAAGATTTTACGGTTTTGCCAGATTTTTTTAATGTAATGCCTTTCCCTATCTCTGCTATCCCACCCACATAGAAAACAACAAAATTTTGTATATCCAAGCTGTAATCCACGCAAGAGAGCAACGACTTTCAAATCGCTGCATATTTTCCAACCGTATCTTTCGTATTCTATCTTTTTCAAAAGCAGTTTCATGTTTTCGTAAGTCTCTTTCATGTTGGATGCATGTATTTATCCCAATACTAAAAGAAGACCGTCAGGCAAAAACCATGGGTGATGGGAAATTTCTGATTAGATTTTTGAGTTCAGCATGAAAAGTTACACTAGAAACACCATCAGGTTCTCTTGTGCAAAAAAAAAGTTTTTTTTGTAGACCTGTGTAATCCCTTGAATCAATATTAAAATAAGAACATGAAGCATCCAGGGAAATGTTTCTTTTAAAATATCTTTTATTTGAAAATCTCTCAAACTTTCAGGCAAGATATTTTAAAAAGAAACTTTTCCCTGGATGCTTCATGTTCTTATTTTAACAATTTGAATTATAGACTATAAACACAAGGTAATAAGACCAAATCCAAATAAATAAATAGTGTGTGACGTTTCTGAAGATGGTAACAACGCTGTTATCGAAATGTCACACACTATTTATTTATTTGGATTTAGTCTTATCACCTTTTGTTGTTGGATGCTGTTGCCACACATTAGTCACCTTGGACCAGAATTTGGTCGAATATTCCAAGGGTCCAGGGAGGACTGGTGTGGTTGGACTTCTCCCTCCTGCTTACACTTTTGTGATAATTGTAAGAATCTTTAGAAACTGTGTAACCTAAGTATATATATTTAACCCTCACACTGGCCCCTGGTGTACCCAGGAACAGCCGTACTGGGCAGAGAGGCCGCCCATACCAGCGCTGCAGCCGTGGAGTCTGCTCTGGCTGAGCACCAGGAGGATCAGCTAGCACGGCTGATGGAGGAGGGAGGTCCGGAGAAACATAAAGGAGTGCTGGACGTGGTCCGCCAATGCCGCGACCATCACAGCGAGGTAGCTCCAGCCCCACAGCAATCCTTACTGGCCTGTGGCATCAAATCTGGTTGTCGGGCTGTTCTCTGGGTGGCCCACCGTCTGTAATAAACTGATTGTTTATTTGTTGAAGTTTTTCATCTGATTGAAAACAACAAATCGGCCCCCTGAAGAGTTGCTGATCTCATGGAATGGGGTATAGGGGTGCAGCTTTCGTTGATCATGGCACACTTTGGTGAAAGTTTGTCTTTGCCTGTAGTTTGAGGCCGTTCCTAACATGAAACCCTTTGCTGCCAACTCTAACATGAGTACAGACGCAGCTCCTCTGTATCCCTGGAGAGGGATGAAGAGTTGCTTCTTTTTAATTCCGAAATCAACTCCTTGTTGAGTAACAGTATCAGGCCTCAAGTGAAAAAGTATCTTTAAAAAAAATAGAGAATAAAAAAAGTTTTTGAAAATATTTTTTTCCCTGGAGACCTGATATCTCAATATTGATACAAGGATTATTTAATTGAATTGTTAACTCCTTTTGGTAATGTGTGCTTATTCCTAGTACACATGGTACAGGCCATGATAATCATGGTGGGTAGTTAGCGACTGCTTTTACTGTAAGCGCACCCTATGTCTACACATGTGAAAAGCAGTTCGACTTTGCACTTACAAATGTGCCAGAGCCCTGTTTGGATGTGTGTGAAGTTCTGAGAAAGACCTCCAATGAACTGGTTGGAATGGGTCAAGGAAGCTACCAGGTCACTGGATTAGCTGCAAGGTTTTTTTTTTTGCTTATCCCTAGTACACGTGATACAAGCCATGATAATCATGGTGGGTAGAAGTAGGCGACTACTACAGTAAAATGTAAGTGCGCTACATATATATGTCTACATATGTGAAAATCAGTTTGACTTTACACTTACAAATGTGCCAGAGCCCCATTTGGTTACTTGCACTCACTGGTAGGGTTGGACTTTTGCAAAAATCGGGAGCCACTGGAGCATTTTTTTTTGTTTTAAAGCAGAAGAAAAGTGCCCAATACATGAATCAAACCCAGCTCTTAGCGGTCAAAAACCAATGGTTTAGATCATCCTTCCACCGACCCCTAAGCTGCAAAGTGATGCTCACTAATCAATAAAATTGGAGAATATTTGTCTATATATTGTCACCAAAGTTGATGGACACTAACAACAAAGAAGTTTTGAGAATCTGGATAAAGAGATTTGATGGCATAAAAGGATAAGAAAATTGACAAAAACTACAAATTTGTTGTTGTTGTTTCTTATCCCCTTGTGTAAAGATTACAGGAATTCCATGAGTTCATGCTCCTCGAGCTGTTTTATGATGAGCAGTGGCCTCTCCCAAAGGTCCTGTTTAGTACATCTAATGCAAGCCAAAATGTGTTCTGGAGCTGCAGGTACCAAACTACATTTTGGGCAAGTGGGAAACTACAAATTTTGTTGTTGTTAGCGTCCATCAAGTCGACCTTTGGTGACTATATGGACAAATATTCTCCAATTTGATTTGTTTGGTGAACATCACTTGTAGCTCAACTAGTGATCTTCCGCTAGCTTCCATGATCCCTTCTAACCAGCTCATTGCAGGTCTTCCTTCAATTTCTCCCAACATCAATGTTCTTTTTCTAAATTATTTGTTCTCATTATATGTCCAAAGTAGGTCGGTCTTAACTCCACCTTTGCTGGTCCCAAGCCCGGATGAAAAAGGAGGAGGGGGAGCAGTAACAAGCTCGCTAAAAAACCTGGGCTCAGCTGGCCCAACTGATAGTACCCTGTAAGGGCTCCTAATCCAGGGATACAGGATGAGCAGCGTTTGTACTCCATGTTAGGAGCGGCTGTACATGGTGTCTGTTCCTCATGTCAAAGGTGGCCATTTCTTTTAGAGCTAAGTCGGCCTGCTACTGAGTAGTGTTCCCAGTCTTAATGACCAGGCATTCTACTTCACCCAGTCATGATGGTTGTCAAAGCAGACACCATCCCCATTGGACACCATTCCCGCATTGGACACTTTTTTCTGAAAAAAAAAAAAAAAATGCTCCAATGGCCCCCCCTATTCTTTGCAAAAGTCCAACCCCACCAGCGAGTGCAAGTAACCAAATGGGACTCTGGCATATTTGTTAGTGCAAAGTCGAACTGCTTTTCACATGTGTAGACATGTGGTGCACTTAACAGTAAAAGCAATCGCCTACTTCTACCCCCACTTTTTTATCTGTCGATGGCACTCTTGAGTAACTTTCTTCATGTCCACATTTCAAAGGCTTTAGTTATTTCTTCTGTTCTGAAAGTCCTCAGCTCACACATCCATAACTGACCACAAAAAGATTTTGATGAAACCTTCAACTATTATTATTCTTTTTTATGTTTGTATGTATCTGATGGCTTAGGAAACACACACAGATGACCATATATATTTTATTTTATTATAACACACAAATATATATATTTACAATTATAAAATTTCATAAACACAAAAGGATGTGTGTGTATATTTTAAATGTTGTGTTTATTTAAAATATAAAGCTCTTTGGAAAATATAGCATCTCTGTGTACAAAAATTAATATGTTCTCTGCTCTCACTTTTAGTAAAAAATTGTCTGGAAATAAGATTTTAGTTCATAAAGATAAACATGTTTGTGTGCTAAATGGAATTCCAATTTTTTTTACAAGGAAACCAGAATTCCAAGATGGGTTCATTTGTTTTTATATATTTTAGATATTTTTTGAAACTAGAGATTGTTTGATAGGCAAATTTGAAGATGGAAAAACAAGTACCCAATCAAATCTTCATCTTAGAAAGGAAAAATTCCCAAAAAGAGGATTGAATACATTCATTTTGGTTTTTATACTTAATATCATTTATTTTACCAATATTTCAGTTAGCTGAACGCCAACCTTTATCAAGTAATTATAACAAGGTTTTTAATTAAAGATTTATTTATGGATTGCTCTATTTTCAATATTTTATATATTTTAAAATATATACAACTAAAAATTTCTAATATTCACATTTAAATATATACAAGGTTGGGTCAATGAAGTAATGCACAATCACCCAGACATTGGGTCAAATTTCCAGATATGGATGGACTTTGATGCCTCACCCAGCTTACAGTCCTGATCTAGCTTCTTCTGACTTCTACCTGTTTGGTAAATTAAAGAATTCTCTATGCGGTAGAACATTTGTTGTTGTTGTTGTCGTGTCCAAAGAAGAGTCTCAGATGTCTCCATGCATCTCCATCACAGCAGTAGCAATATCCACTATCTTGGGTGTGTAAAGCTGCTGCTCTGGGTCTAAGTCGATTTTCTGCAAGGCTGCGGCCATTGCTGGGCATGAGAATATGTGAGTAGGTGTTAGTTCCACACCAGGACAATTGGGTAGAACATTTGAAAATGATGAAATATTACTCCATGAGGTTAGAGGGTGGTTCAGAAAGCAAGATGTAGCATTTTACCAAAGTTGTGAGTTAGAAAGAACGCTGGACCAAATGTATACAGAGGGAAGGTGTTGAATGATATATAGCTAATAGTTAGGTATTCATATATACAAATTTTATGGTTTGTCAAATAAAAATGTTATTGATGATTGTGAATTACTTATTGACCCAACCTTGTATATTTATAAAATTATATACAATTTTATATATGAGAATTCTAAACTATTATAGACGCGTATGCTTATTTCAAAAATTAAACAATTTCTACTGCCCTTACTGCAATGGAAAAATAAATGGGAAGGCCTGGCTCATCAGTGGTGAACCCTCTAAACTGGCGAAACTGCTGGGAGGGTTCACCACTGATGAGCCAGGCACTCCCATAATTTTTCCATTGTAGTAAGGGCAGTAGAAATTGTTTAATTTTTGAAATAAGCATATGTGTCTATAATAGTTTTGAATTTTCATAACAAATGGCGCACTAATGTATCGTAATATAATTATATATCACTGAAATTGAGATGATTCTCTATAAACTCTCAAAAGTAAAATCAAGCTCAACACTTCGATCATTTTGCTGTTCTATGGAAATAGTGTATTTTAAGATGTACACAGAGTCTGTGGACAATTGGGTAACACCCTCGATTCCCGACAGCCATGAACCGGGATTGAATCCTGCTTAACATTTTGTTTAATATATGAATAACCTCCACATAGTATTCACTGTTTCAATTATCATAAACTAGGTTGCTCTTGTTAAGCGGTACCTAATAAAGTGATTTTGGAACAAGATTTAAGAAGTGCTTGGGTCCAAATGACAAACTTTGTAGCATTAATTGATCAACACGTGTTTGATTATTGATTGCATAACCTATATAATTGTATCTTTTCGGAAAAGTAAAATCCTCTGCAATATATAGAATAATAAATAGAATGGGGCTTCTGAGGAAGCGTTTCTTATTTTATTATATACAGTTAAACCTGTCTATAGCGCCCTCTCTTGGGACTCACCAAAATAGGAAACTCCGCCTTTGCCGGTCCCAAGCCCGGATGAAAAAGGAGGAGGGGGAGCAGTAACAAGCTCGCTAAAAAACCTGGGTTCAGCTGGCCTGGCTGATAGTGCCCTGTAAGGGCTCCTGATTCTGGGATACAGGATGAGCAGCATTTGTAATCCATGTTAGGAGCGGCTGCACATGGCATCTGTTCCTGATGTCAGAGGTGGCCATTTCTTTTGGAACTAAGTCAGCCTGCCACTGAGTAGTGCTCCCAGTCTTAATGACAAAGGCATTCTACTTCACCCAGTCATGATGGTTGTCAAATTTCAAGCTTTACAAGCTTGATACCCTAATATGATTGATTGGAGATAAGAAAGAAGACCAAAATAGGGTGCTATAGAGAGGGGGTGCTATAGACAGGTCACTTTTTATGTAAATCGCATTGTACTATGTATTTAAAATCGGGCGCTATAGAGAGGAAGGCGCTATTTAGAGGGAGCACTATAGACAGGTTTAACTGTGTTTTCTTCTAAAGCTTTCAGGTTTTTAAAAGTATTCTACAGGAGTTTATGATTGGATACTCCAGTAGAGAGATCACATACTCCAGTTGAAGGGTTTGTAAAAGCAGAAAATTTGAGAATAAAAAATTGTCACTGAATAATTATTGTTAAAAATACTCTGTAGTTAGTTTATCAACTAAATAAATTTGCTACCTCATTACCCTTATCATATATTCTTGTAGATTATCTCTTGTGAAAAATTATCAACGTTTTGCATCCTATAGAAATTGTTAATAAATTATTTATCTCTCTCTCTCAAACTTTTTTTTTTTACTTATCCTTTTAGTCTAAATTAGACAAGATCTTGGAGGTCGTGCTCATAAAGAAGCTCAAGAACTCTTCTTGGTTCTCTGTACAGGGATCTTTTGTCCTTTCCAATGCAATTTAGTAAATGTTGGGGAGTGGCCTCTTCGGTTTTGCACCTAGTGCACATGGGGAAGCTTTTGGCTCCCTCTTTATAGACTAGAGGGCGCAGGTGACCAGATTTCCATCTGGCCAACTGTGTCGATTCCCTTCTGTTTAGTTGGAGGGTCTGTTTTTTTGGGGTTTTCTACCTGGTACCAAGAATTATGGAAACTATCTTTATGGTTCCTTATTAGTTGTAGTTTCAGTTTGTTAATATGGTCCCTTGCTGAAAGGTAGATCTCGGAGTTCACCGCATCAGGATGTCCAGCTGCTCCTTCCTTTACCAATCTGTCGGCCTCCTCATTTTCTCTCTAACTTGAACTTTTGGAGTACTTGTCTACTCTTCTGTGACAATATAATGAAATAAGAAACTCATCCTCTGTTTTATTTATTATTCTATTTTGTCTCTCCACACCCCCAAATTTTTCTCTCTGAATGGTTTTTATTAACATTTAAAGATATTATAAACACAAGGTAAAACTTGCTGTGGTAAAATTTCTCATTCAATACTTTTGTCTGAAGATGGTAACCGAAACATCACCCACTATTTATTTATTTGGTCTTATTACCTCTTGTGTTTATAATCTACTAGATGGGTGACCCGGGCTTCGCCCTGGGATTGACCCGTGTGCATATCTACCCAAGTGATATATATTTAGATAAGATTTTTTAAAATAATTGTTTGTTATTAGAATTATCTATTTGTTTGCATCAGCATAATTTAATCTAATCTTTGATAGAGGGCGCTGTTCGTGAGCTAAGTAGAATAATTTGAATATATAGTTTTAATAATTGATTTATATATATTTTTAAAATAGCCTATCGTCTTCCCCGTATTTTTTTACCTATGCATGGAAATTTTGGTTTGAATTAGTGAACTACTGCGAATTTGTATACCGGACATACAAACATACAAACCTTGATTGATTTTTATATATATAGATAATCAAAATTTTGCCTTATCATTTAAAGAGATTAAAATGAACAAAAAAAAAAGAAGCAATAAAACATTTAGAGAAAACATGAATGACGATGGGACGCTTGTTAAGATGTCTAGTGATTGCCACTACAGTAGAACTTCCATGAGAGGACACTCACGTTAGAGGATACCTCTTTACAAAGGACAGTTTTCATCACAAGAATGACCATTTTTACTATTTAACAACTTTCTGGTAAAAGGACAGCTCTCCCTAAAAGACACTTTGCCTATGCAATTAGGTGTTGTCCTTTACAGAGAGGTTCTACTGCATTTGAATAACAACAGTTCTGTTGGATATCTTGTTGATCTGGTTGTTGCACGATATTGCCAGTATTCTCTCCATGAAAGCCAAGCCAAATGAAACACACAGAAAGAATGTGACAATAGAGAATATGAATTAATACTAAAATAAATCACAAAGAAAACAATGTGACAAAGAGAAACAATATAAATTTTCTTACAATTCATCCTGGAAATCGGTAAACTGAAAGAACAAACGAAATTACTGAAATATACAACTACATAGATGTCATAATCTGCAAAAGGCCAGATGACTCGTGTCTAAACATGTTTTCCTTTTACCCAGTAGAAAGACATCGTTCTCGGAAGCTTGAGAATTATTCATCAATAGAATATACACTTCTCTCAACGACCTCCTGTCTTTTTGAAGATTTTTTTTTAAATAGTACAATTTGCGCGCGTGGTATATACGTTCCTTTCAATACAATTTTCATTTAAACACCCTAGAGAGAAAGAAGAATGTTTAAAGCCTTTTATTAACTTGTGCTATTTGGTGTTTTAAACTATATTATTGTGTGATATTAAATCTTTTTGTTACAATTTCATTGTTACTTTGTTATCTTAGATTTGGTTATTATATTTCAAAAATTTTTTTTCTACTTATAATTTCAGAAAAAATATTTAATCTATTTTTCTCCATATTTCTCTCTGACCAACAAAGTAAAATTTTACTTTTGGATCAATTAACATATCTCGTCAGATTGTTGGAGTTGAAAGGCGTGTAGCATAGCAATCGCGAAAAAGAATGTAGGCAAGTGTAAATGTGTGAGCATAATCAACAAACAACATTTTCAAAAAATAAAAAGAAGTAATACAAAAAGATTGTTTCTTCTTCTATATCAATGATATTTTGTCAGATGCTTCATGGAGCAAAGTAAAATATTGGTGAGCAGCAAGGTGCATCGAGCAGGGTGTGGCTATACGAATCTAAGCCCTATTATATGCCCCTGTAGTATTAAAAATAAAAAAATATAAGTACACTTATAAATACTAGCAGTTTAGCATCATTAGCTTAGTATTAAGGACGGCTTGTGTGAGAGGAGAGTCTTACCAGTTCTGTGTGAGGATGAAGCTAAGACAGAAACAGAAATGTGAAGGCCCCAACACCCATCTACCCATTCTCAAAGTCAGACTCAATACCGTCATCCCAGCTGCGACGTTTTTCCAACTTGGTCAGCCTCTGTTTCAGCTTCTGTTGGGAGGCTGAGTATTCGCCCAGTAGTCTAGACAGTCTCATCTGTAGGCTGTCTACTGTCTCCTCGAGATGTTGAACTTTGTCTTTAAGGGTCGCTTGTTCCCTCTCAGCAGCCTTCAAGGATTCAAGATCCAGAAGTCCGTCTTTCAACAGAATCTGCTTCCCTCTCTCAATCAGCAGTTTCTTGGCCTCAGGATAGTCCTCCAGTACCTCCCACAGACAGTCCTTGGCGAGGACAAACAGGTCGGAGTATCCCACGCTCCTGACGTTAGCTGTTCTCCGGTTGCCTGTCTTGGTGCCTGAGATGTTGAGGATGCTCAGCTCGCCGAAAACGCTGCCGTCGCTCAAGGTTACGAAGATGGTCTTGCCATCATCGGCCACAACATTTAGCTTCCCCTTCTTCACGATATACATCTCCTTGCCCACGTCGCCCTTCCGGCAGATGTAGTCCCCGGGGCTGAACACCTGCCACATCGCCCTTGTAGTAAACACAAGTACTTCAAATTGTACTGGGATCAGGGAGTTTAACGGGCATATTTTGATCGTTCAACTGAAAGTTTCTAATAGCTTGTACCATCTGTCGGAATAACTATCCACTAATCGTTGATTTTTTTATTTATTTATCAAGAAAGGATATATTTAGCTAATATTATGGGCTAAAAAATCTCAAACTTAAATTGACATTTATTCCTAAAAGATGGCTCAAGATATCAGCAAATTTTAACTACAGGATCAGACATTCAATTTGCAATATCAATCATTTATTTCTCCTGCATGCAAGGTGTCAGAAGTGGGATTCGAATCGTCATCAATTTACAATTTAACAATCTTAACCATTAACAATTACCCTACATTGCAATAAAATAAACAAACCTGGAAACAAGAGCGCATATTTGTTAAAATTTTATTCAAACCTTCGATAATAATAAATACTTTTTTTGATATCAAAATTCTAAGTAAAACTAAAAGATATATATGTTACATATCAAGGGGGTCCCATGCAAGTAAATTGATAGAGGTTCTTTCATACAGAGACTTGGACCCTATGACATATGACAAGAGTGTCCCATGTAAGTAAATTGATAGAGGTTCTTTCATACATACAGAGACTGGAGTCCTATGATCAATGACAAGGGGGTCTCATGCAAGTAAATTGATAGAGGTCCTTTCATACAGAGACTTGGGCTCTATGACAAGGAGGTCCGATGCCGTAAAACCTGTAAACACAACATAGCACCCACCTGGAGCTGCAGCTTGAGCACCAGCTCGGCCAGAAGTCCTGGCTCGCAGTCCTGGAAAAGGCTCACCCGCCGCAGCGTGTCCAGATGGACGTTAATGGCGATCTCAGCCTTGAGGTTGTCGGGCAGGATCCCCGTCACCGTCTGTTCGTCCAGGGATTGCTTGTTGGTCCACAGGTATTCGAACCACTTGATGACTCTGTGCTCCAGCTCCTCCGATACCTTCCTGAACTCCAGGTACTGTTTCACCATGTCCATCCGGCTCTGGAACTCCGACCGTGCGGCATTCATGTTGGTGATCATGCTGCCCACGTTGCCCACGATGGTGGCGAAGATAAGGACACCCACCAGGAAGTCTATAACAACGAAGAGATACTCCACGTCACGTTCTGGAATGGGAACCTCTCCTATTGTGGTGAGCATGAGAGTCGACCAGTAGAAGCAGTAGATATACTGGTGCGTCAGTGAGCCGTACTTGGGGTCTCTCACATCCCGATACACCCAGCCGTCAGTGCCGAAGCCGATATAGTAACTCACGGCGAAGTAAAGACAGGCGTTCCAGTGGATGATTACCAGGATGTAGAAGACTAGCTTCCCGATACGGAAGAGATAGGGGAAGTTGGTGCGGGTTTCAGTCCGCTCGAAGAATTCGAAGACGCGGTAGAAGCGGAGAAGGCGGTTGGCCCGCACGATGACGGGGCATGGCACGCGGGAGTCACAGTTGTGGCCCAGTGCCAGGTAGGCTAGATCGGTGGGTAGCAAGCTCACAATGTCAAACTTGAACTGTGAGGAACCCGTGTAGTTGAAGAAGAGCTTCTTGGGACTTCTCACCATCAGGCCTTGTTCCAGATAGCCTAGGACAACCAGTGTTGGGAAAAGATAAAAGGGAAAAACAATTGTGAATTCTATAACCAAACACTATAATTAGCGTAGCGATAGGCTGGTGATAATCTGAAGGAAACGAGCTACAAGAGCTGGTGTATTAACATATATGAAATTTGTTTTTTACATAATGGTAAAAAATGATATAAAAAACAAAACTATTTCTAATCAGAGCAATTATCTTCAACTATTTAGCCGATTATCTCTTTTTCTTAGAGAAGTTCCGCTTCTGTATTCCTTCTGAGCTTGATTCCTTGTCTTTCCCAGGCACTCCAATCTTATTCATAAATTTCTTTTTTTTTTTCGGAAGCTCTGAAGTGGGATTAGTTCTCTTTCCCTTGTCTTCCCGCAAACCAATAAATCCACTTTACAGATTAAATTCATCAATCCTTTTATAACTAAACAATCCGCCGCCGGCCATCTTTCTGTGCTTTTTTATACCGCGCAATGTCTCACCTCATTGGCTCTTTTCGGCACGTGATCAGTAAATGATAATGAACAAATGAAATAGTTTTAACAACTAGAAATCCTTCTGAGTCCTTAGATTAAGAGAGTGTAGTGTAGAAAAACCTTGTAAAGACAAGACCACTCTAGAGTCGACCATAACGTCAGGCGCTTAGATGATGAGTTGTTTGTTTCAAAGATTCGCTAGAGGCCGGTTGTCTGCATTCCTACCCGAGCTAACGATGAATATCCTACAGAGATTAAAGCCACAATTAAGATTAATCCACTACGTGATATTTGAATGCATTTCAAGGATGAAATACCCGGGGTGTGAAGAAATATCTGGTAATCGTTTCACAAAACACTGATGCGAAATTCGGTAGAAGAATTGGAAGTGATGATTCTTTTGTAGATTGTTGCAAGGATTTAAATCAGATTACTAAATAGCAGAAAGGAGAGGGGGTAAAATTCTCCTTCAAACTAACTTTATTTAAAACATGTTAAGAGGACAGAGGAAAACACCCAACTAGTAAGTAGACCAGACCGTTCTCTCTCCCTTTATTGCCTGCTGGTGCAGCTGGGGGGTATGTTTGTTTACAGTCACCCAATCCGTCTGGCCGACGTTCCGAAGTAGATCTCCATTATTCCACACCCGTACATGAGATTATTTTGGAAAATACAGATTGTTAAAATAAATTTCAAAATATCTCAAAATTATATGTTTATTAATAAAATAGCATCAAATATTCACCATCTATGACATTGGAAAACGTTGGCAGCATTCGATGTTTGAAGAACGAAACGTTGATATCACTAGCGGCATTACTTTGCCGAACATAACATTGCGTCAGCATACAGAAAAGGTGAAAAACTAAAGATTACTGATGTAGGAGATTCCTATATGGCGAAAGCACACTGCGGGTGGATCTAGACAATCCCCTGATTATCTGGAATTCTTCATCGTTGGGGGAGCCTCCCCCGACTGTACATGATTGTACATAGTGTCTTTTATAGTTTCTCTCTTATATTAGAGTGTTGCCATTGTGTCAGATATCAGAGGAGTTGTTTGAGATGTAAACAAACATTCTCTATACAGTGATTTACCTGTGCGGGTGTGGACCAGCATGTCCAGGAAGTACACCACGTCACAGCAGTAGTCCAATACCAGCCAGGCCTGCGCTCCCAGCACCTGAAGCTCCCAGAAGACAGCGCGGCAGACAATGAAGAGGCCATTGTAGAGAACGGCGCAGGTGATGACCATCAGCCAGCGGTAGTACCACTTCTCCCCGGGGTTGATCATCAGGGGTCCGCGGATCCTGCCACACTCTGGACTGTCTATGCTGGCACACCCTGAGATGCCACTGTCATACTATGGATGGTCTATGCTGCCACATCCTGACTGTCTAGGTTGATGCTCTTTAACTACATTCTTTTCACACAGCGTTCTACCATGCTGTAAACCTTTTAAAACTTCGCCCATATGAGAAACCATAGCCTAAAACATGACTGAATCCGGTTTATCTTGGAGATGGTCTTTTATCAGAAACTTTGCAATGTCAGGCAAATATTTTAGGAGTCTTTCAACCGAAGTCACCCAGATGAGAGATTATCTCAATGAGAGACCGGAATTAGCAAAGTTTCTAGATGATCTCTCATAGGAGATTCTACTGCAACGGTATTTAAGAGAGTTACAACTATGGTGGACATGGAATATTTACACAATGTGAGGTATTCAATTAAATAATCCCTTGCTTCAATATGGAGCATAATTAATCATTCCTCCAGGGAAAAGTGTCTTTTCAAAACATTTTTATTATTGTATAACGAATCAAAAGTTTTTACGAAGGAGTATCTTTTATTATATTTGTGCAAGCTTTCGAACTTTGCAGTTCTTCCACAGGCATGGATAGCACATAGGGTAGTATTTCTGTGCTATCCATGCCTGTGGAAGAACTGCAAAGTTCGAAAGCTTGCACAAATATAATAAAAGATACTCCTTCGTAAAAACTTTTGATTCGTTATACACTTATACCAATTGTACGGAGTTTACCTGTAGAAATTTTTATTATTCTCTAGATTTCGGGTACGGACGCCCTTTTACAGGAGAAAACTTGGTATAATGATTCGCCAATATAACACGAGTTAAATATAAACGGATACTATTTCCAAAATCACTTTATTAGGTACTTTCAAAAAGAACAATCTAGTTTATGATATTTACAACAATGAATAATATATGATGGTTATTCACATATTAAACAAAATGTTAACACAGGATTCAATCCCAGTCCATGACTGTCGGAAATCGAGGGTGTTACCCACTCATCCACCGACGTTATATGTGGGATACTATTTTACATAATTTTATATCTATAGAATTTTATAAAATTATGTAAGATATTATCCGATTATATTGTTCTATTGGCGAATTACTAGGTTTTCTCCTGTAGCAGGGCGTCCGTGCCCGAAAGCTAGAGAATAATAAAACTAGCGGTCTCGGGGCGGTGACAAAGCCACAACACCAGCTATGACAAACTGAAAAACGTCCACCTAGAGACCATGGTTTCGGGCTAATGACCCTCGTCAGTCTAGGGCGGACTTTATTCCATGAGATCCACACGGGATCTAATGGAACCTTGACAATATACCAAAGAGGTGTTTAGCTGGCAAAGTGGCTGGGCCAAATCTATGGCTAAAATATAGATGGAAATTTTGAGTAATGTGTAAATTTAGAGAATAATAAAAATGTTTTGAAAATACACTTTTCCCTGGATGCATGATTGATTTTATTGAATGTGAAGTATATTAGCTGATGCGAGAGCAGTGATGAACTCATCCTAGAAGTAGGAGATAGATAGAAATCACCAAACGTAGCGTAATCATATACATATTGTTGGTCAGTCTTAGTGCCCTCAATACGAACTAGCAGGACCATCTACAACTCCAATACAACGACAACCATGGCAGAGAACTACTGAAGAGGAGCCAGTCGCAGGACCATCTACAACTCCAATACAACGACAACCATGGCAGAGAACTACTGAAGAGGAGCCAGTCGCAGGACCATCTTCATCAATACAACGACAACCCTGGCAGAGAACTACTGAAGAGGAGCCAGTCGCAGGACCATCTACAACTCCAATACAACGACAACCATGGCAGAGAACTACTGAAGAGGAGCCAGTCGCAGGACCATCTACAACTCCAATACAACGACAACCATGGCAGAGAACTACTGAAGAGGAGCCAGTCGCAGGACCATCTTCTCCAATACAACAACAACCAAGTGATAGGACGGCTGTGTCCTCTGAAAACTCATCCATAATGCCCCGGTTCTCTAGGTTCGGTAGAGAGCTGAAGAAACCACAAAGGCTTGGGTTTTGAGGAAGGGGAAACGTGTTGTGATATATGGTAAATTATCATATTTGTCAGTTGATATGATTACCTATTTCCATTCATATGTAAATTTTATCTTTTAACGCTATGCAAATTCATGGCAATCTTCTAATATGTAATTTCTGCTCGCTGTTAAATAAAATTCTTTTCAGCCTAACAATGAGTGGTTGTGGCCTCTAGTATCTTTGACACATTATAACAGAGATTTCCTACAATCATACGCTATAACGCCTCAAACCATGATGTCAGGCTGTCACACGATGCTATCTGATTACTTGTTACTTTTCTGAATATTTAAGCGTCTCCTACCATACTGTAAACCTTTTTAATGCCGCCCATATGAGAAACCATAGCCTAAAACATGGCTGAATCCGATTTATCTTGGAGGTGGTCTTTTATCAGAAACTCTGCCATGTCAGGCAAATTCTTGACGAGTCTTACAACCGAAGCATAATCTCTGATGAGAGATTATCTCAATGAGAGACCGGAATTAACAAAGTTTCTAGGTGGTCTCTCATAGGAGATTCTACTGCAACGGTATTTAAAATAGTTACAACTATGGTGAACATGGAATATTTGTTAAAGAATTTATGACCTATGTTTATTATAAGAACTCTCGTGAAATATAAAAATGACAAGAATGGATATATAAACTCAACAAGGTTGACAAACTAAGAAGTATTTCTTCTTTTCCTTTTTTTTAATAGGTGGAAAGTATTAGAGATGTTTTTTCAGTGTAAAAAAAAAATACTTCTAGTTTGGATACCTTTTAGAGAACATACAGCTATTTTTGTTGCTAATATATTTTTGTATTTCTCGAGATAAAAAAAAATAGATAAAAAGTGCAAAATCATATGATTTTGCGCTTTTTATTAATTTTGTTCCAGGCGATTTTATATAACTCAAAAATGGATCATAAATTCTAAAATTAAAAAGATCTCTCTTTGTCCTAAATATTCAAACAGTCCTGTCAGGGTTCCACATTCCTATACTGCGGCTATCGCCAGGAGAATGGTCTTCATGTTGGATCTTGTTCACCTTTGTCCTTCTGATAATGGTCTAACTGGTTTCCAGAACTGACGGACCATATTTCTGTCTTGTGATTGGTCTGCTTCCATCCCCATAATACATCTCAACCGTAAATACTCGATTAACCCAGGTATCGGCAAACTGCGGCTCTTTGGATATGAAGCTGAGGTTCTTTATTTAGTTCAAAAGGTAAATATTTATGCGAGTACTATTTATTGTTGGCAAGAAAACATTTTGTGGCTCTTTAAAAACTTTGATATTTTGTAAATTGTAATTTTTGACTCTTCCGACTCAAAAGTTTGCCGATCCCTGCCTGGACTAACCGATTATATGAAGCCATGTCTATATATTTGGCAAAATATAAAATATTTAAAAATACGATTTACTAACAGAGAACGAGCTCTAATAAAGAATGATTAAGGATTTACATATTACTCTAATTAAATTATTGCGAACATTTTGGAAAGATGATTTTAAAATAAAACTACAACCTTTCGCAATGAGTTTCTTTTATTATGATAATAATATCATAATAAAGGAAACTCATTGCGAAAGTTTGTAATTTTATTTTAAAATTTGTAGCGCAATTTTTTCGTTTACTTCAAAGATGATTTTGCATGTTTTGCCAAATTTTTACCTTTTTGTTGGCTTTGAGTTTTTTTTTTAAAGGAGTTCTCTTAATTTTGAACGAGAGCATATTATAAATATTGAAAACACTTACAGTAGAACCTCCATGAGAGGACACTCGCGCTAGAAGACACCTCTCTGCAAAGGACAGTTTTCATTTGAAAAATTACCATTTTGAAACTCTCCGGTAAGAGGAAACCTCTCCCTAATGGACAGTTTGGCTCTGCAATTAAGTGTTGTCCTTTACAGAGAGGTTCTACTGTTATTAGAATTTTATTTTTAGCAATTGTGTGCCATTTTAGTATGCTTTATACTTAAAAAATGGGAAAATAAAAGCTGTTTTTTGATTCCAAGGTTTCTTAAACTGTATATTCGCTTACTAGCAAGACAAAAAAAAACTTTCTAAATAATTTATTTTAAAGGAATGCTAAGTTTTTCAAGAGAATATAGATAAGAAATTGCCATTGTGAAATACTTTTGAGAAACTGCTTGTTACTTACCAGTTTTATAAAAAAATTATACTCTTTGATATTTAACCACATTCCAATAAATTTTAAATAGAAAATTGAATGATACTCTCACCATTTTCTTAAAAACATTCAGCGAATACTCATTTAAAAAAAAATATTAAACTTAACATTCATCAATTCTAAAATTTTCTAAGATTATTAGTAGTAACAAAGGTAATCAAGGTTCCTGGAGCTATCCATAGATCACCAACTACTCGGGCTGTCCTGTGGAATCTGTCCTTGGTAGCCTTAGTGAACTGGTTCACCAAGTGTTTCCATGCCAGCTTGTTTCTTGGTAGATTCAATAGGGTAGTGTTATTGGACGAGGGCAGTCCAATAAGTGTAGCCGCCTGGAAACCCTGTAGTTGAAATTCTGGGCAGTTGAACAGGTCTGGTGAACCAGTTCACTAAGCTTATTATGAAAATAACGAAAATTGCAATTATACCGAAAATGTTTCTTTTGAACGAAAAATCGATATTTATTTTAAGGAGAAATAACGATTATTTCTAACCTTAGGGATGAAGTATGTATAATAAGATGAATTGTGAAGAGTAATTTTAAACTGAAAAATAAAGTGTCCAGGGATGGGAATCAAACCCAGCGGTAGCCTAGTGAACATAGCATCTGCCCAGTAGGCGGAACACTGTGGGTTCGATTCCCATCCCTGGACACTATTTTTCCGTTTAACATTACTCTTCACAATTCATCCTATCATACTTCATCCCTAATGCTAGAAATAATCATTTATCTTTAAAATAAATTTCGATTTTTCGTTCAAAAGAAACATTTGTGGTATAATTGCAATTTTCGTTCTACAATCATAAGCCGCATTATATTGCATTATGGAAATTATATTTAAACTATTTCTAAGGAATAAAAGCTAACTGCGATGATAAATATAAACAATCGAATCGCAGTTAGCTTTAATTCTTTCTTAGAAATAATTCTACGATTCCTCTTATATTTAAAATATTTATTTGCATATACTTATATATTTGCATATATATTTGCCTATATTTATTTGCATATTGCATTTATATATTTGCATATTTTTCTTGGTGTGGCCCAAGAGAGACTTCTCAAAAGTTAACGATAGCTAAATTATCTCAGTACAAAGTATTATAACCAGCGCCATATCAAGTCGAATGGTTGCTCTGTCCCTATATAACTCTTACAAAGCAGTAAGCAGGGAAAAAAACTTTGTGTATTAAGCCCAGTGTTTTATTTTAATAGACAGTAGTGCATTTGTTAAGAAATTATCAGTTTATTAATTTATAAATTAATTAGTTCGTTAATGAGTTCAGATAAGATTAAAATTTTAAAAGTAGTCAATTAAGCTAAAATACATAATAGCTGCATTTCTGCCGCTAACATCATTAAGAAGGTGTGTGAATGGATTATCTATTCACATCGGTCAACCCAAACAATCCTACTTTGGTAGAAACGTAAGGCCAACTGGGGGTACAAGACGTAGACCTCTTTGTCTAGAAGCATTTTTGAAATGCCGTTGGCTGAGGTAAGAGTAAAATACAATTCTCCGTTTTCTTTTAAGGCATCAACGACTTTTTCGGGTGTCCATTCTTCGTCTATCTCTGCTTCTTCGTGCGGTGCTTCTTCCCTTGGCCTCTCTGCCACTTCCAAGCTTTCTACCTGTAGTATTCCAACAGATTCCATTTCTTGTACAGATTCCCTCATTTCTTGTTCTTTCTCGCCACTTTGTTTAGTTCTCAATAGTCTTGAACTTGTCATTGATGTAGTTGGTGTCGTTCTTATTGGAGTTGATGTTATTTCTGGAGTTGATGGTATTTCTGGAGTTGATGGTATTTCTGGAGTTGATGGTATTTCTGGAGTTGATGGTATTTCTGGAGTTGATGGTATTGCTGGAGTTGATGGAGTTGATGGTATTTCTGGAGTTGAAGGTATTGCTGGAGTTGATGGTATTGTTGGAGTTGATGGTATTGCTGGAGTTGATGGTATTGCTGGAGTTGATGGTATTTCTGGAGTGGATGGTATTGCTGGAGTGGATGGTATTGCTGGATTTCTTGACGTTCTTGCTGGATCATTATCGTGCGTATTCTGTTCCAAGATTACGTTACTTATTTCCCCAATTCGTCTTTCAAATTTATCAATTAGTTCCCTACAATCGAGATTTTCGGAACGTTCCCAATTGACAGCATTATTCTTCCGCATGAGATAATAAGTAATTTTTTCGTTTTCAATTTTTTTGCCCATTATTTCTTTTACCACTAATTCTTCATCACACATGTCACTTCTGTTCAATCCGGGATTCCTAAAACATGCTTCCGAATTCCTTCTTAAAAGAGTTGCCCTTCTGTTTGCCATTAAAAAAAAATTCTATTAGTAACAGCGACTTAAAAAAATATCGATGTTCACACAGACGCTTTAGAGAGACAAAAAAAAGTTTTGAAGCCAACTTATTTATATATTAAACTAATTTACATATTTACTAGGTGTCGGCAGTAAATATAGGAAACCTAGATAACATGTAAATATACATTTAGTCTCTCATAAGAAAATATATTAAATTTGCATCAATTTGGTCGATACGTAATTAGATTCACGAATAGGTTACAAAGTATAAGGTAAAAATAGTATATTTGATGTCATTTACCATTCTTCCAGAGTTCCTTACTCGGAGATGTACACTGAACCAGAAGGCTTCCAGAGTTTCTCACTCGGAGATGTACACTGAACCAGAAGGTTTCCAGAGTTCCTCACTCGGAGATGTACACTGAACCAGAAGGCTTCCAGAGTTCACCACTCGGAGATGTACACTGAACCAGAAGGCTTCCAGAGTTCCTCACTGAATGATGTACACTGAACCAGAAGGCTTCCAGAGTTCCTCACTCGGAGATGTACACTGAACCAGAAGGCTTCCAGAGTTCACCACTCGGAGATGTACACTGAACCAGAAGGCTTCCAGTGTTCCTCACTGGTGATGTACACTGAACCAGAAGGCTTCCAGAGTTCCTCACTCGGAAATGTACACTGAACCAGAAGGCTTCCTGAGTTCCTCACTCGGAGATGTACACTGAACCAGAAGGCTTCCAGAGTTTCTCACTGAATGATGTATACAGAACCAAAAGGCTTCCAGAGTTCCTCACTCGGAGATGTACACTGAACCAGAAGGCTTCCAGAGTTCCTCACTCGGAGATGTACACTGAACCAGAAGGCTTCCAGAGTTCCTCACTGAATGATGTACACTGAACCAGAAGGCTTCCAGTGTTCCTCACTCGGAGATGTACACTGAACCAGAAGGCTTCCAGTGTTCCTCACTCGGAGATGTACACTGAACCAGAAGGCTTCCAGAGTTCCTCACTGAATGATGTACACTGAACCAGAAGGCTTCCAGAGTTTCTCACTGAATGATGTACACTGAACCAGAAGGCTTCCAGAGTTCCTCACTCGGAGATGTACACTGAACCAGAAGGCTTCCAGAGTTCCTCACTCGGAGATGTACACTGAACCAGAAGGCTTCCAGAGGTTCTCACTGAATGATCTATACAGAACCAGAAGGCTTCCAGAGTTTCTCACTGAATGATGTACACTGAACCAGAAGGCTTCCAGAGTTCCTCACTCGGAGATGTACACTGAACCAGAAGGCTTCCAGTGTTCATCACTGGTGATATACACTGAACCAGAAAGCTTCCAGAGTTCCTCACTCGGAGATGTACACTGAACCAGAAGGCTTCCAGAGTTCCTCACTGAATGATGTACACTGAACCAGAAGGCTTCCAGTGTTCCTCACTCGGAGATGTACACTGAACCAGAAGGCTTCCAGTGTTCCTCACTCGGAGATGTACACTGAACCAGAAGGCTTCCAGAGTTCCTCACTGAATGATGTACACTGAACCAGAAGGCTTCCAGAGTTTCTTACTGAATGATGTACACTGAACCAGAAGGCTTCCAGAGTTCCTCACTCGGAAATGTACACTGAACTAGAAGGCTTTCAGAGTTCCTCACTCGGAGATGTACACTGAACCAGAAGGCTTCCAGAGGTTCTCACTGAATGATGTATACAGAACCAGAAGGCTTCCAGAGTTCCTCACTCGGAGATGTACACTGAACCAGAAGGCTTCCAGAGTTCCTCACTGGGTGATGTATACAGAACCAGAAGGCTTCTAGAGTTCCTCACTGGGTAATGTATACAGAACCAGAAGGCTTCCAGAGTTCCTCACTGGGTAATGTATACAGAACCAGAAGGCTTCCAGAGTTCCTCACTGGATGATGTACACTGAACCAGAAGGCTTCCAGTATTCCTCACTCGGAGATGTACGCTGAACCAGAAGGCTTCTAGAGTTCCTCACTGGGTGATGTACACTGAACCAGAAGGCTTCCAGAGTTCTTCACTGGGTGATGTATACAGAACCAGAAGGCTTCCAGAGTTCCTCACTGGGTAATGTATACAGAACCAGAAGGCTTCCAGAGTTCCTCACTGGGTGATGTACCCTGAACCAGAAGGTTTCCAGAGTTCCTCACTGGGTGATGTACACTGAACCAGAAGGTTTCCAGAGTTCCTCACTGGGTGATGTATACAGAACCAGAAGGCTTCCAGAGTTCCTCACTGGGTGATGTATACAGAACCAGAAGGCTTCCAGAGTTCCTCACTGGGTAATGTATACAGAACCAGAAGGCTTCCAGAGTTCCTCACTGGGTGATGTACACTGAACCAGAAGGTTTCCAGAGTTCCTCACTGGGTGATGTACACTGAACCAGAAGGCTTCTAGAGTTCCTCACTGGGTGATGTATACAGAACCAGAAGGTTTCCAGAGTTCTTCACTGGGTGATGTATACAGAACCAGAAGGCTTCCAGAGTTCCTCACTGGGTAATGTATACAGAACCAGAAGGCTTCTAGAGTTCCTCACTGGGTGATGTATACGGAAACGGAAAGCTTCCAGAGGCTTACGAAGAAGAAACGGAGCACCTCCTCGGGCTACTCACGCCTGAAGACAAAATTCTTCTCGACAAATTCTTCGACATTATCATCAAACATGTTCCGAACATGAACTCCCCAAATGGCAGGGATCTGTCTAAATTCAAGGCGGCTTTAAACTCTTGATCCGGACGTGCCCTCGGAGAGGGCTACGTCGATTGTATATATCTCTCTTCATTCCTACCATTATTATTACCTTATAACTCCCTTTGAGTGTAAAGAATGACGAGATGTCAATAAAGTTGTTTAATTGTCAATTGTCACACATTTGATTACTTCATATAGATTTAAAAACTGCGCTAGCCTTGATGCACTAGAATCAAATAAACCCCTATAGGAAGTTGTCCTTCTTTTTTTGATGTCATTGTAATCGTTAATTGAAATTATGAAACGGGCGGTTCCCGATGGAAGTGATAAGTAACAACATATTGTCTTGGAATTTTTGATTTATACAAAGATGTTAAATGTAAAGATACTTACGATGAACATATGAGAATCATAAGGACAAAATACCTACGATCAATGATATATCAACATTTTTCTCAAACCGGCCACATTTTTACTATGTCAGACGTCGGATGCCACTAAATATCACACAAAAATACCAAAGATTACTTCTGGAATTGCTTCTATACAATTTAAATTTCAATTATTTTATTTCCAAAGCGCTATATCCCGCAAGGGATACTTGCGGCAAACAAGGAGAAAAGTTTATTTACATAAGTTATTTACATTATTCAACGCATGAAAACACTAGAGATCCAGATTTTGTAGAAAGTTTAGAATGTATTTACAAAATAAATTGAATATACAAAGATTGCAATAGTATTAACAAGAAATTTGAGTTATTTGCAGAGTTTAGATTTATTAAAACAAATAGATTCTCCTAAAAGCATGATCTAGAGGGAAATTCCATCAATAATCAAAATAAAAACAGAACAATCTTTTCAAAATGATCAGGTTAAAATAGAAAATTCTAAATTAATGGGAATTAATTGCAGTAAGGACAGTAGAAATTATTCATTTTTAAAAAGAATCATACGCGTCTATAATAGTTTCGAATTTTTGATAACAGATAGCGCGCTAATGCATCATAATATAAATCTAAATGTTTAATTGTTTGATGGCTAAAATATTCATATTATTATTTTTAGTATATTTAACATAAAATCTTTCCTTTAAATTTTGCGCCCTCAAACATGATGAAGCAATATTATAATAATTTTCTAAATTTAAATGAAATCCTCTAGTATTTGGTTAATTTTAATTTTCCGTAGAGAGCTGAGAAAATGTAATATTTCTTACAGATTTAGCTTTAAATCCTTTTAATTTTTTTTTTCATTCGGATTGGCAGTAACCTGGATTAGGAATATGTGTCTCTGCTTCAGATTATTCGATTATTGAAACAACCTATAAGAAGCATATTTACATACGTTGACTTTTATTTATAGAGATACACCTAATATAGATACAGTAGAACCTCCATGAGATATGACACTCATGCTTGAAAACACCTCTCTATAAAAGATAGTTTTCATCGTCAAAAATTCCATTTTAACTATTTAGCAACTCTCTGGTAAGAGGACACCTCTCAATAAAGGACAATTTGGCTCTGAAACTAGGTGTTGTCCTTCACAGAGAGGCTCTGTTGTATATGCAATTGATGATTAACAAATAGAAAAAGAAAAGGTATTTAAAAAACTATTTGATAATAGAAATTTATAAGAATTTTCTGTATGTGCTTTTTTGTGTTATAAATAGAATGTTTTTCTTTTTCAAAAGGATATTAATTTGGTGTGGGTATCATCCAAAGGATGGGCAACCTTGAGGCAAGAGCGTGTTCGTGATCAATTAAGTGATCGGTATGGATTGATTGTGGATCGATCAGTTCCCGTATCTATCAAGTACTGTGCTCATACATTATATATATGTATGTATGTTCTTCTCACATTCTCATTCCCTAGTTTCAACCCTCACACCCTATACATCAAGTACTGTCCTCATACATTATATATATGTATGTATGTTCTTCTCGCATTCTCATTCCCTAGATTCAACCCTCACATCCTATACATCAAGTACTGTCCTCATACATTATATATATGTATGTATGTTCTTCTCGCATTCTCATTCCCTAGTTTCAACCCTCACATCCTATACATCAAGTACTGTCCTCATACATTATATATATGTATGTATGTTCTTCTCGCATTCTCATTCCCTAGTTTCAACCCTCACATCCTATACATCAAGTACTGTCCTCATACATTATATATATGTATGTATGTTCTTCTCGCATTCTCATTCCCTAGTTTCAACCCTCACATCCTATACATCAAGTACTGTCCTCATACATTATATATATGTATGTATGTTCTTCTCGCATTCTCATTCCCTAGATTCAACCCTCACATCCTATACATCAAGTACTGTCCTCATACATTATATATATGTATGTATGTTCTTCTCGCATTCTCATTCCCTAGATTCAACCCTCACATCCTATACATCAAGTACTGTCCTCATACATTATATATATGTATGTATGTTCTTCTCGCATTCTCATTCCCTAGTTTCAACCCTCACATCCTATACATCAAGTACTGTCCTCATACATTATATATATGTATGTATGTTCTTCTCGCATTCTCATTCCCTAGATTCAACCCTCACATCCTATACATCAAGTACTGTCCTCATACATTATATATATGTATGTATGTTCTTCTCGCATTCTCATTCCCTAGATTCAATCCTCACATCCTATACATCAAGTACTGTCCTCATACATTATATATATGTATGTATGTTCTTCTCGCATTCTCATTCCCTAGTTTCAACCCTCACATCCTATACATCAAGTACTGTCCTAATACATTATATATATATATGTATGTTCTTCTCGCATTCTCATTCCCTAGATTCAACCCTCACATCCTATACATCAAGTACTGTCCTCATACATTATATATATGTATGTATGTTCTTCTCGCATTCTCATTCCCTAGATTCAACCCTCACATCCTATACATCAAGTACTGTCCTCATACATTATATATATGTATGTATGTTCTTCTCGCATTCTCATTCCCTAGTTTCAACCCTCACATCCTATACATCAAGTACTGTCCTCATACATTATATATATGTATGTATGTTCTTCTCGCATTCTCATTCCCTAGTTTCAACCCTCACATCCTATACATCAAGTACTGTCCTCATACATTATATATATGTATGTATGTTCTTCTCGCATTCTCATTCCCTAGTTTCAACCCTCACATCCTATACATCAAGTACTGTCCTAATACATTATATATATATATGTATGTTCTTCTCGCATTCTCATTCCCTAGATTCAACCCTCACATCCTATACATCAAGTACTGTACTCATACATTATATATATGTATGTATGTTCTTCTCGCATTCTCATTCCCTAGTTTCAACCCTCACATCCTATACATCAAGTACTGTCCTCATACATTATATATATGTATGTATGTTCTTCTCGCATTCTCATTCCCTAGTTTCAACCCTCACATCCTATACATCAAGTACTGTCCTCATACATTATATATATGTATGTATGTTCTTCTCGCATTCTCATTCCCTAGTTTCAATCCTCACATCCTATACATCAAGTACTGTCCTAATACATTATATATATATATGTATGTTCTTCTCGCATTCTCATTCCCTAGATTCAACCCTCACATCCTATACATCAAGTACTGTACTCATACATTATATATATGTATGTATGTTCTTCTCGCATTCTCATTCCCTAGATTCAACCCTCACATCCTATACATCAAGTGGACAAATGCTTCTATCTCCTCTAGGTCAGCGCTCCGTATAATGACATATGTCGATTTCTAAGCATCCTCTAATTCCTTTTTGAAATAATAAGTCATTAGAGAGGTAAAAAGCCTTCTCGCGCTTCTTTAATTACCATAACAGGTCAGTGATTATCTTTTAAAATCCTTAATTACTCTTCATAAATTAAAGAAGTCTCCTGGATATCGGCCTTTTCTTCAAATCCGACTATCAACCTCAATACATCTTTTACTAGATTGTCGTGTATTTCAAGTCTACAGAATCGACAATAATTTAATAGTAACAGATCCAAGTATTTTTATTTCCAGTAAAGAAATGTATATTAAATTCAATACCTTTTATAGATATATTTTGAATTATATAGCAACAAATATCTTTTAAGAAACTGATAATTTATTTTATGCTTATTGTACATATTGCCAGATACTTCTTTCTTTTGTACACAGTTCTTTTTTCTCTCTTTCTCATTGTTAACATCATATGACTATTCTATTCACGGCCTTAAAGTATTGTAAATATATATGTATAGACAAATGTCATACATGTATGACAGCGCAAGTGTCCCTAGGGGGACATAGCGCTTTAAATTGAAATAAAATAAATCAAATGAATTTGTCATTTAAAGTTGCCATTTTTCTTTTATTAATGCTTCAAATTAGTGACCATATCCACAAAACCAATAAGAAACGATTATATATACTGAAAGGTACAACCTCCTTAAGTTTTGTCCATTAAAAAGAATGTCTTTTACCAAAATATTTATTTATCAAGAAAGGGGATTTATATACTTGTATTATGAAAATAGAGCAATCCATAATTAAATCTTTAATTAAAAAGGCATATATTGGATCAAAATATCATTTATTTTACCAATATTTCCGTTAGCTGAACACCAACCTTTATCAAGGTGTTCTAACATTTTTAAAGTGTGTCAACAACAAATTCAGCCTCACATAACGTCAACAGAATTAAGTTTTAAAAATATTTTGTTATAAATGTGAGTTTAAAACTTAGAGTAGATAAACAATGTTTTCTTTAAGAAAAAAAGCGGAATATTTATAAAACCTAGTTAAATGTATTAGAGGGTAAAAAAAAAATAATTTTCGGACCTTACAGTCCGAAAACACCTAGGACGTTTTTATTTTATACATACAGATGGCGCGTTATAACCTTTCAACTGGATCAACTCGGACTTCTGGGCGGGAGAAGCAGCACAAGTAAGGGACTGCCCTGTAGGGCGAAGTACGGTGTCGTGAGCCCCGAGCCGCTACGGTAACCGTGAACAGGGAACTCTGAAATGTGGCTGACTAACGGGGTAATGGCACCTCACCTTTTCATTGGACAAGACACCACCATTATGCAGAAAAGCCGCTACGGTAACCACGAAGGCCTAAAGAGAACTCTAAAATGTGGCTGTCTAACGGGCAAATGGCAACCCCCCTTTCCATGGAGAAACTTTGGACAAGACACCACCATTATATAGAAAAGCCGCTACGGTTACCGTGAAGGCCTACAGAGAACTCTAAAATGTGGCTGACTAACGGGCAAATGGCAACCCTCCCCCCTTTCCATGATGGACAAGACACCACCATTATACAGAAAAGCTGCTACGGTAACCGTGAACAGGGAACTCTGAAATGTGGCTGACTAACGGGACAATGGCATCACCCTTTTCCATGGAGCTGGACAAGACACCACCATTATACAGAAAATCTGCTACGGTAATCGTGAACAGGGAACTCTGAAATGTGGCTGACTAACGGGGCAATGACATCCCCCCCACCTTTCCAAGGAGATGGACAAGACACCACCATTATGCAGAAAAGCTGCTACAATAACCGTGAAGGCCTACAGGGAACTCTGAAATGTGGCTGACTAACGGGGTAATGGCACCTCACCTTTTCATTGGACAAGACACCACCATTATACAGAAAAGCCGCTACGGTAACCATGAAGGCCTACAGGGAACTCTGAAATGTGGCTGACTAACGGGACAATGGCATCACCCTTTTCCATGGAGCTGGACAAGACACCACCATTATACAGAAAATCTGCTACGGTAACCGTGAACAGGGAACTCTGAAATGTGGCTGACTAACGGGACAATGGCATCACCCTTTTCCATGGAGCTGGACAAGACACCACCATTATACAGAAAATCTGCTACGGTAACCGTGAACAGGGAACTCTGAAATGTGGCTGACTAACGGGGCAATGACATCCCCCCCACCTTTCCAAGGAGATGGACAAGACACCACCATTATGCAGAAAAGCTGCTACAATAACCGTGAAGGCCTACAGGGAACTCTGAAATGTGGCTGACTAACGGGGGTAATGGCACCTCACCTTTTCATTGGACAAGACACCACCATTATACAGAAAAGCCGCTACGGTAACCATGAAGGCCTACAGGGAACTCTGAAATGTGGCTGACTAACGGGGCAATGACACCCCCCCCTTTCCATGGGGACAAGACACCACCATTATACAGAAAAGCCGCTACGGTAACCGTGAAGGCCTACAGTGGACTCTGAAATGTGACTGACTAACGGGGCAATGACACCCCCCCTTTCCATGGGGACAAGACACCACCATTATACAGAAAAGCCGCTACGGTAAGCGTGAAGGCCTACAGTGGACTCTGAAATGTGGCTGACTAACGGGGCAATGACACCTCACCTTTTCATTGGACAAGACACCACCATTATACAGAAAAGCCGCTACGGTAACCATGAAGGCCTACAGGGAACTCTGAAATGTGGCTGACTAACGGGACAATGGCATCACCCTTTTCCATGGAGCTGGACAAGACACCACCATTATACAGAAAATCTGCTACGGTAACCGTGAACAGGGAACTCTGAAATGTGGCTGACTAACGGGACAATGGCATCACCCTTTTCCATGGAGCTGGACAAGACACCACCATTATACAGAAAATCTGCTACGGTAACCGTGAACAGGGAACTCTGAAATGTGGCTGACTAACGGGGCAATGACATCCCCCCCACCTTTCCAAGGAGATGGACAAGACACCACCATTATGCAGAAAAGCTGCTACAATAACCGTGAAGGCCTACAGGGAACTCTGAAATGTGGCTGACTAACGGGGTAATGGCACCTCACCTTTTCATTGGACAAGACACCACCATTATACAGAAAAGCCGCTACGGTAACCATGAAGGCCTACAGGGAACTCTGAAATGTGGCTGACTAACGGGGCAATGACACCCCCCCCTTTCCATGGGGACAAGACACCACCATTATACAGAAAAGCCGCTACGGTAACCGTGAAGGCCTACAGTGGACTCTGAAATGTGACTGACTAACGGGGCAATGACACCCCCCCTTTCCATGGGGACAAGACACCACCATTATACAGAAAAGCCGCTACGGTAAGCGTGAAGGCCTACAGTGGACTCTGAAATGTGGCTGACTAACGGGGCAATGACACCCCCTTTCCATGGGGACAAGACACCACCATTATACAGAAAAGCCGCTACGGTAACCGTGAAGGCCTACAGTGGACTCTGAAATGTGACTGACTAACGGGGCAATGACACCCCCCTTTCCATGGGGACAAGACACCACCATTATACAGAAAAGCCGCTACGGTAACCGTGAAGACCTACAGTGGACTCTGAAATGTGACTGACTAACGGGGCAATGACACCCCCCCTTTCCATGGGGACAAGACACCACCATTATACAGAAAAGCCGCTACGGTAACCGTGAAGGCCTACAGTGAACTCTGAAATGTGACTGACTAACGGGGCAATGACACCCCCCCTTTCCATGGGGACAAGACACCACCATTATACAGAAAAGCCGCTACGGTAACCGTGAAGGCCTACAGTGGACTCTGAAATGTGACTGACTAACGGGGCAATGACACCTCCCTTTCCATGGGGACAAGACACCACCATTATACAGAAAAGCCGCTACGGTAACCGTGAAGGCCTACAGTGGACTCTGAAATGTGACTGACTAACGGGGTAATGGCACCTCCCTTTCCATGGGGACAAGACACCACCATTATACAGAAAAGCCGCTACGGTAACCGTGAAGGCCTACAGTGGACTCTGAAATGTGACTGACTAACGGGGTAATGGCACCTCCCTTTCCATGGGGACAAGACACCACCATTATACAGAAAAGCCGCTACGGTAACCGTGAAGGCCTACAGTGGACTCTGAAATGTGACTGAATAACGGGGCAATGACACCCCCCCTTTCCATGGGGACAAGACACCACCATTATACAGAAAAGCCGCTACGGTAACCGTGAAGGCCTACAGTGGACTCTGAAATGTGACTGACTAACGGGGCAATGACACCTCCCTTTCCATGGGGACAAGACACCACCATTATACAGAAAAGCCGCTACGGTAACCGTGAAGGCCTACATTGGACTCTGAAATGTGACTGACTAACGGGGTAATGGCACCTCCCTTTCCATGGGGACAAGACACCACCATTATACAGAAAAGCCGCTACGGTAACCGTGAAGGCCTACAGTGGACTCTGAAATGTGACTGACTAACGGGGCAATGACACCCCCCATTTCCATGGGGATAAGACACCACCATTATACAGAAAAGCCGCTACGGTAACCGTGAAGGCCTACAGTGGACTCTGAAATGTGACTGACTAACGGGGCAATGACACCCCCCTTTCCATGGGGACAAGACACCACCATTATACAGAAAAGCCGCTACGGTAACCGTGAAGGCCTACAGTGGACTCTGAAATGTGACTGACTAACGGGGCAATGACACCCCCCCTTTCCATGGGGACAAGACACCACCATTATACAGAAAAGCCGCTACGGTAACCGTGAAGGCCTACAGTGGACTCTGAAATGTGACTGACTAACGGGGCAATGACACCCCCCCCTTTCCATGGGGACAAGACACCACCATTATACAGAAAAGCCGCTACGGTAACCGTGAAGGCCTACAGTGGACTCTGAAATGTGACTGACTAACGGGGCAATGACACCTCCCTTTCCATGGGGACAAGACACCACCATTATACAGAAAAGCCGCTACGGTAACCGTGAAGGCCTACAGTGGACTCTGAAATGTGACTGACTAACGGGGCAATGACACCCCCCCCTTTCCATGGGGACAAGACACCACCATTATACAGAAAAGCCGCTACGGTAACCGTGAAGGCCTTCAGTGGACTCTGAAATGTGACTGACTAACGGGGCAATGACACCCCCCTTTCCATGGGGACAAGACACCACCATTATACAGAAAAGCCGCTACGGTAACCGTGAAGGCCTACAGTGGACTCTGAAATGTGACTGACTAACGGGGCAATGACACCTCCCTTTCATGAGGACAAGACACCACCATTATACAGAAAAGCCGCTACGGTAACCGTGAAGGCCTACAGTGGACTCTGAAATGTGACTGACTAACGGGGCAATGACACCTCCCTTTCATGGGGACAAGACACCACCATTATACAGAAAAGCCGCTACGGTAACCGTGAAGGCCTACAGTGGACTCTGAAATGTGACTGACTAACGGGGCAATGACACCTCCCTTTCATGGGGACAAGACACCACCATTATACAGAAAAGCCGCTACGGTAACCGTGAAGGCCTACAGTGGACTCTGAAATGTGACTGACTAACGGGCAATGAAACCTCCCTTTCATGGGGACAAGACACCACCATTATACAGAAAAGCCGCTACGGTAACCGTGAAGGCCTACAGTGGACTCTGAAATGTGACTGACTAACGGGGCAATGACACCTCCCTTTCCATGGGGACAAGACACCACCATTATACAGAAAAGCCGCTACGGTAACCGTGACGGCCTACAGTGGACTCTGAAATGTGACTGACTAACGGGGCAATGACACCCCCCCTTTCCATGGGGACAAGACACCACCATTATACAGAAAAGCCGCTACGGTAACCGTGAAGGCCTACAGTGGACTCTGAAATGTGACTGACTAACGGGGCAATGACACCCCCCTTTCCATGGGGACAAGACACCACCATTATACAGAAAAGCCGCTACGGTAACCGTGAAGGCCTACAGTGGACTCTGAAATGTGACTGACTAACGGGGCAATGACACCTCCCTTTCCATGGGGACAAGACACCACCATTATACAGAAAAGCCGCTACGGTAACCGTGAAGGCCTACAGTGGACTCTGAAATGTGACTGACTAACGGGGCAATGGACACCCCCCTTTCCATGGGACAAGACACCACCATTATACAGAAAAGCCGCTACGGTAACCTTGAAGGCCTACAGTGGACTCTGAAATGTGACTGACTAACGGGCAATGACACCTCCCTTTCCATGGGGACAAGACACCACCATTATACAGAAAAGCCGCTACGGTAACCGTGAAGGCCTACAGTGGACTCTGAAATGTGACTGACTAACGGGGCAATGACACCTCCCTTTCCATGGGGACAAGACACCACCATTATACAGAAAAGCCGCTACGGTAACCGTGAAGGCCTACAGTGGACTCTGAAATGTGACTGACTAACGGGGCAATGACACCCCCCCTTTCCATGGGGACAAGACACCACCATTATACAGAAAAGCCGCTACGGTAACCGTGAAGGCCTACAGTGGACTCTGAAATGTGACTGACTAACGGGGCAATGACACCCCCCTTTCCATGGGGACAAGACACCACCATTATACAGAAAAGCCGCTACGGTAACCGTGAAGGCCTACAGTGGACTCTGAAATGTGACTGACTAACGGGGCAATGACACCTCCCTTTCCATGGGGACAAGACACCACCATTATACAGAAAAGCCGCTACGGTAACCGTGAAGGCCTACAGTGGACTCTGAAATTGACTGACTAACGGGGCAATGACACGCCCCCCTTTCCATGGGGACAAGACACCACCATTATACAGAAAACCGCTACGGTAACCTGAAGGCCTACAGTGGACTCAGAAATGTGACTGACTAACGGGGTAATGGCACCATCCCTTTCCATGGGGACAAGACACCACCATTATACAGAAAAGCCGCTACGGTAACCGTGAAGGCCTCAGTGGACTCTGAAATGTGACTGACTACGGGCAATGACACCCCCCCTTTCCATGGGGAACAAGACACCACCATTATACAGAAAAGCCGCTACGGTACCGTGAAGGCCTACAGTGACTCTGAAATGTGACTGACTAACGGGGCAATGACACCCCCCCTTTCCATGGGGACAAGACACCACCATTATACAGAAAAGCCGCTCACGGTAAACCGTGAAGGCCTACAGTGGACTCTGAAATATGACTGACTAACGGGGCAATGACACCCCCCCTTTCCATGGGGACAAGACACCACCATTATACAGAAAAGCCGCTACGGTAACCGTGAAGGCCTACAGTGGACTCTGAAATGTGACTGACTAACGGGGCAATGACACCCTCCCTTTCCATGGGGACAAGACACCACCATTATACAGAAAAGCCGCTACGGTAACCGTGAAGGCCTACAGTGGACTCTGAAATGTGACTGACTAACGGGGCAATGACACCTCCCTTTCATGGGGACAAGACACCACCATTATACAGAAAAGCCGCTACGGTAACCGTGAAGGCCTACAGTGGACTCTGAAATGTGACTGACTAACGGGGCAATGACACCTCCCTTTCATGGGGACAAGACACCACCATTATACAGAAAAGCCGCTACGGTAACCGTGAAGGCCTACAGTGGACTCTGAAATGTGACTGACTAACGGGGCAATGACACCTCCCTTTCCATGGGGACAAGACACCACCATTATACAGAAAAGCCGCTACGGTAACCGTGAAGGCCTACAGTGGACTCTGAAATGTGACTGACTAACGGGGCAATGACACCTCCCTTTCCATGGGGACAAGACACCACCATTATACAGAAAAGCCGCTACGGTAACCGTGAAGGCCTACAGTGGACTCTGAAATGTGACTGACTAACGGGGCAATGACACCTCCCTTTCCATGGGGACAAGACACCACCATTATACAGAAAAGCCGCTACGGTAACCGTGAAGGCCTACAGTGGACTCTGAAATGTGACTGACTAACGGGGCAATGACACCCCCCTTTCCATGGGGACAAGACACCACCATTATACAGAAAAGCCGCTACGGTAACCGTGAAGGCCTACAGTGGACTCTGAAAAGTGACTGACAACGGGG
>CP092882.1:61785905-61803664 GCA_030710605.1 Cordylochernes scorpioides
TGACACCCCCCCTTTCCATGGGGACAAGACACCACCATTATACAGAAAAGCCGCTACGGTAACCGTGAAGGCCTACAGTGGACTCTGAAATGTGACTGACTAACGGGGCAATGACACCCCCCCTTTCCATGGGGACAAGACACCACCATTATACAGAAAAGCCGCTACGGTAACCGTGAAGGCCTACAGTGGACTCTGAAATGTGACTGACTAACGGGGCAATGACACCTCCCTTTCCATGGGGACAAGACACCACCATTATACAGAAAAGCCGCTACGGTAACCGTGAAGGCCTACAGTGGACTCTGAAATGTGACTGACTAACGGGGCAATGACACCTCCCCTTTCCATGGGGACAAGACACCACCATTATACAGAAAAGCCGCTACGGTAACCGTGAAGGCCTACAGTGGACTCTGAAATGTGACTGACTAACGGGGCAATGACACCCCCCCTTTCCATGGGGACAAGACACCACCATTATACAGAAAAGCCGCTACGGTAACCGTGAAGGCCTACAGTGGACTCTGAAATGTGACTGACTAACGGGGCAATGACACCCCCCTTTCCATGGGGACAAGACACCACCATTATACAGAAAAGCCGCTACGGTAACCGTGAAGGCCTACAGTGGACTCTGAAATGTGACTGACTAACGGGGCAATGACACCCCCCTTTCCATGGGGACAAGACACACCATTATACAGAAAAGCCGCTACGGTAACCGTGAAGGCCTACAGTGGACTCTGAAATGTGACTGAACTAACGGGGCAATGACACCTCCCCTTTCCATGGGGACAAGACACCACCATTATACAGAAAAGCCGCTACGGTACCGTGAAGGCCTACAGTGGACTCTGAAATGTGACTGACTAACGGGGCAATGACACCTCCCCTTTCCATGGGGACAAGACACCACCATTATACAGAAAAGCCGCTACGGTAACCGTGAAGGCCTACAGTGGACTCTGAAATGTGACTGACTAACGGGGCAATGACACCTCCCCTTTCCATGGGGACAAGACACCACCATTATACAGAAAAGCCGCTACGGTAACCGTGAAGGCCTACAGTGGACTCTGAAATGTGACTGACTAACGGGGCAATGACACCCCCCTTTCCATGGGGACAAGACACCACCATTATACAGAAAAGCCGCCTACGGTAACCGTGAAGGCCTACAGTGGACTCTGAAATGTGACTGACTAACGGGGCAATGACACCCCCCTTTCCATGGGGACAAGACACCACCATTATACAGAAAAGCCGCTACGGTAACCGTGAAGGCCTACAGTGGACTCTGAAATGTGACTGACTAACGGGGCAATGACACCTCCCCTTTCCATGGGGACAAGACACCACCATTATACAGAAAAGCCGCTACGGTAACCGTGAAGGCCTACAGTGGACTCTGAAATGTGACTGACTAACGGGGCAATGACACCTCCCTTTCCATGGGGACAAGACACCACCATTATACAGAAAAGCCGCTACGGTAACCGTGAAGGCCTACAGTGGACTCTGAAATGTGACTGACTAACGGGGCAATGACACCCCCCCTTTCCATGGGGACAAGACACCACCATTATACAGAAAAGCCGCTACGGTAACCGTGAAGGCCTACAGTGGACTCTGAAATGTGACTGACTAACGGGGCAATGACACCCCCCTTTCCATGGGGACAAGACACCACCATTATACAGAAAAGCCGCTACGGTAACCGTGAAGGCCTACAGTGGACTCTGAAATGTGACTGACTAACGGGGCAATGACACCTCCCTTTCCATGGGGACAAGACACCACCATTATACAGAAAAGCCGCTACGGTAACCGTGAAGGCCTACAGTGGACTCTGAAATGTGACTGACTAACGGGGCAATGACACCCCCCTTTCCATGGGGACAAGACACCACCATTATACAGAAAAGCCGCTACGGTAACCGTGAAGGCCTACAGTGGACTCTGAAATGTGACTGACTAACGGGGCAATGACACCTCCCCTTTCCATGGGGACAAGACACCACCATTATACAGAAAAGCCGCTACGGTAACCGTGAAGGCCTACAGTGGACTCTGAAATGTGACCTGACTAACGGGGCAATGACACCCCCCCTTTCCATGGGGACAAGACACCACCATTATACAGAAAAGCCGCTACGGTAACCGTGAAGGCCTACAGTGGACTCTGAAATGTGACTGACTAACGGGGCTAATGACACCTCCCTTTCCATGGGGACAAGACACCACCATTATACAGAAAAGCCGCTACGGTAACCGTGAAGGCCTACAGTGGACTCTGAAATGTGACTGACTAACGGGGCAATGACACCCCCCTTTCCATGGGGACAAGACACCACCATTATACAGAAAAGCCGCTACGGTAACGTGAAGGCCTACAGTGGACTCTGAAATGTGACTGACTAACGGAGGCAATGACACCCCCCTTTCCATGGGACAAGACACCACCATTATACAGAAAAGCCCGCTACGGTAACCGTGAAGGCCTACAGTGGACTCTGAAATGTGACTGACTAACGGGGCAATGACACCCCTTTCCATGGGGACAAGACACCACCATTATACAGAAAAGCCGCTACGGTAACCGAGAAGGCCTATAGTGGACTCTGAAATGTGACTGACTAACGGGCAATGACACCCCCCCCTTTCCATGGGGACAAGACACCACCATTATACAGAAAAGCCGCTACGGTAACCGTGAAGGCCTACAGTGGACTCTGAAATGTGACTGACTAACGGGGCAATGACACCTCCCTTTTATGGGGACAAGACACCACCATTATACAGAAAAGCCGCTACTAACATGAAGGCCTACAGTGGACTCTGAAATGTGACTGACTAACGGGGCAATGACACCCCCTTTCCATGGGGACAAGACACCACCATTATACAGAAAAGCCTCTACGGTAACATGAAGGCCTACAGTGGACTCTGAAATGTGACTGACTAACGGGGCAATGACACCTCCCTTTCCATGGGGACAAGACACCACCATTATACAAAAAGCCGCTACGGTAACCGTGAAGGCCTACAGTGGACTCTGAAATGTGACTGACTAACGGGGCAATGACACCTCCCTTTCCATGGGGACAAGACACCACCATTATACAGAAAAGCCGCTACGGTAACCGTGAAGGCCTACAGTGGACTCTGAAATGTGACTGACTAACGGGGCAATGACACCCCCCCTTTCCATGGGGACAAGACACCACCATTATACAGAAAAGCCGCTACGGTAACCGTGAAGGCCTACAGTGGACTCTGAAATGTGACTGACTAACGGGGCAATGACACCCCCCCTTTCCATGGGGACAAGACACCACCATTATACAGAAAAGCCGCTACGGTAACCGTGAAGGCCTACAGTGGACTCTGAAATGTGACTGACTAACGGGGCAATGACACCTCCCTTTCCATGGGGACAAGACACCACCATTATACAGAAAAGCCGCTACGGTAACCGTGAAGGCCTACAGTGGACTCTGAAATGTGACTGACTAACGGGGCAATGACACCCCCCTTTCCATGGGGACAAGACACCACCATTATACAGAAAAGCCGCTACGGTAACCGTGAAGGCCTACAGTGGACTCTGAAATGTGACTGACTAACGGGGCAATGACACCCCCCCTTTCCATGGGGACAAGACACCACCATTATACAGAAAAGCCGCTACGGTAACCGTGAAGGCCTACAGTGGACTCTGAAATGTGACTGACTAACGGGGCAATGACACCCTCCCTTTCCATGGGGACAAGACACCACCATTATACAGAAAAGCCGCTACGGTAACCGTGAAGGCCTACAGTGGACTCTGAAATGTGACTGACTAACGGGGCAATGACACCCCCCTTTCCATGGGGACAAGACACCACCATTATACAGAAAAGCCGCTACGGTAACCGTGAAGGCCTACAGTGGACTCTGAAATGTGACTGACTAACGGGGCAATGACACCTCCCTTTCCATGGGGACAAGACACCACCATTATACAGAAAAGCCGCTACGGTAACCGTGAAGGCCTACAGTGGACTCTGAAATGTGACTGACTAACGGGGCAATGACACCCCCCTTTCCATGGGGACAAGACACCACCATTATACAGAAAAGCCGCTACGGTAACCGTGAAGGCCTACAGTGGACTCTGAAATGTGACTGACTAACGGGGCAATGACACCCTCCCTTTCCATGGGGACAAGACACCACCATTATACAGAAAAGCCGCTACGGTAACCGTGAAGGCCTACAGTGGACTCTGAAATGTGGACTGACTAACGGGGCAATGACACCCCCCCTTTCCATGGGGACAAGACACCACCATTATACAGAAAAGCCGCTACGGTAACCGTGAAGGCCTACAGTGGACTCTGAAATGTGACTGACTAACGGGGCAATGACACCTCCCCTTTCCATGGGGACAAGACACCACCATTATACAGAAAAGCCGCTACGGTAACCGTGAAGGCCTACAGTGGACTCTGAAATGTGACTGACTAACGGGGCAATGACACCTCCCTTTCCATGGGGACAAGACACCACCATTATACAGAAAAGCCGCTACGGTAACCGTGAAGGCCTACAGTGGACTCTGAAATGTGACTGACTAACGGGGCAATGACACCTCCCTTTCCATGGGGACAAGACACCACCATTATACAGAAAAGCCGCTACGGTAACCGTGAAGGCCTACAGTGGACTCTGAAATGTGACTGACTAACGGGGGCAATGACACCACCCTTTCCATGGGGACAAGACACCACCATTATACAGAAAAGCCGCTACGGTAACCGTGAAGGCCTACAGTGGACTCTGAAATGTGACTGACTAACGGGCAATGACACCCCCCTTTCCATGGGGACAAGACACCACCATTATACAGAAAAGCCGCTACGGTAACCGTGAAGGCCTACAGTGGACTCTGAAATGTGACTGACTAACGGGGCAATGACACCCCCCCTTTCCATGGGGACAAGACACCACCATTATACAGAAAAGCCGCTACGGTAACCGTGAAGGCCTACAGTGGACTCTGAAATGTGACTGACTAACGGGGCAATGACACCTCCCCTTTCCATGGGGACAAGACACCACCATTATACAGAAAAGCCGCTACGGTAACCGTGAAGGCCTACAGTGGACTCTGAAATGTGACTGACTAACGGGGCAATGACACCCCCCCTTTCCATGGGGACAAGACACCACCATTATACAGAAAAGCCGCTACGGTAACCGTGAAGGCCTACAGTGGACTCTGAAATGTGACTGACTAACGGGGCAATGACACCTCCCTTTCCATGGGGACAAGACACCACCATTATACAGAAAAGCCGCTACGGTAACCGTGAAGGCCTACAGTGGACTCTGAAATGTGACTGACTAACGGGGCAATGACACCCCCCTTTCCATGGGGACAAGACACCACCATTATACAGAAAAGCCGCTACGGTAACCGTGAAGGCCTACAGTGGACTCTGAAATGTGACTGACTAACGGGGCAATGACACCCCCCCTTTCCATGGGGACAAGACACCACCATTATACAGAAAAGCCGCTACGGTAACCGTGAAGGCCTACAGTGGACTCTGAAATGTGACTGACTAACGGGGCAATGACACCTCCCTTTCCATGGGGACAAGACACCACCATTATACAGAAAAGCCGCTACGGTAACCG
This sequence comes from Cordylochernes scorpioides, assembly GCA_030710605.1. NCBI lineage: Eukaryota > Metazoa > Arthropoda > Arachnida > Pseudoscorpiones > Chernetidae > Cordylochernes > Cordylochernes scorpioides. The sequence goes on from CP092882.1 coordinate 61,791,597, forward strand.
TGAAGGCCTACTAGTGGACTCTGAAATGTGACTGACTAACGGGGCAATGACACCCCCCCTTTCCATGGGGACAAGACACCACATTATACAGAAAAGCCGCTACGGTAACCGTGAAGGCCTACAGTGGACTCTGAAATGTGACTGACTAACGGGCAATGACACCTCCCTTTCCATGGGGACAAGACACCACCATTATACAGAAAAGCCGCTACGGTAACCGTGAAGGCCTACAGTGGACTCTGAAATGTGACTGACTAACGGGGCAATGACACCCCCCTTTCCATGGGGACAAGACACCACCCATTATACAGAAAAGCCGCTACGGTAACCGTGAAGGCCTACAGTGGACTCTGAAATGTGACTGACTAACGGGGCAATGACACCCTCCCTTTCCATGGGGACAAGACACCACCATTATACAGAAAAGCCGCTACGGTAACCGTGAAGGCCTACAGTGGACTCTGAAATGTGACTGACTAACGGGGCAATGACACCCCCCTTTCCATGGGGACAAGACACCACCATTATACAGAAAAGCCGCTACGGTAACCGTGAAGGCCTACAGTGGACTCTGAAATGTGGACTGAATAACGGAGCAATGACACCCCCCCTTTTAATGGGGACAAGACACCACCATTATACAGAAAAGCCGCTACGGTAACCGTGAAGGCCTACAGTGGACTCTGAAATGTGACTGACTAACGGGGCAATGACACCCCCCCCTTTCCATGGGGACAAGACACCACCATTATACAGAAAAGCCGCTACGGTAACCGTGAAGGCCTACAGTGGACTCTGAAATGTGACTGACTAACGGGGCAATGACACCTCCCTTTCCATGGGGACAAGACACCACCATTATACAGAAAAGCCGCTACGGTAACCGTGAAGGCCTACAGTGGACTCTGAAATGTGACTGACTAACGGGGCAATGACACCTCCCTTTCCATGGGGACAAGACACCACCATTATACAGAAAAGCCGCTACGGTAACCGTGAAGGCCTACAGTGGACTCTGAAATGTGACTGACTAACGGGGCAATGACACCCCCCTTTCCATGGGGACAAGACACCACCATTATACAGAAAAGCCGCTACGGTAACCGTGAAGGCCTACAGTGGACTCTGAAATGTGACTGACTAACGGGGCAATGACACCTCCCTTTCCATGGGGACAAGACACCACCATTATAAAGAAAAGCCGCTACGGTAACCGTGAAGGCCTACAGTGGACTCTGAAATTGTGACTGACTAACGGGGCAATGACACCCCCCTTTCCATGGGGACAAGACACCACCATTATACAGAAAAGCCGCTACGGTAACCGTGAAGGCCTACAGTGGACTCTGAAATGTGACTGACTAACGGGGCAATGACACCACCCCTTTCCATGGGGACAAGACACCACCATTATACAGAAAAGCCGCTACGGTAACCGTGAAGGCCTACAGTGGACTCTGAAATGTGACTGACTAACGGGGCAATGACACCTCCCTTTCCATGGGGACAAGACACCACCATTATACAGAAAAGCCGCTACGGTAACCGTGAAGGCCTACAGTGGACTCTGAAATGTGACTGACTAACGGGGCAATGACACCCCCCTTTCCATGGGGACAAGACACCACCATTATACAGAAAAGCCGCTACGGTAACCGTGAAGGCTTACAGTGGACTCTGAAATGTGGCTGACTAACGGGGCAATGACACCCCCCTTTCCATGGGGACAAGACACCACCATTATACAGAAAAGCCGCTACGGTAACCGTGAAGGCCTACAGTGGACTCTGAAATGTGGCTGACTAACGGGGCAATGACACCTCCCTTTCCATGGGGACAAGACACCACCATTATACAGAAAAGCCGCTACGGTAACCGTGAACAGGGAACTCTGAAATGTGACTGACTAACGGGGCAATGACACCTCCCTTTCCATGGGGACAAGACACCACCATTATACAGAAAAGCCGCTACGGTAACCGTGAACAGGGAACTCTGAAATGTCGATGACTAACGGGGCAATGGCACCCTCCCTTTCCATGGGGACAAGACACCACCATTATACAGAAAAGCCGCTACGGTAACCGTGAACAGGGAACTCTGAAATGTGGCTGACCAACGGGGCAATGGCACTCCCCTTTATATGAAGAAATGTATGGACAAGACACTACCACCACCACTAGATTAACAATCTCTGTACCATAGAATTTGTAGTCGTTAGCGGATTGTAAACTTATTTAATTCCTATAAAAACATTTACCTTTGTCTTTATATATTTTTGTTGACACGACATTTGGCTGACTTCGGGAATCTAAAGGTACATTGTGAAAGTGGTGGAAAGATATTCACTGTGTTTTTCAAACTATCCCAGGAGAATATTACTTACATAAATACCTACTCATATGATCACTTTCCAATATGATAAATTTGATCGAGGCCATTTTATTCTTTATTTTATAGAGGAGAATAAATTCTAATCAAAACACACGGAAAGAAAGAATTATGCAAAAAGTGCTTGAGGAAGAGTTAAACTTAGCAATAAATTCTCGTTTGTCCTTCTTTGTAAGATCACAGATGTCTTGATCTAATCCATTCTCGACCGTCTTCAAGATTCGAAGTATCAATGATTTGAGGAGGTCGTTTAGTGAAGGTTGTACTGTAGAGAGATGCACAAACTTACCTGCCACAACAGTAAGATCCTCCCTCGGCCGGGGCGCTGTCCTGCTCGGCATTGGTCGCTCCTACAAACTTCTCCAGGAAGGAATCCTGCTTTACCTCGGACTCCCGCTTCTGTCGCAGCCGGCTGCGTAGCGCCCATTTGGTGACAACCTGGATCCAGTTACATCGTGCAGGTGACACCGGACATACCTTATAACATGGTGAAAGTTTTCACGAGTGAGTACATTTGTAGAAGCACACAACACAATGATAAATTGAAATTACATAACTTAACAATGAGAAACCACTACCAAATGTATATGGTACATAAAGGTATAAATTACATTTGTAGTAGAAGAGTAATGATAAAGTGAACTGACATAACAATGAGAAACAACTGCCAAATGTATATGGTATATACATTTTGTAAAAGACCATACAATGATAAAAAATAAATTGAACTAACATAACCTAACGATAAGAAACCATTGCCAAAGGAGACCATGAGTATCCATGGTTTTCAGGTGGTCTCTCATAGGAATTTGTACCTCATTAAACTATTAATTTGTTGAGAATAATATTGATGGGGCACCTAATCTTTTTTAAAACGATGCCTTAGTTTTGGAGAAACAAGGAAATACTAGAGAGACAGCTTCCTCCAAAAGTTGAAATTTAAGATTATGAAGGCTGCTACCTAATTTTGCGAAAAACTCCATCAACAAAGAGGCAGAAATCAAAATATTGTCACAGAATAATCTGTAATTGGTTTATCATAATCAGTCACGTGACTTCAGCATTTTATTTGTAAATGTTTTGTTTAGATATCTATCAGTTTTCTTTAAGATAGAAAATAATTGTAAATACTTTCCTTATATAAATAAATTTGTTATATTACAATTATTTTATATCCAAAGCGCTATATCCCGCAAGGGATACTTGCGCCAAACAAGGAGAAAAGTTTATTTACATAAGTTATTTACATTATTCAACGCATGAAAACATTAGAGATCAAGATTTTGTAGAAGTTTAGAATATATTTACAAAATGAATTGAACTTTAAATATGATTTTTTATCGGAAATCAAATCGTTAAGTTCACAAACAACTAGTTCATTCTTCATTTTATAATCTTGAAATGCTGGGCAATCGATCAGTAGATGTCTTGAGGTTTGTTGCCTTTATTCTATTTATGATTACTCTATGTTCTGATCTCACTTATAATCTTGATATGGACCAATCTAACATTGACATGAAGCCCCAGGACAAGGCAACAATATAAATGAAAGAAAACAAAAAGATATAGAAATACTTTTATTCAATGGCTTACACAGTACAATTTCATTTTTGTGTCACTTTTCACACAAAAATGAAATTGTACTGTGTAGTCATTTAATAAATTAATATAGTATAAAATAGAACCATATTGGACGATATTTCAGCGTCATCCCCAATCTGCATATATACTCTCATGTACGCTATTTTGCTGATTTAACTGATCAAGTGCAACAGACATGGAACTACATGCGGTCTGCTATAAGCTGAGAATTCCACCCCCAATCCCATAGATAGAACAATAGCGAGGTTTATCTGGATTCTACAAACCAACTTGTCCAATATATTGGGCATGGACCCGGGGTCCATGAGAATTTCATTCCCAATCACATAGATAGAACAATAGCGAGGTTTATCTGGATTCTACAAACAAACTTGTCCAATATATTGGGCATGGACCCGGGGTCCATGAGAATTTCACCCCCAATCACATAGATAGAACAATAGCGAGGTTTATCTGGATTCTACAAACAAACTTGTCCAAGATATTGGGCATGGACCCGGGGTCCATGAGAATTTCACCCCCAATCACATAGATAGAACAATAGCGAGGTTTAGCTGGATTCTACAAACAAACTTGTCCAATATATTGGGCATGGACCCGGGGTCCATGAGAATTTCACCCCCAATCACATAGATAGAACAATAGCGAGGTTTAGCTGGATTCTACAAACAAACTTGTCCAAGATATTGGGCATGGACCCGGGGTCCATGAGAATTTCACCCCCAATCACATAGAATTGGGTTGGCCAAATATCACGGAGCAAGCAAAATAAACGTTTAGTTTATTTTTGCTCCACTAGATGGCGCTCTGCCATCTAAAAAAAGCACATGTGCTCGTGGTCAGGAGATGCCTTCTTTATTTTTAATATCAACACCTGACCCACTTATCTTTTATTTTTTTCTATTGTTTTTCATGTGTTAAGCGTCCTTACGCAAATTTGGCCTTAAATACCCATTTCTTGATTTTTCGGGAAGCCATTGGGACCAAAAATCTTTTTGGTTGCAGTGGTTGGCCAAACACAAATAATATTTTATCAAGACAATCGTTGGTCTAAAAATTCTGCTTATTCATTTACTTATTTGGAAATAAAAAAAATATATATATATATTTTTTTTCTTTCTTACAACGATTGACGTACCAGTCATGGCTCCCTCTAGGAAGAAGAAGAAGAATGCCGAGAAGCCCATCGTAACCCTCGCCCAACTGGAGATGGAGAACGAAGAGGTGAAGCAGAACTTTGAGCAGAAAATACAGAATCCTCACCCTACCTCCCGATTTTACCTGCTCCAAAGCCTAATGGAATTCATCAACTTACGGTCTGAGCAGATCAAGGCCCTCATTGCCGAGGTAGAGAACCTCTCTGGCACCCTCGCGTCCTTTAAGGAACTGGACGAAATCAAGCTACAGACTGCCTGCCAAAGCACTCAAACCAGCCCTGCTCCTTCCTGCAAGGGAACCAGCACTCAGACTGCCCCACCAAGCCCGCCACTCCCGCTCCTACTAAAAGGAAGCACCCTGAGGCTCCCTACCCGCCCGCAAAGAGGACCAACTTGAAAGGTCCCACAAAACCTGCGCCTTCCCGTGTCTCCAAGCCTGCGGCCGCCCAAGTGGTCCTCCACGGGGAAAAATCGGCGGCCCACACAGTGGTCATCTCTGACGACCCACAGGCTGACCCAAGAGCAATGCTTAAAGCTGTCCGCGCTGCCCACATTCTACCCCAAGGCGTTTGGGCCTCCCTGCGAACCAAAGGGAAGCTTGTCTTCCACTCCAGCAACCCCGATACCATCCCAGCTGTTACCTCCTCCCTGGCCAACAAGCTGGATGGCATGAAGGTCCGCCAACAGAAGGTGATCCTGCCTCGCATCTGCCTCTTCAAAGTGGATGAGGAAACATCCAACTCCACCATTGAAGAGACGCTGCTGGAAACCCCTGCTGTCAGCCAACTCCCCGGGGACAAGGTGGTGCGCGTGGCGCATCGTTCTGCACCCAGAAACGGGACCTGCACCGCCTTCATCGAGGTGGACCTCACAACCTTCAGAGCTCTGGGCAATCGTGGAAGGATCGTGGTGGACGGAGTGATCCTCAACTTCGAGGAGTCCATCCGCGCACGAATCTGCTTCCGCTGTTGTGGCTTCGGCCACAATTCTGCCCAATGCACCAGAGCTCCCACGTGCTTCCACTGCGGTGAAGGCGGCCATGAAGGCCGTGCCTGCCCCTCCGTTGCCGACCGGCACACTTCCAAGTGCGCCAACTGCTGTGCCAAGGGCCTCCCAGAGAAGCACGAGGCGAGAGCCTCAAGCTGCCCCATCTTGAAGCTTAGAGCCCTCAAGTTCTAGGCTTTCAGGACATCCTGCCTCCTCAACTGGCCTCCATCCAGGCTTCTCACCCATCAAGGCGCTGTTTCCCTGACCTCTCCAGCTTCCTCCCCCCCCCCCAGCCATGACACCTCCACTGCCAGATCCTAGGATCCCTTGCCACCAGCTCGCGTTCTGCAGCCATAGCAGGGCTAGAAGACCTTATTTGTTGGCCAATTAGCCCGGATTCTCAAGAAACCTCTTTTTGCCATTCGGGGCTCAAAAATCATTCATTTTGGTTAGCAGCCCCGTAAAATAAAGATATTTTCTCTGGTTGCAGTGGTTACAGCCTTCTCCACGCTGACGAGCGCCAACAGCGCGAAACGCGTTCGTGGATGGCTTTTCTTGATTTATCAAGAAATTGGGTTGGCCAAATATCACGGAGCAAGCTAAATAAAGGTTTAGTTTATTTTTGCTCCACTAGATGGCGCTCTGCCATCTAAAAAAAGCACATGTGCTCGTGGTCAGAAGATGCCTTCTTTATTTTTAATATCAACACCTGACCCATTTATCTTTTATTTTTTCTATTGTTTTTTCATGTGTTAAGCGTCTTTACGCAAATTTTGGCCTTAAATACCCATTTCTTGATTTTTCGGGAAGCCATTGGGACCAAAAATCTTTTTGGTTGCAGTGGTTACAGCCTTCTCCACGCTGACGAGCGCCAACAGCGCGAAACGCGTTCGTGGATGGCTTTTCTTGATTTATCAAAAAATTGGGTTGGCCAAATATCACGGAGCAAGCTAAATAAAGGTTTAGTTTATTTTTGCTCCACTAGATGGTGCTCTGCCATCTAAAAAAAAAGCACATGTGCTCGTGGTCAGGAGATGCCTTCTTTATTTTCAATAGATAGAACAGTAGCGAAGTAAGTTTACCTGGATTCTACAGACCAGCTTTTCCAATATATTGGGCATGGACCCGAGAACCATGAGAATTCCACCCCCATTCACATAGATAGAACAGTAGCGAAGTAAGTTTATCTGGGTTTTACAGACCAACTTGTCCAATATATTGGGCATGGACCCGGGGTCCATGAGAATTTCACCCCCAATCACATAGATAGAACAGTAGCGAAGTAAGTTTACCTGGATTCTACAGACCAACTTGTCCAATATATTGGGCATGGACCCGGGGTCCATGAGAATTTCACCCTCAATCACATAGATAGAACATTAGCGAAGTAAGTTTACCTGGATTCTACAGACCAACTTGTCCTATATATTAGGCATGGACCCGGGGTACATGAGAATTTCACCCCCAATCACATAGATAGAACAGTAGCGAAGTAAGTTTACCTGGATTCTACAGACCAACTTGTCCTATATATTGGGCATGGACCCGGGGTACATGAGAATTCCACCCCCAATCACATAGATAGAACATTAGCGAAGTAAGTTTACCTGGAAATCTACAGCCCAACTTGTCCAATATATTGGCCATGGACCCGGGGTACATGAGAATTTCACCCCCAATCACATAGATAGAACAGTAGCGGAGTGAGTTTACCTGGATTCTACAGACCAACTTGTCCAATATATTGGGCATGGACCCGGGGTACATGAGAATTTCACCCCCAATCACATAGATAGAACAGTAGCGAAGTAAGTTTACCTGGATTCTACAGACCAACTTGTCCTATATATTGGGCATGGACCCGGGGTACAAGAAAATTTCACCCCCAATCACATAGATAGAACAGTAGCGAAGTAAGTTTACCTGGATTCTACAGACCAACTTGTCCAATATATTGGGCATGGACCCGGGGTCCATGAGAATTTCACCCCCAATCACATAGATAGAACAGTAGCGGAGTGAGTTTACCTGGATTCTACAGACAAACTTGTCCAATATATTGGGCATGGACCCGCGGTACATGAGAATTCCACCCCCATTCACATAGATAGAACAGTAGCGAAGTAAGTTTACCTGGATTCTACAGACCAACTTGTCCAATATATTGGGCATGGACCCGGGGTCCATGAGAATTTCACCCTCAATCACATAGAAAGAACATTAGCGAAGTAAGTTTACCTGGATTCTACAGACCAACTTGTCCTATATATTGGGCATGGACCTGGGGTACATGAGAATTCCACCCCCAATCACATAGATAGAACAGTAGCGAAGTAAGTTTACCTGGATTCTACAGACCAACTTGTCCAATATATTGGGCATGGACCCGGGGTCCATGAGAATTTCACCCCCAATCACATAGATAGAACAGTAGCGAAGTAAGTTTACCTGGATTCTACAGACCAACTTGTCCAATATATTGGGCATGGACCCGGGGTCTATGAGAATTTCACCCTCAATCACATAGATAGAACATTAGCGAAGTAAGTTTACCTGGATTCTACAGACCAACTTGTCCTATATATTGGGCATGGACCCGGGGTACATGAGAATTTCACCCCCAATCACATAGATAGAACAGTAGCGAAGTAAGTTTACCTGGATTCTACAGACCAACTTGTCCAATATATTGGGCATGGACCCGGGGTCCATGAGAATTTCACCCCCAATCACATAGATAGAACAGTAGCGAAGTAAGTTTACCTGGATTCTACAGACCAACTTGTCCTATATATTGGGCATGGACCCGGGGTACAAGAGAATTTCACCCCCAATCACATAGATAGAACAGTAGCGAAGTAAGTTTACCTGGATTCTACAGACCAACTTGTCCTATATATTGGGCATGGACCCGGGGTACAAGAGAATTTCACCCCCAATCACATAGATAGAACAGTAGCGGAGTGAGTTTACCTGGATTCTACAGACCAACTTGTCCAATATATTGGGCATGGACCCGGGGTCCATGAGAATTCCACACCCATTCACATAGATAGAACAGTAGCGAAGTAATAACGAGTTTACAAAGTGGGAAGAGGAGCTTCTTTTTATTAGCATGCACACAAGCTTTCGGACATATCGTCCTTCATCAGGTAAGAGTAATAAACGCGCTGAGGATCCATATATACACAAAGCTGAAAAGAAAATTTACATAACTGCAAAAGATAAAAGTATTTAAAGATAAAAATAAGAACCAAATATGCTAAAAAGATTATAGGGATTAAATGCTAATAAATCTGGACTAAGTACATATGCACTATGAATGGTGTTAATCAAGGGCAGGTAAATGCAACCGATGGCTATTCACATAACATATGGTATTGTTCTGGTATATCTATATGCCTGTTGATGCTGTTTGTTTTTATTGACACAAATGCCTCTAGTAAAAGTCTTTGGTACTTATTATTGATATTGTTGTATAGAATGGATGGCTTTGTTAGATTGAATGTATGACCGGTTTGCATAGAATGACTGTAAATAGGGGAATTTTTTCTGCCATCACTGAACAGGAACATAAAACATCCGTTAAGAATTTCCGTTTACTATTGTTAAGATTAAAAAGGTCCCAGCAGATCACTAAAGAGCAATATAACGACTTCACAGCTAACCTCGCCCAAATAGCCTACATTTACGGCCTTCCAAAAATCCACAAGCCCGATGTTCCCCTCCGACCAATCATATCTTACCATCTCTCTCCGGCATATACCCTGTCAAAATTTTTGTCCAACTTCTTGACCCCCCTTCTACAGTCTCCCCCATGGGAATATACCATTGCAAACTCCCCCTCGTTTGTGTCCTATATCACCAGCCTCACACCTCCCCCCAGGTCCATAATGGTTTCTTTCGATGTAACGTCTCTATATCTCTCACTTGCCCACCCCTTGATCATTAATAGTTTACGCACTTTCCTCGAAAATGCCCCCCTGTTAGACACCCTCACCGCGGAGACGGTTGTCGAGCTCACTTCCATATGCCTAGGCATGTCCACCTTCAGATTTGATACCCAGTTTTTCAAGCAGACCAAGGGCTCCCCCATGGGTAGCCCCCCTCTCAACCGTGGTGGCTGAGGTTGTCATGAGGTCACTGGACCAATGGATCACTTCACGCCATTCTTCAGACATCTTTCTATGGGGGCGGTACATCGACGATACCTTTTGCTTGGTAAGTGAGGTATCTGCCTCTCACATCCTATCTGACCTCAACTCCTTCCACCCAGACATAGCCTTCACCCATGAAACAGAAAATCACTCAGTCCTACCTTTCCTAGATACACTAGTCATACGCACCCCCAGCAGTTTCCATACCACAGTATACTATAAAAACAACACACCCCCACACCACACAAACTTCCGGTCACATTGCCCAACACCACACAAAATCAATACAGTTAGAGCTCTCACTAAACGTATCTTTACTCATTGTTCCCTCCCGTTATTCCAAACAATAGAAAAGGCTAAAATATTTTCATATTTATCCAAATCCGGTTACCCGACCCCCTTCATTCTTAAACAGATGCATGACCCTCACCACAACAGTGCTCCAGCTATACACAGAAATATTTGCTCCCTTCCTTTTTGCCCCCAGTCTATCACCATAGCCAGGTTTTTAAGGCAACATGGCATTACAACATACTTCCAGAACCCACCTAACATCGCCACACTAATCCGACACCCCATTACCAGATCTTCCCTTCATGCGAGTTCTCTCCGTTCTGGTGGTGCTGTCTATTCCGTCTCTTGCGACCAATGCAATGCCACTTATGTCGGGGAGACGGGTAGATCCGTCGCCATCAGAATGGTTGAGCATTCCAGAAACATCTCTAATAAAAACCTAAATTCCCCTATTTACAGTCATTCTATGCAAACCGGTCATACATTCAATCTAACAAAGCCATCCATTCTATACAACAATATCAATAATAAGTACCAAAGACTTTTACTAGAGGCATTTGTGTCAATAAAAACAAACAGCATCAACAGGCATATAGATATACCAGAACAATACCATATGTTATGTGAATAGCCATAGGTTGCATTTACCTGCCCTTGATTAACACCATTCATAGTGCATATGTACTTAGTCCAGATTTATTAGCATTTAATCCCTATAATCTTTTTAGCATATTTGGTTCTTATTTTTATCTTTAAATACTTTTATCTTTTGCAGTTATGTAAATTTTCTTTTCAGCTTTGTGTATATATGGATCCTCAGCGCGTTTATTACTCTTACCTGATGAAGGACGATATGTCCGAAAGCTTGTGTGCATGCTAATAAAAAGAAGCTCCTCTTCCCACTTTGTAAACTCGTTATTAACCTTCAGTGAAGAGCAGTTCTACTTAAGTAGCGAAGTAAGTTCACCTGGATTCTACAGACCAACTTTTCCAATATACCCGGGGTCCATGAGAATTTCACCCCCAATCACATAGATAGAACAGTAGCGAAGTAAGTTTACCTGGATTCTACAGACCAACTTGTCCAATATATTGGGCATGGACCCGCGGTACATGAGAATTCCACACCCATTCACATAGATAGAACAGTAGCGAAGTAAGTTTACCTGGATTCTACAGACCAACTTTTCCAATATACCCGGGGTCCATGAGAATTTCACCCCCAATCACATAGATAGAACAGTAGCGAAGTAAGTTTACCTGGATTCTACAGACCAACTTGTCCAATATATTGGGCATGGACCCGCGGTACATGAGAATTCCACACCCATTCACATAGATAGAACAGTAGCGAAGTAAGTTTACCTGGATTCTACAGACCAACTTTTCCAATATACCCGGGGTCCATGAGAATTTCACCCCCAATCACATTGATAGAACAGTAGCGAAGTAAGTTTACCTGGATTCTACAGACCAACTT
>CP092882.1:61803764-62149279 GCA_030710605.1 Cordylochernes scorpioides
CACTTAGATAGAACAGTAGCGAAGTAAGTTATACCTGGATTCTACAGACCAACTTGTCCAATATATTGGGCATGGACCCGGGGTACATGAGAATTTCACCCCCAATCACATAGATAGAACAGTAGCGAAGTAAGTTTACCTGGATTCTACAGACCAACTTGTCCTATATATTGGGCATGGACCCGGGGAACAAGAAAATTTCACCCCCAATCACATAGATAGAACAGTAGCGAAGTAAGTTTACCTGGATTCTACAGACCAACTTGTCCAATATATTGGGCATGGACCCGGGGTCCATGAGAATTTCACCCCCAATCACATAGATAGAACAGTAGCGGAGTGAGTTTACCTGGATTCTACAGACCAACTTGTCCAATATATTGGGCATGGACCCGCGGTACATGAGAATTCACCCCCATTCACATAGATAGAACAGTAGCGAAGTAAGTTTACCTGGATTCTACAGACCAACTTGTCCAATATATTGGGCATGGACCCGGGGTCCATGAGAATTTCACCCCCAATCACATAGATAGAACAGTAGCGAAGTAAGTTTACCTGGATTCTACAGACCAACTTGTCCTATATATTGGGCATGGACCTGGGGTACATGAGAATTCCACCCCCAATCACATAGATAGAACAGTAGCGAAGTAAGTTTACCTGGATTCTACAGACCAACTTGTCCAATATATTGGGCATGGACCCGGGGTACATGAGAATTTCACCCCCAATCACATAGATAGAACAGTAACGAAGTAAGTTTACCTGGATTCTACAGACCAACTTGTCCAATATATTGGGCATGGACCCGGGGTACATGAGAATTTCACCCTCAATCACATAGATAGAACATTAGCGAAGTAAGTTTACCTGGAAATCTACAGCCCAACTTGTCCAATATATTGGCCATGGACCCGGGGTACATGAGAATTTCACCCCCAATCACATAGATAGAACAGTAGCGGAGTGAGTTTACCTGGATTCTACAGACCAACTTGTCCAATATATTGGGCATGGACCCGGGGTACATGAGAATTTTACCCCCAATCACATAGATAGAACAGTAGCGAAGTAAGTTTACCTGGATTCTACAGACCAACTTGTCCTATATATTGGGCATGGACCCGGGGTACAAGAGAATTTCACCCCCAATCACATAGATAGAACAGTAGCGAAGTAAGTTTACCTGGATTCTACAGACCAACTTGTCCTATATATTAGGCATGGACCCGGGGTACAAGAGAATTTCACCCCCAATCACATAGATAGAACAGTAGCGGAGTGAGTTTACCTGGATTCTACAGACCAACTTGTCCAATATATTGGGCATGGACCCGCGGTACATGAGAATTCCACACCCATTCACATAGATAGAACAGTAGCGAAGTAAGTTTACCTGGATTCTACAGACCAACTTGTCCAATATACCCGGGGTCCATGAGAATTTCACCCCCAATCACATAGATAGAACAGTAGCGAAGTAAGTTTACCTGGATTCTACAGACCAACTTGTCCAATATATTGGGCATGGACCCGGGGGTACATGAGAATTTCACCCCCAATCACATAGATAGAACAGTAGCGAAGTAAGTTTACCTGGATTCTACAGACCAACTTGTCCAATATATTGGGCATGGACCCGGGGTACATGAGAATTTCACCCCCAATCACATAGATAGAACAGTAGCGAAGTAAGTTTACCTGGATTCTACAGACCAACTTGTCCTATATATTGGGCATGGACCCGGGGAACAAGAAAATTTCACCCCCAATCACATAGATAGAACAGTAGCGAAGTAAGTTTACCTGGATTCTACAGACCAACTTGTCCAATATATTGGGCATGGACCCGGGGTCCATGAGAATTTCACCCCCAATCACATAGATAGAACAGTAGCGGAGTGAGTTTACCTGGATTCTACAGACCAACTTGTCCAATATATTGGGCATGGACCCGCGGTACATGAGAATTCCACCCCCATTCACATAGATAGAACAGTAGCGAAGTAAGTTTACCTGGATTCTACAGACCAACTTGTCCAATATATTGGGCATGGACCCGGGGTCCATGAGAATTTCACCCCCAATCACATAGATAGAACAGTAGCGAAGTAAGTTTACCTGGATTCTACAGACCAACTTGTCCTATATATTGGGCATGGACCTGGGGTACATGAGAATTCCACCCCCAATCACATAGATAGAACAGTAGCGAAGTAAGTTTACCTGGATTCTACAGACCAACTTGTCCAATATATTGGGCATGGACCCGGGGTACATGAGAATTTCACCCCCAATCACATAGATAGAACAGTAACGAAGTAAGTTTACCTGGATTCTACAGACCAACTTGTCCAATATATTGGGCATGGACCCGGGGTACATGAGAATTTCACCCTCAATCACATAGATAGAACATTAGCGAAGTAAGTTTACCTGGAAATCTACAGCCCAACTTGTCCAATATATTGGCCATGGACCCGGGGTACATGAGAATTTCACCCCCAATCACATAGATAGAACAGTAGCGGAGTGAGTTTACCTGGATTCTACAGACCAACTTGTCCAATATATTGGGCATGGACCCGGGGTACATGAGAATTTTACCCCCAATCACATAGATAGAACAGTAGCGAAGTAAGTTTACCTGGATTCTACAGACCAACTTGTCCTATATATTGGGCATGGACCCGGGGTACAAGAGAATTTCACCCCCAATCACATAGATAGAACAGTAGCGAAGTAAGTTTACCTGGATTCTACAGACCAACTTGTCCTATATATTAGGCATGGACCCGGGGTACAAGAGAATTTCACCCCCAATCACATAGATAGAACATTAGCGGAGTGAGTTTACCTGGATTCTACAGACCAACTTGTCCAATATATTGGGCATGGACCCGCGGTACATGAGAATTCCACACCCATTCACATAGATAGAACAGTAGCGAAGTAAGTTTACCTGGATTCTACAGACCAACTTGTCCAATATACCCGGGGTCCATGAGAATTTCACCCCCAATCACATAGATAGAACAGTAGCGAAGTAAGTTTACCTGGATTCTACAGACCAACTTGTCCAATATATTGGGCATGGACCCGGGGTCCATGAGAATTTCACCCCCAATCACATAGATAGAACAGTAGCGAAGTAAGTTTACCTGGATTCTACAGACCAACTTGTCCAATATATTGGGCATGGACCCGGGGTACATGAGAATTTCACCCCCAATCACATAGATAGAACAGTAGCGAAGTAAGTTTACCTGGATTCTACAGACCAACTTGTCCAATATATTGGGCATGGACCCGGGGTACATGAGAATTTCACCCCCAATCACATAAATAGAACAGTAGCGAAGTAAGTTTACCTGGATTCTACAGACCAACTTGTCCAATATATTGGGCATGGACCCGGGACACATGAGAATTTCACCCCCAATCACATAGATAGAACAGTAGCGAAGTAAGTTTACCTGGATTCTACAGACCAACTTGTCCAATATATTGGGCATGGACCCGGGGTCTATGAGAATTTCACCCTCAATCACATAGATAGAACATTAGCGAAGTAAGTTTACCTGGATTCTACAGACCAACTTGTCCTATATATTGGGCATGGACCCGGGGTACATGAGAATTTCACCCCCAATCACATAGATAGAACAGTAGCGAAGTAAGTTTACCTGGATTCTACAGACCAACTTGTCCAATATATTGGGCATGGACCCGGGGTCCATGAGAATTTCACCCCCAATCACATAGATAGAACAGTAGCGAAGTAAGTTTACCTGGATTCTACAGACCAACTTGTCCTATATATTGGGCATGGACCCGGGGTACAAGAGAATTTCACCCCCAATCACATAGATAGAACAGTAGCGAAGTAAGTTTACCTGGATTCTACAGACCAACTTGTCCTATATATTGGGCATGGACCCGGGGTACAAGAGAATTTCACCCCCAATCACATAGATAGAACAGTAGCGGAGTGAGTTTACCTGGATTCTACAGACCAACTTGTCCAATATATTGGGCATGGACCCGGGGTCCATGAGAATTCCACACCCATTCACATAGATAGAACAGTAGCGAAGTAATAACGAGTTTACAAAGTGGGAAGAGGAGCTTCTTTTTATTAGCATGCACACAAGCTTTCGGACATATCGTCCTTCATCAGGTAAGAGTAATAAACGCGCTGAGGATCCATATATACACAAAGCTGAAAAGAAAATTTACATAACTGCAAAAGATAAAAGTATTTAAAGATAAAAATAAGAACCAAATATGCTAAAAAGATTATAGGGATTAAATGCTAATAAATCTGGACTAAGTACATATGCACTATGAATGGTGTTAATCAAGGGCAGGTAAATGCAACCGATGGCTATTCACATAACATATGGTATTGTTCTGGTATATCTATATGCCTGTTGATGCTGTTTGTTTTTATTGACACAAATGCCTCTAGTAAAAGTCTTTGGTACTTATTATTGATATTGTTGTATAGAATGGATGGCTTTGTTAGATTGAATGTATGACCGGTTTGCATAGAATGACTGTAAATAGGGGAATTTTTTCTGCCATCACTGAACAGGAACATAACACATCCGTTAAGAATTTCCGTTTACTATTGTTAAGATTAAAAAGGTCCCAGCAGATCACTAAAGAGCAATATAACGACTTCACAGCTAACCTCGCCCAAATAGCCTACATTTACGGCCTTCCAAAAATCCACAAGCCCGATGTTCCCCTCCGACCAATCATATCTTACCATCTCTCTCCGGCATATACCCTGTCAAAATTTTTGTCCAACTTCTTGACCCCCCTTCTACAGTCTCCCCCATGGGAATATACCATTGCAAACTCCCCCTCGTTTGTGTCCTATATCACCAGCCTCACACCTCCCCCCAGGTCCATAATGGTTTCTTTCGATGTAACGTCTCTATATCTCTCACTTGCCCACCCCTTGATCATTAATAGTTTACGCACTTTCCTCGAAAATGCCCCCCTGTTAGACACCCTCACCGCGGAGACGGTTGTCGAGCTCACTTCCATATGCCTAGGCATGTCCACCTTCAGATTTGATACCCAGTTTTTCAAGCAGACCAAGGGCTCCCCCATGGGTAGCCCCCTCTCAACCGTGGTGGCTGAGGTTGTCATGAGGTCACTGGACCAATGGATCACTTCACGCCATTCTTCAGACATCTTTCTATGGGGGCGGTACATCGACGATACCTTTTGCTTGGTAAGTGAGGTATCTGCCTCTCACATCCTATCTGACCTCAACTCCTTCCACCCAGACATAGCCTTCACCCATGAAACAGAAAATCACTCAGTCCTACCTTTCCTAGATACACTAGTCATACGCACCCCCAGCAGTTTCCATACCACAGTATACTATAAAAACAACACACCCCCACACCACACAAACTTCCGGTCACATTGCCCAACACCACACAAAATCAATACAGTTAGAGCTCTCACTAAACGTATCTTTACTCATTGTTCCCTCCCGTTATTCCAAACAATAGAAAAGGCTAAAATATTTTCATATTTATCCAAATCCGGTTACCCGACCCCCTTCATTCTTAAACAGATGCATGACCCTCACCACAACAGTGCTCCAGCTATACACAGAAATATTTGCTCCCTTCCTTTTTGCCCCCAGTCTATCACCATAGCCAGGTTTTTAAGGCAACATGGCATTACAACATACTTCCAGAACCCACCTAACATCGTCACACTAATCCGACACCCCATTACCAGATCTTCCCTTCATGCGAGTTCTCTCCGTTCTGGTGGTGCTGTCTATTCCGTCTCTTGCGACCAATGCAATGCCACTTATGTCGGGGAGACGGGTAGATCCATCGCCATCAGAATGGTTGAGCATTCCAGAAACATCTCTAATAAAAACCTAAATTCCCCTATTTACAGTCATTCTATGCAAACCGGTCATACATTCAATCTAACAAAGCCATCCATTCTATACAACAATATCAATAATAAGTACCAAAGACTTTTACTAGAGGCATTTGTGTCAATAAAAACAAACAGCATCAACAGGCATATAGATATACCAGAACAATACCATATGTTATGTGAATAGCCATAGGTTGCATTTACCTGCCCTTGATTAACACCATTCATAGTGCATATGTACTTAGTCCAGATTTATTAGCATTTAATCCCTATAATCTTTTTAGCATATTTGGTTCTTATTTTTATCTTTAAATACTTTTATCTTTTGCAGTTATGTAAATTTTCTTTTCAGCTTTGTGTATATATGGATCCTCAGCGCGTTTATTACTCTTACCTGATGAAGGACGATATGTCCGAAAGCTTGTGTGCATGCTAATAAAAAGAAGCTCCTCTTCCCACTTTGTAAACTCGTTATTAACCTTCAGTGAAGAGCAGTTCTACTTAAGTAGCGAAGTAAGTTCACCTGGATTCTACAGACCAACTTTTCCAATATACCCGGGGTCCATGAGAATTTCACCCCCAATCACATAGATAGAACAGTAGCGAAGTAAGTTTACCTGGATTCTACAGACCAACTTGTCCAATATATTGGGCATGGACCCGCGGTACATGAGAATTCCACACCCATTCACATAGATAGAACAGTAGCGAAGTAAGTTTACCTGGATTCTACAGACCAACTTTTCCAATATACCCGGGGTCCATGAGAATTTCACCCCCAATCACATAGATAGAACAGTAGCGAAGTAAGTTTACCTGGATTCTACAGACCAACTTGTCCAATATATTGGGCATGGACCCGCGGTACATGAGAATTCCACACCCATTCACATAGATAGAACAGTAGCGAAGTAAGTTTACCTGGATTCTACAGACCAACTTTTCCAATATACCCGGGGTCCATGAGAATTTCACCCCCAATCACATTGATAGAACAGTAGCGAAGTAAGTTTACCTGGATTCTACAGACCAACTTGTCCAATATATTGGGCATGGACCCGCGGTACATGAGAATTCCACACCCATTCACATAGATAGAACAGTAGCGAAGTAAGTTTACCTGGATTCTACAGACCAACTTTTCCAATATACCCGGGGTCCATGAGAATTTCACCCCCAATCACATAGATAGAACAGTAGCGAAGTAAGTTTACCTGGATTCTACAGACCAACTTGTCCAATATATTGGGCATGGACCCGGGGTCCATGAGAATTTCACCCCCAATCACATAGATAGAACAGTAGCGAAGTAAGTTTACCTGGATTCTACAGACCAACTTGTCCAATATATTGGGCATGGACCCGGGGTACATGAGAATTTCACCCCCAATCACATAGATAGAACAGTAGCGAAGTAAGTTTACCTGGATTCTACAGACCAACTTGTCCAATATATTGGGCATGGACCCGGGGTACATGAGAATTTCACCCCCAATCACATAAATAGAACAGTAGCGAAGTAAGTTTACCTGGATTCTACAGACCAACTTGTCCAATATATTGGGCATGGACCCGGGACACATGAGAATTTCACCCCCAATCACATAGATAGAACAGTAGCGAAGTAAGTTTACCTGGATTCTACAGACCAACTTGTCCAATATATTGGGCATGGACCCGGGGTCCATGAGAATTTCACCCCCAATCACATAGATAGAACAGTAGCGAAGTAAGTTTACCTGGATTCTACAGACCAACTTGTCCAATATATTGGGCATGGACCCGGGGTACATGAGAATTTCACCCCCAATCACATAGATAGAACAGTAGCGAAGTAAGTTTACCTGGATTCTACAGACCAACTTGTCCAATATATTGGGCATGGACCCGGGGTACATGAGAATTTCACCCCCAATCACATAGATAGAACAGTAGCGAAGTAAGTTTACCTGGATTCTACAGACCAACTTGTCCTATATATTGGGCATGGACCCGGGGAACAAGAAAATTTCACCCCCAATCACATAGATAGAACAGTAGCGAAGTAAGTTTACCTGGATTCTACAGACCAACTTGTCCAATATATTGGGCATGGACCCGGGGTCCATGAGAATTTCACCCCCAATCACATAGATAGAACAGTAGCGGAGTGAGTTTACCTGGATTCTACAGACCAACTTGTCCAATATATTGGGCATGGACCCGCGGTACATGAGAATTCCACCCCCATTCACATAGATAGAACAGTAGCGAAGTAAGTTTACCTGGATTCTACAGACCAACTTGTCCAATATATTGGGCATGGACCCGGGGTCCATGAGAATTTCACCCCCAATCACATAGATAGAACAGTAGCGAAGTAAGTTTACCTGGATTCTACAGACCAACTTGTCCTATATATTGGGCATGGACCTGGGGTACATGAGAATTCCACCCCCAATCACATAGATAGAACAGTAGCGAAGTAAGTTTACCTGGATTCTACAGACCAACTTGTCCAATATATTGGGCATGGACCCGGGGTACATGAGAATTTCACCCCCAATCACATAGATAGAACAGTAACGAAGTAAGTTTACCTGGATTCTACAGACCAACTTGTCCAATATATTGGGCATGGACCCGGGGTACATGAGAATTTCACCCTCAATCACATAGATAGAACATTAGCGAAGTAAGTTTACCTGGAAATCTACAGCCCAACTTGTCCAATATATTGGCCATGGACCCGGGGTACATGAGAATTTCACCCCCAATCACATAGATAGAACAGTAGCGGAGTGAGTTTACCTGGATTCTACAGACCAACTTGTCCAATATATTGGGCATGGACCCGGGGTACATGAGAATTTTACCCCCAATCACATAGATAGAACAGTAGCGAAGTAAGTTTACCTGGATTCTACAGACCAACTTGTCCTATATATTGGGCATGGACCCGGGGGTACAAGAGAATTTCACCCCCAATCACATAGATAGAACAGTAGCGAAGTAAGTTTACCTGGATTCTACAGACCAACTTGTCCTATATATTAGGCATGGACCCGGGGTACAAGAGAATTTAACCCCCAATCACATAGATAGAACAGTAGCGGAGTGAGTTTACCTGGATTCTACAGACCAACTTGTCCAATATATTGGGCATGGACCCGGGGTACATGAGAATTTTACCCCCAATCACATAGATAGAACAGTAGCGAAGTAAGTTTACCTGGATTCTACAGACCAACTTGTCCTATATATTGGGCATGGACCCGGGGTACAAGAGAATTTCACCCCCAATCACATAGATAGAACAGTAGCGAAGTAAGTTTACCTGGATTCTACAGACCAACTTGTCCTATATATTAGGCATGGACCCGGGGTACAAGAGAATTTCACCCCCAATCACATAGATAGAACAGTAGCGGAGTGAGTTTACCTGGATTCTACAGACCAACTTGTCCAATATATTGGGCATGGACCCGCGGTACATGAGAATTCCACACCCATTCACATAGATAGAACAGTAGCGAAGTAAGTTTACCTGGATTCTACAGACCAACTTGTCCAATATACCCGGGGTCCATGAGAATTTCACCCCCAATCACATAGATAGAACAGTAGCGAAGTAAGTTTACCTGGATTCTACAGACCAACTTGTCCAATATATTGGGCATGGACCCGGGGTCCATGAGAATTTCACCCCCAATCACATAGATAGAACAGTAGCGAAGTAAGTTTACCTGGATTCTACAGACCAACTTGTCCAATATATTGGGCATGGACCCGGGGTACATGAGAATTTCACCCCCAATCACATAGATAGAACAGTAGCGAAGTAAGTTTACCTGGATTCTACAGACCAACTTGTCCAATATATTGGGCATGGACCCGGGGTACATGAGAATTTCACCCCCAATCACATAAATAGAACAGTAGCGAAGTAAGTTTACCTGGATTCTACAGACCAACTTGTCCAATATATTGGGCATGGACCCGGGACACATGAGAATTTCACCCCCAATCACATAGATAGAACAGTAGCGAAGTAAGTTTACCTGGATTCTACAGACCAACTTGTCCAATATATTGGGCATGGACCCGGGGGTACATGAGAATTTCACCCCCAATCACATAAATAGAACAGTAGCGAAGTAAGTTTACCTGGATTCTACAGACCAACTTGTCCAATATATTGGGCATGGACCCGGGGTACATGAGAATTTCACCCCCAATCACATAGATAGAACAGTAACGAAGTAAGTTTACCTGGATTCTACAGACCAACTTGTCCAATATATTGGGCATGGACCCGGGGTACATGAGAATTTCACCCCCAATCACATAAATAGAACAGTAGCGAAGTAAGTTTACCTGGATTCTACAGACCAACTTGTCCAATATATTGGGCATGGACCCGGGGTACATGAGAATTTCACCCCCAATCACATAGATAGAAGAGTAGCGAAGTAAGTTTACCTGGATTCTACAGACCAACTTGTCCAATATATTGGGCATGGACCCGGGGTACATGAGAATTTCACCCCCAATCACATAAATAGAACAGTAGCGAAGTAAGTTTACCTGGATTCTACAGACCAACTTGTCAAATATATTGGGCATGGACCCGGGACACATGAGAATTTCACCCCCAATCACATAGATAGAACAGTAGCGAAGTAAGTTTACCTGGATTCTACAGACCAACTTGTCAAATATATTGGGCATGTATCCGGGGTATATGAGAATTTCTCCCCCAGTCACATAGATAGAACAGTAGCGAAGTAAGTTTACCTGGATTCTACAGACCAACTTGTCCAATATATTGGGCATGTATCCGGGGTATATGAGAATTTCACCCCCAGTCACATAGATAGAACAGTAGCGAAGTAAGTTTACCTGGATTCTACAAACCAACCTGTCCAATATATTGGGCATGTATCCGGGGTATATGAGAATTTCACCCCCAATCACATAGATAGAACAGTAGCGAAGTTTAGCTGGATTCTACAAACCAACTTGTCCAATATATTGGGCATTGATCCGTGGTACCTGAAAATTTCACCCCAATCACATAGATTGAACAGTAGCGAAGTGAGTTTACCTGGATTCTACAGACCAACTTGTTCTATATATTGGGCATGGACCCGGGGTACATGAGAATTTCACCCCCAATCCAATAGATAGAACATCAGCGAAGTAAGTTTACCTGGATTCTACAAACCAACTTGTCCAATATATTAGGCATGGACCCGGGGTACATGAGAATTTCACCCCCAATCACATAAATAGAAGAGTAGCGAAGTAAGTTTACCTGGATTCTACAGACCAACTTGTCCAATATATTGGGCATGGACCCGGGACACATGAGAATTTCACCCCCAATCACATAGATAGAACAGTAGCGAAGTAAGTTTACCTGGATTCTACAGACCAACTTGTCCAATATATTGGGCATGGACCCGGGGTACATGAGAATTTCACCCCCAATCACATAAATAGAACAGTAGCGAAGTAAGTTTACCTGGATTCTACAGACCAACTTGTCCAATATATTGGGCATGGACCCGGGGTACATGAGAATTTCACCCCCAATCACATAGATAGAACAGTAACGAAGTAAGTTTACCTGGATTCTACAGACCAACTTGTCCAATATATTGGGCATGGACCCGGGGTACATGAGAATTTCACCCCCAATCACATAAATAGAACAGTAGCGAAGTAAGTTTACCTGGATTCTACAGACCAACTTGTCCAATATATTGGGCATGGACCCGGGGTACATGAGAATTTCACCCCCAATCACATAGATAGAAGAGTAGCGAAGTAAGTTTACCTGGATTCTACAGACCAACTTGTCCAATATATTGGGCATGGACCCGGGGTACATGAGAATTTCACCCCCAATCACATAAATAGAACAGTAGCGAAGTAAGTTTACCTGGATTCTACAGACCAACTTGTCAAATATATTGGGCATGGACCCGGGACACATGAGAATTTCACCCCCAATCACATAGATAGAACAGTAGCGAAGTAAGTTTACCTGGATTCTACAGACCAACTTGTCAAATATATTGGGCATGTATCCGGGGTATATGAGAATTTCACCCCCAGTCACATAGATAGAACAGTAGCGAAGTAAGTTTACCTGGATTCTACAGACCAACTTGTCCAATATATTGGGCATGTATCCGGGGTATATGAGAATTTCACCCCCAGTCACATAGATAGAACAGTAGCGAAGTAAGTTTACCTGGATTCTACAAACCAACCTGTCCAATATATTGGGCATGTATCCGGGGTATATGAGAATTTCACCCCCAATCACATAGATAGAACAGTAGCGAAGTTTAGCTGGATTCTACAAACCAACTTGTCCAATATATTGGGCATTGATCCGTGGTACCTGAAAATTTCACCCCAATCACATAGATAGAACAGTAGCGAAGTGAGTTTACCTGGATTCTACAGACCAACTTGTTCTATATATTGGGCATGGACCCGGGGTACATGAGAATTTCACCCCCAATCCAATAGATAGAACATCAGCGAAGTAAGTTTACCTGGATTCTACAAACCAACTTGTCGAATATATTAGGCATGGACCCGGGGTACATGAGAATTTCACCCCCAATCACATAAATAGAAGAGTAGCGAAGTAAGTTTACCTGGATTCTACAGACCAACTTGTCCTATATATTGGGCATGGACCCGGGGTACATGAGAATTTCACCCCCAATCACATAGATAGAACAGTAGCGAAGTAAGTTTACCTGGATTCTACAGACCAACTTGTCCTATATATTGGGCATGGACCCGGGGTACATGAGAATTTCACCCCCAATCACATAGATAGAACAGTAGCGAAGTAAGTTTACCTGGATTCTACAGACTAACTTGTCCAAGATATTGGGCATGGACCCGGGGTACATGAGAATTTCACCCCCAATCACATAAATAGAGCAGTAGCGAAGTAAGTTTACCTGGATTCTACAGACCAACTTGTCCAATATATTGGGATGTACCCGGGGTACATGAGAATTTCACCCCCAATCACATAAATAGAACAGTAGCGAAGTAAGTTTACCTGGATTCTACAGACCAACTTGTCCAATATATTGGGCATGGACCCGGGGACCTCCTGAACCCCAGACACACGGCGTCCCAAGTCCAGCTCGCTGGACACCAGCGACAGAGCCGAGCCTGGTTGGGTCACCATGGCTGCCACCGGCCCGCTGGGAACACATCCGCTGATTGGATCAAATCTTCTTCTTCTCTTACGGAATATATATTTACCCTAGATATGCAACTTTAATTGCTAATCTGTCATCTAAAATCTAATATGCTCGTGATCAGGATACCCCTTTTTTGATTTTAATACCAACACCTGATCTTTTTTATTTTTATTTATTTTTTTTTTCAAATATTCAGCGTATTTATGCAAGTTTTATCTTAAATACCCATTTTTTTGATATCTCAACAAGCTTCTAAGACCAAAAATGTTTTGGTCATATAGATACAAACTGCGCCACACTGACGAGGGCCAACAACCCGAAACGCATTCGTAGTTGGCTTTTCTTGATTTATCAAGAAAATGGGTTGGTCGAAAAATACCAGAGAACAGGCTAAATCAACGTTTAGTTGATTTCTGTTCCACTAGATGGCGCACTGCCATATAAAAAGCTCATGTGTTCATGTTCAGGATATTCCTTCTTTGATTTTAGTAACTTCAATTATATATGAGTAAAATTCGTGCAATATACATATATAAATAAATAAACATATAAATACATATATAAATAAAAAACAAAACTGTTTCCAAGGGTGAGTTTCTTGTTTTATTCCTTTAAAAAAACAGTATTACTTCTCTTTTATTGTCCGATCTGAGGTAAATAAGCGTCTATATAAGCCCACTTTATCATTGTCTTGTATAATTTCAATGCTTTATATATAAATTGACATTGGCAATCTATATATATGTAATAAGGTGAAGTTCTGTAGCCTCTTGTAGAATCCTGTCGACTAACTTTGTGATGATGAAGTGTTGACTCTCGCTATACTGTGTTGACCAAGAGGAACAGTCAGGATGGGGAGTTTTCCAGTACCTCTCTGTACCTTGTAAGTCCTTTAAAAGTTCTCACAGAGTACAGGCAGTCGTGGTCGAGGCAGAGTGGAAAGCTTGGGAATGTCCACACAAAAAACGAAGACACAGTTGCACTAAGAAAGTTCCGTGAACAGATAAAAGTTGAGCTAGGAGCGAAAGATGGGGAGATAGAAGTTTCTTACTAGTCTACATGATGGATGAGGAGGATCTGAGGTACAACCGACGTGGGCTCGCACAGATGCTGAACTAACTGTCAAGTGACTGTATTTATAGGTTAAGACGGGGGCCTTATGCGACAGGGGCCGTTTCTGAGAAAAAGGGGGCTTTTGAATTCAACCAGATGTGAAGAGTGTGGGTGGTGGTCCATTTTTAGACCTTGTTGTGGGAAGTCTAAATCTATCTCGATTTTGACCTTATGACTTCTATTTCTTGCTTAGCTCAACTCTTAATCTATTACAGATTTTTATTTATTATCCTCAGTTTGTACAAATTACATTACATATGATGATGTAAAGACACATGTCAATAATGCGTATAATCATTTACAGATGTGTTTCTATTATACAACATTAAAATCTTGTTATAAGTTATATACAATATGGGGTTGTTGGTTTAAATTACCATATATATATAAAATTGAATGTCTGTCTGTACTCTATAGATTCAAAAACCATACATCCAATCGCCGTAAAAATTTGGGATATTATTAGCTATATCCCCGGGAAGGTTTTTGAAAAATAATTTCTTGAATATCTTGAATATCCTTAGAGTTATTTGCAGATTTGTAGATTTAACTCGAAAGCAGCGCCCCCATTGCGACGATGATAACAAGTTTTTTTATCTATTAACTTTCTTATCATTAAGTTTATTATCTTAAAGATTATTTATCAAAAGTAAGATTTTCTACCTATTAATTGCGCAAAAGTCAAAGTTAGTTTTATCATTTATCTACAACATATATATTGGGAGAATAGATAAAATGATGATTTTGTAATGTAGAAAATTAGGAAAGACAAAATTCAGGATATCGCGGCAATTTATTTGAGACAAGAAAAATGATACAATTCCAAGGCAAAGATACTATTCCTTTAACTTCCAATTACCGAGGGAACCAATTAATATTGATTTTATTCAACTTATCGAGTATTTTTCAAGGGACCGGGAAAAAATGTTCACTTTATCGAGAGATTCAAATTTACGAGTTTCAAATTATCAAAATATATCTATTATTTAGTTTATAGAGCAATGTTTTAACAAATGTTCGTTAGACAAACCTTTACTCGGGTAAAACCCGGGCGAAGCCGGGTACATCCGCTAGTATTAGATAAAGAATAATTATTCATATGAATCCTGTAAAAGGGTTTGTGATACCCGAAAGCTTGAGATGAATATAAAATAAGAAACTCACCACATTAGAAACCCTTTTGTCAATTATTTTTATAACTTGAATTAATTTATTTATTCCAACATCAAAATGCCATGTCCCACAAAGGACACTTGGTCCCAGTAGAACATGTGAGTAGGGGGAAGGATGGTCTAAACTGTTGGTTTTCAACCGCTACGACCCGGGATCGAATCCCGCATTGAGCACTTTTTCTAATAAAAAAAAGCTCCAATGGCCCCCAATTCTTGCAAAATTCCAACCCCACCAGCGAGTACAAGTAACAAAACGGGGCTTTGGCATATGTGTAAGTGAAAAAGTCGAACTGCTTTTTATATGCGTAGATATGTGATGCACTTACAGTAAAAGCAGTCGCCTACTTCTACCCATCATGATTATATATAATAAATCAAACTTCTACTGCTTTACTGCAATGAAAAAATAATTGTGAGGGCTTGGCTTATCAGTGGTGAATCCTCCCAACGGTTTCACCAATTTTTAATCCACCAGACCGCTTCTTTAGATCTCTAATACTGTATTGGATCATTCTAGTTATATACGCTACACTGAAGAATAGAATCTTAGAAATGGTATTTAAGTAAACTATGAACATAAGATTTTAGGAGAGGAGAAGAGGACAGTAGATTTATATATAATATTTGCATCGAGTAATACTCTTTCGCAAACAATGGGGACAAGTTAGGCAATAAATTGTAACCTTTTTGTTTATTGTCAAAACCTACAATCTCTTTGATCATTAAGGATTGTCGAACAATATTTATCGCTGGAAAAAACAATTTCTTGAATCTTTCACGATATTAACTGTTTGCTTGCCCTTTTGATTAACTCCATCACGGACCGACCACCAATCAATGCTATCGACTGGTCATGACGTAATCCATCTCACCTAGTACACATATAGAAAGACGTACAGAGGTTCACGATGAAACAACATTATAGACAATTAAAATAATTTTATTGACATCTTGTCAATACATTCAAAGTGCACAGTCTGCACTATTTAAAAAAGATAATATGGATTCTATACACAATGTACAATAAATATGGTGCCTCTGCCACCGCTGCAGAGTTTGGTGGAGAATCACCAGCGGGTCTCTAGCGACACCACGTATTTCGCGATCTACGAAAAATACGTAGATCGTGTACTTACTACAACATTATAGAGACACAGGTGGGATTCGTAAAATGCTTAAAACTTTGAAAAAACGTGATTATTTTGTGCAAAAAAACTTTTATCCAAAATATTGTTATATCATGTTTTTGATGCGAACAGGCTAAATCAACGTTTAGTTGATTTCTTTTCCTCTAGATGGCGCTCTGCCATCTAATGTGCTCATGGTCAGGATATGCCTTCTTTGTTTTTAATATCAACACCTGACCTTTTTATTTTTTTTCTATTATTTTTCACATATACATGCTCACTATACAAAGTATAGGTTTACTAAAAGTTAATCCGTGTCTACACATGTGGAGAGCAGTTCTAATTTACTTACAAGTTTGCAAGAAACCCGTTTGGTTACTTGCACTCATTGGTTAGGTTGGACTTTTACACTAATTGGGGTCATTGAAGTACACAACACAAACTCTTTTTTTATTTAGAAAAAAAGTGAAAAATGCGGGGTTCGATCTTGGGTCACGGCTATCAAAGATGGACGGTTTACACAAATCTTCCACAAACACTCCTGATGTTATCTAACAACTTTCATAACCAAAATCATTCCAACAAATGAAGACATTAAGACATGAATGTTTCAAAAATAAATCAAACTTCTACTGTCTTTATTGCAATGAAAAAATACTGGTTCATCAGTGGTGAACCCTCCCAGCGGTTTTGCCAATTTAATCTACCAGACTGCTTCTTTAGAACTCCAATAGTGTATTGGATCATTCTGATTTTTTTATGCTACACTGAAGGGTAGAATCCTAGAAATGGTATTTAAGCAAACTATGGACATAAGCTTTTAGAACAGTATAATTATATTCAAATTTGATTTATTTGTGAAAAGAAACATTCACGTCTTAATGTCTTTATTCGTTATATATAGATAGGGGGTTATTGCTTTGTAAAGAAGGTTGAAATACCCTCTGAAGAATATAAGTAATAGATTTAAAGCGGACGAGGATGCGTATCTTATAGGTTTTAATAAGGACGAGCTTTCGGGCCAATAACCCTTCTACAGGACATCATACCTAAATAAATGTGCATCTTATATACGTATCAAAAACTAGGAAAATTAGCATATGCACTCAAAACTTGCAGATATTTCTTACTATTACTTTTCTTACATATATGCTAATACGTTTATTTTTCTTGTATATATGCTAATTTTCCTAGTTTTTGATACGTATATAAGATGCACATTTATTTAGGTATGATGTCCTGTAGAAGGGTTATTGGCCCGAAAGCTCGTCCTTATTAAAACCTATAAGATACGCATCCTCGTCCGCTTTAAATCTATTACTTATTGCTTTGTATTAAAATCATTCCAAATTACCAACATACTCAGTATATAATATATAACGTTATTTATTCCTTTATAAATAAATCATCTTCACAATGTGACCTTACTGTAATGAAACATTATATTGGGAAAGTTTGGCTCATTAGTAGTAAACCCTCACAACGGTTTCACCAACTCAATCCACATGTGAAATTGCATATAGGCATCTAATATTGGGCTATTTATCACACTCGAAATTATAATGGAATTCTTGGTTAAAGAATTTGATGAATCAGTGGACAAAAGCTAAAAGGGAAGAGTATAAATATTTATGAATATCTCTTTTCATCAAAATTTACTCTTCCGTAAACAATTTTCACCAATTCAATCCACCTCTGAAATTTCATATAAAATGATATTGAGCTATTTTTCTCTTGCACTCAGGTATAGAATGGAATTCTTGGTTAAGGAATTTGATAAATCAATGGACAAAAGCTTAGAGAGAACAGTAAAAATAAATATTTAATAATATCTCTCTTTATCAAGCTTTACTCTCTTCCGTAAACAATTTTCACCAATTCAATCCATCTGTTATATTGCATATAATATTATATTGGGCTATTTTCCTCTTACACTCAAGAATAGAATGGAATTCTTGGTTGAAGAATTTGATGAATTAATGGACAAAAGCTTAGAGAGAACAGTAAAAATAAATATTTAATAATATCTCTCTTCATCAAGATTTACTCTCTTCCGTAAACAATTTTCATCAATTCAATCCATCTGTGAAATTGCATATAATATTATATTGGGCTATTTTCCTCTTACACCCAAGAATAGAATAGAATTCTTGGTTGAGAGAAATTTGATAAATCAATGGAGAAAGGTTTATAGAGAATAGTATAAATATTTTTGAATAACTCTCTTCATCAAGCTCTACTCTGCCATAAACAATTTTCAACAATTCAATCCATCTGTGAAATTGCATATACAGTTAAACCTGTCTATAGCGACCCCCTCTTGGGACTCACCAAAATAAGGTGCTATAGAGAGGGGGTGCTATAGACAGGTCACTTTTAATGTAAATCGCATCGTACCACGTATTTAAAATCGGGCGCTATAGAGAGGGAGGCGCTATTTAGAGGGGGCGCTATAGACAGGTTTAACTCTAATATGATATCGAGCTATTTTTCTCTTACACTCAAGAGTAGAATGGAATTCTAGGTTAACGAATTCAATGAATTGATAGACAAAAGCTTGGAGAGAACAGTAGAAATAAATATTACAATCTCCATCGAGCCTTACTCTTCCGTAAACAATTCCCAAAAGGCCATTCAGACAGAATTTCAATATAAAAACATTAACTCCAATTTTCTCCATAGTTCATTTTCTACTAAATACAATTTTACATGTATACTCTTATAATTATATATTTCTGTCGTTACTTTTTTTCTTTATATGCAAATCTCCTAATATATGTAAATATGCAGAGATATGTATATAAACAATTCATCTTCTCATACGTTTTTTCTTTTTCTCTTGTGAAAGGGCAGAACTGATCGAAATCTCGGCAAAATAATAATTTTAAAAAAACTTATAAATAAACTTTTATCCACATGATTTAGCGCTTTTATGATTAAAACATTAACACGCCATCTAAGGAAAAGAAATGATACCATTTAGCAAAATTTATATACGATATACCAAGCATAAACACGCTGAATGGCATCACATCTCTATACACCGAGCAAACCAGTCTGCTTTGAACTCGTCTTCAATAATCACGAGGAGAAAATTTCTGAGTAACAGCAAGATAACGTCCTATTGAAGAAATCAATTTAGTATATGGAATAAATTCACTCAACGTTGCCTTTGATGGATTACCTATTTGATTGGACCGAATGCTTAGAATGGAATACAGGGTTACACCTCACGGTATGGCTGGTCAGAATATGCCTTCTTTATTATTTATAACATATAGCGCGATTTTTTTCCATCTTCGCAATGTGACCTTACTGTAATGAAACATTATATTGGGAAAGTTTGTCTCATAAGTAATAAACCCTCACAACGGTTTCACCAACTCAATCCACATGTGAAATTGAATATAGGCATCTAATATTGGGCTATTTATCACACTCGAAATTATAATGGAATTTTTGGGTAAAGAATTTGATGAATCAGTGGACAAAAGCTTAAAGGGAAGAGTATAAATATTTATGAATATCTCTTTTCATCAAGATTTACTCTCTTCCGTAAACAAATTTCACCAATTCAATCCATCAATGAAATTGCATATAATATGATATTAAGCTATTTTTCTCTTACACTCAGGTATAGAATGGAATTCTTGGTTAAAGAATTTGATGAATCAGTGGACAAAAGCTAAAAGGGAAGAGTATAAATATTTAATAATATCTCTTTTCATCAAGATTTACTCTCTTCCGTAAAATATTTTCACCAAATCAATCCATCAATGAAATTGCTTATAATATGATATTGAGCTATTTTTCTTTTACACTCAGGTATAGAATGGAATTCTTGGTTAAATAATTTGATGAATTAATGGACAAAAACTTAGAGAGAATAGTATAAATTTTTATGAATATCTCTCTTTATCAAGCTTTACTATTCCATAAACAATTCCCGAAAGGCTATTCAGACATAATTTCAACATTAAAACGACGAATGCTTTGAATGGAAATACAGCAAGCATGTCAAATTCGCGGCCCGCGGGCCTCATGCGGCCCACAACGAATAAATTTGCGGCCCACCAGACAATATATTTTAATTTAAAAAAAATTATAAATTGAAAAAAAATTAATAAAAATTTGTAGCCTAATTTTTAAAAATTGTAATTATACATAATTTATTTATTAATAACGAACCACTGGTCGCCATACATAAGTCGTAAGTTTTGATAATATTATACCTACATACATAACGTATGTACATCGCCATAAGTATTGTGTGCCTTAAAGTTTAAAGAAAATATTCTTTCGGAGTACTAGAAATTTTTTTTAAAGTTACGTTCAATAATTTGTGCAGTTATTCTGTGTCTGGTGGAAAATGGAAAATGTGTTGACACCTATCAAAAAATTCATCAATTTCATAAGATCTCGAGGTTTAAATCAGCGACAGTTCTCTCTGTTCTTAACTGAATTAGAAAGCGAATATTCAGGTTTTTATCATACTATACCGAGGTACGTTGGCTATCATGCTCCAAGGTTCTCAAACAATTTTGGGACTTGAAAGAAGAAACATGTCAGTTTTTAATAACCAATAATCAAGACATCACTTTGTTTTCTGATCAAGTATGGTTGCAAGATTTTTCCTTCATGGTTGACATAACAAAACACTTGTCGGATTTAAATTTGAAACTGCAAGGAAAGGATCAGATCATTACCAACATGTGGGACCAAGTTAATGCATTCAAATGTAAGCTAGTTCTTTGGGAAAAGCAGTTGAAAAACGAAGATTTAATGCACTTTCCGACATGCAACATGTACAAATCAAGTTTAGGTGAAACTGCATCGCATCAAAAATATGCGGAAAAAATTTTAAGTCTTAGAAATGAATTTGAAACAAGGTTTTCTGATTTCAAATCTTTGGAAGGCAAGTTTACTTTGTTTTCTTCGATTTTCTCGATAAATATAGAATCAGTACCTAATCATATGCAAATGGAGGTAATAGATATCCAGTGCGATTCAGATTTAAAGGCAAAATTCATTGTGGTTGGCGTTTCTGAATTTTACAAATATTTGCCAGCCAGATTTGAAAACACTCGAAAATTAGCATATGAAATTATGTCCATGTTTGGAAGTACTTATCGGTGCGAGCAGTTATTTTCACTTATGAAAGAAAATAAGTCTCCAATCACAGATCGAGAATTACTGACGTTCACCTTGGGTCAGTTTTAAAATTAATCACTGCGAACAAGATTTCCCCCGAAGTAGGAAAGATGGTAGCAGAAAAGAGATGCCAAATATCAGGGAGAAAATATTAACTTTACTTTCTTTTTTCTTATTTGTATTTTTTAAAATAAACCTACATAAATGTTACTATAAAAATTTAATTACTTGTTTTTTTTTTTGCGGCCCACATAATCTTATTACTTTTTTATTTGGCCCGTGTTAGGATTTGAGTTTGACATGCTTGAAATACAGTGTTACACCTTCACGGTATGGTTGGCTTGTCAACTTCCTCATTATCCGGGTTATATACCTTCCTGAATGGATTTCTGTGTCATCCAGTAAATAATAATAAAGTAATTATCTTCTAATAAAGTTTAGAAAAAATATAACCACATTAATCAATGATTTATTCAACTCCCGACGTTTCAGTAAATTCCTGTCATTCTCTTCAGGGGAATGGTTGAATCCTAGTTCTACTTATATACATACACGGTTTTCTGAAATATATAGAATGTATATAGAGAAATAAGAGCTTAAAAATGAGACTTTTGCAAATTAAAAATATAAAATTATATGCATAAACAATCTTCGGAACTAATATTGTAACAAGGTAAACTAGACGAATTACTCGAGCAACGCCCGGGTTTTACCCGATTAAATTTTTTTATTCAAATACTATTCGTTACAATTATAAATTGGAGCCGTGGATGTCACTCTTGTGAAACGTCCCGCTCCAAACTTTACATGTACATTAGGTCAGCTGGTATTACCCCTCATTTTCACCGCTAGAGGCGCGAGCGAAAGAGCAAATTTGCAAATAACACGACGGATATTCGGGATAGAGACCTGAAATTTTCACTAAGAGTTTTTCCAGATTCTACTTTATATACTGTTAAAATTTCAGTCAGATTAGTTACGTATTGTGGACGTGTATAGTTGACAAACATACATACATACATACACTGACTTATATATATATAGGGATAATAATATAAATGAGTTTAAAAAATTGTAAAAATATATATATAATACATCGGCCGGGAATCGAACCCGGGCCGCCCGCGTGGCAGGCGAGCATTCTCGCCATTGAACTACCGATGCTTATAAGAAATGGCCATATTTAGGTATTTATTCCATTCACAAAAGCAAACGGTGACAGAATTAAGAATTGATTGATGACTCTGATACTTGTATATTTTAATATTTTTCCTACTCTGTAAGCTTCCCTCATTCCTTATCTTTTGTTAAGTTTGTTCTTACCTTAAATAAATTGCTGTGTCATCCTGAAGTTTGTCTTTCCTAATTTTCCACGTGGCAATATAGTTAATATATAGTTTGCTGTTTTATATGAGTAAAATAAAATTTGGTGCTTTAATGCCTTCATTTTTTATATATAGATGGAACGTTTTTGCTTTATATTAATTTATGTCTAACTGGCTTTGTCCTTATTGTTTATGGAAGAGCATTACTCGAAGCATATATTTATAGGTAATTCTACTGTCCTAAAAACTAATCTCTATAGTTTACTTAAATACCACTTCTGGTATATGACTTTTTTTTTTAATTATTTCGACTTAGAGCGCTATGTTCCCCTAGGGACACTTGCACTTTAAACATAAACAAAAAATTTGAAAGAAAAGAAGAAAGATATTTAAATATGTACAGAATTGGTATGCAAGTTAGTTAGATGAAAAGATAATATATATATCAACACAATTGATATATGTAAAAAGTTTGGTATGCAAATTTAGTTAAATTAAATCAAATTGTAAAGTATTGTGTGTATTCGAGAAAAGCAATTTACAGATAAAAAAAAAAAGTTTTAAGGAATGCTAGATATTAGATAATTATTCAATTAAAACAATACTGAAAAGAATTAATTTCTAAATAAAAGCATTCCAATAGAATTTAAGTGTAGCGTATATAAGAAGAATGGTCCAATACAGTATTAGAGCTCTAAGAAGAGGTAGGTAGATTAAATTGGCGAAACCGCTGGGAGTGTTCACCACTGATGAGCTAAGCCAGAGGTCGGCAAACTACGGCTCGTTAGCTACATGCGGCTCTTTGGATGTGAAACTGCGGCTCTTCAGTTCCATACGTAAATATTATTTATCCGAGAATATACTATTTATTCATGATAAACTTGTGAAAAAGTTTTAAAATTACAAAATAATTTCTCACAATGAGTTTCTTTTTATTACAAAACGTTAGCTTTCAAGTGATAATCGCTTTTCAACGGGCTTAATAAAATAGCGACTTTATCCTACCAGAAATATTTACAAAAATAGTCGCTATTTTATTAATCCCGTTGAAGAGCGATTATCGCTTGAAAGCTAGTGTTTTTTAATAAAAATAAACTCATTGTGAGAAAATATTTTTAATACTATTTATTGTTGGCAATATAAACATTTTGTGGCTCTTTAAAACTTTGAAATTTTGTAAATTGTAATTTTTGACTCCTCCTATTCAAAAGATTGCCGGCCCTTGAGCTAAGCCCTTACAATATTTTTTCATCGTAGCTTGTTTTATGTGTATCGCCTGCGGTTTTCTGGAACCTAATTGGACGTCGTTTATGTACGCTGCCACAGCCGCGTTCAGAAGATGAACTGTGGTTGACAGGACAGCCATACCTCAGGACACCATTGAGTCAGTACCAAGACTGGTTGACATAGCCGGTGGTCCCACAACATATTGAAAAAAGATACTTCGGCCATTCATTTTTTCAAGAAATATGAATGCCGGCCTGGCAGCCTCTATCTTCACGACAACATATTGAGTTGACGGCAATGTCACTCAGTGTATAGATGTATTCTGTTCTGATACATATCATTTATTGTTTGTTACTGGTACAGTAGAACTTGGATAATTCGAACTTCTTTAATTCGAAAACCTCTTTAATTCGAATATTTATCTTGGTCCCTAGAATTTCCTATATATATAATTTCCGTTTTTAATTCGAATTTTTGGATAATTCGAATTTTTTTATGGTCCCTTGGGGTTCGAATTATCCAAGTTCGACTGTACTTTCTTTATGCAGATTTTCATTACCTTTACCCACTAATTCTTGGTGTTGTAAATTCAGTGTCAGGTAGTGTATATTATATGACTTCAACTGACGGTGTTTACCTTACATCTCTGAACACTCGGATTTTCCTGGAAAATCTCTTAAAGATTTATTGAAAAAAGCCATGGTCCACCTGTGCTGTGTGAGCAGAAGAGCTTAAATTGACTTGTTCCATTATATGTATGTTCCATATGTAAATACCTGTTTTCTTTCCTCTTTTCGCTCTCCACTTCTCCTATCCATATTTCCAAAAATATATATATATATGTTTTTCTCCAAATCCATATTCTTATTTTCCATAGAATTATTCAAAAATAATAATCTGTATATATTTACCATGTGTATATAATCTTTCTCCATTTTTACCCCTTTGTATATTTCCCACTTTCATGGGTTTCTCCGTCTTGTAACCCCAAGGAGAATCCTCTGTAAGACCTGTGTGTCTTAATAAAGGTTTTTGTGTGTGTGTGTATATGACTTCAACTGAATAAAAATATATGATTGCTTTACGGAGTCAGTCCAAAATTTTATAAATTTAAACCATATTTCTATACCTACTATAAAAACAGATGGAGCGCTTATGCAATATATTCAACACGGTTTGTTCTTTACATGGTTAATAACAACAACAGCAAAGCTTGAATGAACAACTATCCTCATAAAACGTTCTTGTTTCATATTCTATCTCTGACTTCATTTTACCAGGCTCATAGAGGAATTTTAATGGAAAAGAGTTTAAAACATCATAAGTAGCTGAAATTTCGTCTTATTAAAAAAATTGTTAAAAAATAAACTCTGTTTAGCAAGATATTTACAGATACAAAATCAATATAAAATATTATGACTTTAACCCCGCACAAAGAAAAGGAAATTTAAGAGAGTCCATAAAGATTTCACCATTTTGAAAATGAGAAATACGACATTTGAAAATAGTTTTTTTGAAAGCCGCAAGGAATAAATCCAGTCTAGAAGGGGAATAACACAACAAACATTTTAAAAACTCAATAAGCTTAGAAATTATAACAAACTCGCCTAAAACATTTGTTCATTCACCTATTAGCAAATAAACAAAAGATCTGAAATAGAACAATCCATATTTAAAAATTTAGATAATCAAAATGCATATACAGTTAAACCTGTCTATAGCGCCCCCTCTAAATAGCGCCTCCCTCTCTATAGCGCCCGATTTTAAATACGTAGTACGATGCGATTTACATAAAAAGTGACCTGTCTATAGCACCCTCTCTATAGCACCCTATTTTGGTGAGTCCCAAGAGGGGGCGCTATAGACAGGTTTAACTGCATATTGAATTGAATACAAATATTTTTTGCCGATATTTTGGTTGACTGTACGCCAACTTTTGTCAAGGAATCATATTTTGTATGAACAAACTTCAGCTAACCGAAATATTGGCAAATAAATCTTCTAATTTAATCCACAATATGACTTTTTATTATCTAAATAAACAAACGTGTTAGAAAAATTAGTAATATTTATTTTAGCTTAATCACAGTTTTTAAAATAAGGAAAATATTTTGGCAAACATATCGTTAAATTTGATAAAATCAATAAAGCATCCAGGGCTAAGTTTCTTGTTTAACTTTATCTCTCTAGATTTCGGGCTAACATGCTCTTTAAGAAGAGAAAAACTAGGAGTATAACTTCTAAATATACATTTCGCTAACATCTCCAATAGACGACAGAGACTTATCATAGAATCCATCATATCCAGAAAGCACAATAGCATTAACAGAAGAATAGACATTCCAGAAATATATACTATTCCCTGAACCCACCCCATAACCTCAAGTGAGGATATCGCCTTGGAATAGCAAACTTGATAAGCAAACGCAACAGAATCCCGTGTTGATTCTGTATTGAAACAAATGTAAAAACACCCAAAGTACTTTATTTAACTTCAAATCTTATTTTATTGGCCTTTTAATGGAAAATATTTTCTCCCGTAGAAAGGACTTTCTTGTCCGAAAGTTTGAGAGATTTTTAAATAAAAAATATTTAAAAAAGAAACTTTTCCCTGGATGCTTAATGTTCTTATTTTAACATTCCGCTAAATTTAGCGAAAGTTGAAACCTCTTTCTAATAACTCTAGCAAAAGTACAATCAATTCGTTTTTGAAAGAGACAAGCAACACACAAATATATTTGTGAAATATTTTTTTAAAATTACAAAATATTTTCTCACAATGAGTTTCTTTTTATTACAAAACGCTAGTTTTCAAGCGATAATCGCTCTTCAACGGGCTTAATAAAACATTGACTATATCCTACAAGAAATATTTACAAAAACTTGTAGGATATAGTCGATGTTTTATTAAGCCCGTTAAAGAGCGATTATCGTTTGAAAGCTAGCGTTTTGTAATAAGAAAAAACTCATTGTGAGAAAAGTAGTGGACATGGCATCTGCCCGGTAAGCGGAATACTGTGGGTTCGATTCCCATCCCTGGACACTTTTATTTTTCCGTTTATCATTACTCTTCACAATTCACCCTTTCATACCTCATCCTAAAGGTTAGAAATAATCGTTATTTCTACTTTAAAATAAATTTTGATTTTTCGTTGAAAAGAAACATTTGCGGGATGGTTTTCAAACGTCGTTTTACAATCACGGGCCGCATTATACTATATTGTATTTGAAATATAATTTAAAAAAAAACACCAATCGACTCTGTTCAATAGATGTAACAATTCTGTATCTCAACATTATCTTATCTTTATTAGTAAGTGGAAATCATCGATTCAATACCCTGACCCACTCACATGAGGTCGCTTCTTCCTATAAATACGGGAGAGAGGCTCAAATATACAGTTAAATCTGTCTATAGCGCCCCCTCTAAATAGCGCCTCCTTCTCTATAGCGCCCGATTTTAAATACGTAGTACGATGCGATTTACATTAAAAGTGACCTGTCTATAGCACTCATTATGGTGAGTCCCAAGAGGGGGCGCTATAGACAGGTTTAATGTATACTTAATTTTACAAATATAAATCTTTAAATAAAAAGGCATGGATCAAAATATAATTTATTTACTATTATTTCAGTTGGCTTGAACGCCAACCTTTTTCAAGGAATTACAACATATTAATGTCAACAACAAACTCAGCGCTACATAACGTCAATAGAATTAATGTATATGCCTTTTTAATTAAATATCTATTTATGGATTTCTCTATTTTCAAAACAAATATATAAATATAATATACTTTAAAATAGTTTCGACTCAATTAGCAATAATACACAAGTCCTAATGTTAATTCCATTTCAATTTCATCTCAATCTAAAACACTCTTTTGCATACTAATCTGCTGATCTTGTACCGATGTTCCATGTCCCGAGGTGGTGCCCAGAATGGTGATTTTTTCTGTGCTCCAGGAAATTACCAATGGAGAGTCGGTACGGTATTTCTTTTGCATATATGTTTCTCAAATAAATATGCAAATATGTTTAATGTAAATCACGAGCATTTTAGCATATTTTTGTAGCTATTGGTTTAGTACCTGTGGAAGAACGATAAATTTCGATAGTTTGTGGATATGTTATGTATGTCTTCGGGCGAGGCCTGGTTGATAACACCCTGGCCATCCTGGCTTCTACCAAGACATGTCTACAAGTATTATCTCAACATTGAACTGAGAGATCTTGTCCTTGTCTGGAGGAGGACTAGATGGAGGAGCCTCTCTTCTCGAGAACAACTTTTTATATTTAATCATTAAATTGTAAATTCCCATTAATTTTTGTATCAATTGACTAAAAGTATGGAAATCTAGGACTCAAGAAACCTACTGCTGGAATGCCCACTCTTCTTTACCGCTAGACAACAGACAGTAAATAATGTTGTAGATTTATATCAATTTGTAAATACTAGAGCTAATTATCACAGATTTAACCATTTTTGTAAATATATTCATGATTATCTTTCTAACCTGGAAGGATCAGGCTTCTAATATATTTTATTGTTTTTTTTATTAATTTTTTGTATGTTTATAACTGCTCCTGTTTAAAAATGTAAATCGACGCAATTATCCCTAGTCGGGATATCGCGTTTTGTGTGTTGAAATAAATAAATAAATCTCAATCCAAAACACTCTTTTGCATATTTGTTTCTCAAATAAATATGCAAATATGCCTAATGTAAATCATCTGCATTTTATCATATTTTTTTAGCTATCGGTTTAGTTTCTGTGGAAGAGCAATAAATTTCGATAGTTTGGATATGTTATTTTGAATAAACTTCTTTGCTATCAAGTTTTAGCGATTGTTTATTGATCTTTTAAGTGATAGGATCTTATTTTATGTGTCTCCAAGATGTCAGATGACGTCAATGTGTCACTCAGAATGCACAGAGGGGACGTTTGTTTGCCGCCATCACTTCCTTGGTCAATTGTGTCAACAATGTCATCTGTCAACATCGCTGTCTTGTAAGATTCTTTCCCTTCTTTACCTGTTTTTTAACCACTCTCTTCTCAACTAGGCTTTCTTGATTCTCAATGGCTATCCTTACATCTTCTACTATCCTCAATGCCTATTCGCTGTTTATATCTTCTACAATATTTAATGTTTATTATAGCTTAGATCTTCCACAATCTAAATGCTCATTATTTGATTACATCTTCCACTTCTTTCAATGATCAATGCCTATCTTGCATCTTTTACTATTCTCAATGCGTATCTTTAGCTTACATTTTCCATCATTAATGCTAATCCTTACTTTACATTTTCCACAACACACACATACACCTTTATTAAGACCACAGGTCTTATACAGATTCACCACAGGAAGAAATCATAGATGGAGTTCTCCTATACTCCAGGTAGCGCAGAGCCCAACAGCCTCCAGGTCCGACGCATGTCCAGTGGCCATAGAATCCATCGTGCATAGGTTAGCGTATCAATGAAAAGGCGAGTTTTAGTCTTCGCTTTCCTCATCCAAATGGACCACAATGGACCAAATTCTACCAACCTCAATGCCTATCTTACACATTCCACCATCCTCAATGTTTTTTCGTCCCTGGCTTGGCAGCTGGTTGAATACCGGTGTGTCTTGGTCAGGGTACCGTTGTCTAGGTGTCCGGGTGAATACCCTTGTTTGGGTTTTGTACTGGGTTGTGGTCTTTGGACCGGATTAGAAATCGCGACTGGATTTCTTCCGAGTTCTTCTCTGAGAGGAGAGGGTTCTGGAGCGGTTGGTGCGGCGTTTAATGCACGATGGACTTCTTCGCGGACTATCCGTCTGATTATGTCCTCCGTTGATTCAGACTCTACTGGGTCGATCGAAGCAACGTTGGGTAGTCTATCGAACACTATGCTCTTGTTCACACGTTAGTTGTGTGGGTTTTAGATTTTCTGCACAACTTGATAAAATCTTCAGTGATGGCCTAAATCGATCTTAAAATGTCCTCTGATATACCTTTCATTAAATGTGCAACTTTTTTGCTTTCGCTCATTTTGGGGTCGATTTGCTTGCACAGGTTGAGGACTTCTTTAATGTAAATTTCACAAAGCTCGCCTTTTTCCTGAGCTCGGGATTTTAGTCTTTGAATTAAATGTTCTTTTTGGTTGGTGTGATGACCGAAAGTCAGAGAGAACATTGTCTCAAACGAATCCCACGGGTTTACCTGTTCCTCGATATTCTCGAACCAGCTTCTTGCTGGTCCTGAAAGGAAAAAATAAACGTTCGTCAGGCACATTGTGTTGTCCCAGGGGTTATACCGAACGACCTGATGAAATTCCTTTAGTCATTTTTCGGCCAGGTTCTCCAGAAAAAACAGAGGGGTGTCTAAAGAGTTGAAAATTTTTCTCACCTTCGGAGACTTGAATAGCTTGTTCTGTCTTCATTTTTTCTTCTAAAGGCTCTAGTCCTTGGATTCTACGGCTTCTTCTGACGGCGGCGTAGAGATGATCCAGCTTAATCTCCACCAAATATCAAGGTAGAGAAGCCAAGTATTTCAAAAGTTTAAGTAAAAATAATTTATTAATTAAATCTATAGAATGCAAAATGTTAATTAATTTTACAAGTGAGAATCTACAAGCATGGTAAGGAATAATGACGTAACCAAATATTTATGATGATAAACTGACAACAGAGGATTTACGATAATTATTCAGTGACAATATATTGTTGGATATATTTGATTCTAGTTATAGCTCGGCCAGGAGAAGCTGTCTGCAGTCATTCAGACAACGGTGACATAGATCAGTGTCACCTTTATCAATTATTGTCGCAATGACAAAACCACACGGGGAACAATAACCTATGTCTGGAGTTCTCAAAATTACTTAAAATATCAGAATTTTTAGTATTTTATATCTAAAAAGGCGATAATTCGGACGGTGAGAGAGACTCAGGTCATGGTCTAAGATTGGCAATTACCCATTGCGTGCTGAAGATAAGTGCGAGTGATTCGAGCTACATGAGATCAGACAATTGAACATATCGACCTGACTGGAACAACCATCAATGTTCCATCAGATAGGATCGTCAGCTCCATCAAAATTATTATGTAGCTTCAATTTATTCGTCATTTCAATGTTTTTTCGCTGTCTATAATTCTTTAAAAATGAGACTAAAGCTTTAGATGGACACAAATATGACGAGATATTTGAAGTCTAATTGAACCTTGTAATATATCTCCATGTAATAAAATGGAATGATTCTTGGGATCGCTAAAATAACTATTGTAGAGTAATTGATCAATATCAAATTTCAATATTATAAAGCTTTAATAAGACTCTAATATCAAAATATTACTCCCCATAATATATAATAACACACACAAAGCGTTATTAAGACCAGCGGTCTTATACAGATTCACAACAGGAAGAAATAATAGATGGAGCTCCTATACTCCAGGCAGCACAGCACCCAACAACAGCCTCCTGGTCCGACGCATGTCCAGTGGCCACACGTTCCTTCGTGCATACGTCATGGTTAGAGAATCACTGAACAGGCTAGTGTGGAATCAGCCGCGTTCTAGTCTTCACTTTCCTCATCCAAATGGACCACGACATTCGGCGATTCTATTTATCTCCTCTGAACGGTGACTGCGGCCTTGTAGAATTTATATAAACCAAAAAGAAGACCTATAATATATAATAACATAAATTTGTTCCTAAAAAGTACAGATTTATTCAACTATATATATAACAACAAAGCGCGCTGTCTCTTTAAGGACACTACCTCCTTTTTT
The DNA here is from genome assembly GCA_030710605.1 of Cordylochernes scorpioides. Lineage (NCBI taxonomy): Eukaryota > Metazoa > Arthropoda > Arachnida > Pseudoscorpiones > Chernetidae > Cordylochernes > Cordylochernes scorpioides. Next base: position 61,835,809 of record CP092882.1, read on the forward strand.
ACTTGATAAATGATTAAAAAACGGATCAAAATATAAACGACTTAATAACGAGATGAGAAACAGATTTAAAAGCTTCAACTATGTTCCGAATATCGATGACTCAGATAGTGTCGCAGCTAATATATTCTGACATTGAGAAAGATAAAACAAAACGTGTAAACAAATATTAAATACTTCACAACAAGATCATGAACAGATTTAAAAACTTCAACTATGTTCCAAATATCGGTGACTCAGCTAGTGTCGCCGCGAATATATTCTGACACTGAGAAAGATTTTTTTGAAAACGTGTCAACAAATATTAAAGACTTCACAACAAGATGATAAGCATATTTAAAATCTTCAACTATGTTCCTAATTTCGATGACTCGGATAGTGTTGCCGCGAATATATTCTGACACTGATAAAGATTTTTTAAAAACGTGTCAACAAATATTAAAGACTTCACAACAAGATGATAAGCAGATTTACAAACTTCAACTATGTTCCGAATATCGATGACTCAGATAATGTCGCCGCGAATATATTCTGACACTGAGAGAAAGGTAACAATAAAGTGTCAACAAATATAAATGACTGACTTCACAACTAGATGATAAATAGACTTAAAAACTTCAAATATGTTCCGAATTTCAGTATTCGGAGAGTGTCGCCGCAAATATATTCTGACACTAAGAAAGCTTTTTTTTTAATGTGTCAATTAATATGATCGACTACATAACTAGACACGAGAAACAGATTTAAAAGAGAGACCAAAGCCCATGTCGTCGTCTTCAGACTCATTCTCCTCCTCCGCCTTGACCTCTTCTAACACATTTACATTTATAATAGATTTAAAAGCTTCAACTATGTTCCGAGTATCGGTGACTCAGCTAGTGTCGCCGCAAATATACTCTGACACTGAGAACGATGAGAACTGAGCGACCGGACCAAACAAGCTGGTTGACAATTGTCCAGTCGTCTGTCGTGAGAATGTCCTCAGATTGCCAGACGACACGGCAATGTCACGCAACCCATTGACCATATTGTCGGGGATTGACTGACCCTTTCTGGACCGCTGCACACGTCACACTTATCCTAGAATTCTCTCTCCTCGAACTTTCAGCAATAATCCCGGATAATTATAAAGAATACACGTTTCGAATGTTCTCAAGACTCTAATCTAGTGGCCCCATGACTGCAGGATCTAACCACTGGTTTTAAAGGAAGCACTTTACGAAAGTTCAAGGATTTTCCATGCCGGAATCACGGCTGAACGTTCAAATCATTGATTTTAAAGGACGCACGCTTCGAATGTTCTCAAGACTCTAATCTAGTGGCCCCATGACTGCAGGATCTAACCATTGGTCTTGAACAAAGCACTTTGCGAAAGTTCAAGGATTTTTCATTGCGGCATTATTGCTGAAAGTTCAAACCATTGATTTTAAAGGACGCACGTTGATAAAGTATTTGTAAATGTGACACCACACTTTCTGGATGTATAATCGCTGGTTTCAAATGACGCATTTACGAAAGTCAAGGATATATCATAGCGACACGACGGTTTCAAGATTTTCTGATAGTGTTAGAGACATAGACATCATTTTTAAACATTTTTAAAACAAATATAATGCTCTCTAAAATATCCAAAATACCAAGAAGTAACACTTATGGGAAGAAAAGATGTGATATGCAAGTATAGAAAAAGAAAAAAAAAAATCTCAGAGAAAGCGTATGCCTCATTCCTGATAGTTGACCCACCTATGGCACTTAAGAAAGCTATTATTCGGCTTAGCCGTGATTTATAGAGTTGGTGGATGTCATCCAGGAGCATATCTTACTGAGAGAGAATTCTCTCCAATTTTTTGTTAGATCTGAAAGATTCTAAGCTAATTGGAGAGCTCTGCCCATTAAACTCCAAACGTGTTCAATTCGGGAGAGATCTGGTGACCTTATTGGCCATGATCTATAGCTGTTTAACGACTTGCGAAATGTTTTAATTTTATTTGCTCCTAACGAGGACAAAAAAAAAAATTGTTGAAACGTCGTGATAATAAAAAGATTTACTGGCCGAAGTATCTTTAATTTTAAGAGCTGGGAGAGCCATTCTGACGATTGAGTCGTCCTTCTAGGTCGACCTTTTTGATGCTGAGTTCAGCCATGGCTCAACCATTCTTACCAACATCGTCGAATGGTGGCATCGCTTCTATCCAAATTTTGAGAGACTTTCTGAATATACCAAATGGCCTTTTTTATCCCTACGATATTTCAAATTCGAACATATGCTTATTGTATGCGAGAACCTTTCGCGAGGAAGAGTTACTTTTTATCGGAGTAGGCCACAAATTCGAAAAAAATGTTATGATCTGGACATCACTGCATCATTTAAATCGCATTAGTCAAATTCCGGAATTCTCCATCATCCCCTTCTTGATGCTGTGTTCAGTCATGGTTCAGTCATTCTTACCAACATCGTCAAATAGTGGCGTCACTTCTATACATATGTTGAGCAACCTTCTGAATAGAACAAACAGCCTATTTTATACCAACGACATTCCATCTCTCAAATTCTAACATATGATTATTGTGTGCGAGAACCTGTTTGAGAGATGCAGAGTTATTGTTTATGTAAAAAGACGGATACGAATTCGCAAAAATGTAATATAACCTGGAGATCTGACAAAAATTACTATTACGGGATAACAAGAAAAGTACAATTTAATAAGGCCTATAGTATGAGTAACTAACACACAGAAAAGCGTACACTCAAGAGCACAACAACAATAAGACGGAGTTAAAATAAAAAAAAAAATCACTAATTGCTATAAAACCACAAAACAGTAGTTATCTTTTAATGTAGCGTTGGTTAATGATCGGACAGGGGTCACACAGGTATGTGAGGAGATCACCACACACGGATAAAGCACGCAGAGAACACTTTAAGCATCTCCACACAATAATCAACCACTCTGGCCTCTCGCATTCCCTTAGTCCCCTCTTATATACACTGCGTGACATTGAAAATGGAACACCAAGAAATAGTGGCCAGAAAGTGATGAAACTCGGCAGACAGAGAGAGACAGGGACGAACAATAAGTGATCTTTATTTCAAAATGATAGTCATAATACAGAGCGAGAACGGCGTCTGCTTAGTAGCAAGTAGGACCACCGCGGACGGCGATGCACGCAGCAACACGTCTAGGTAGAGAGTCAATCAGAGTACGGATGGCGTCCTGAGGGATGGCTCTCCATTCCTTCTCAACCATTTGCCACAGTTCGTCTTCTGAAGGCGGCTGTGGCAAGGCATGCAAACGGCGTCCAATGATGTCCCAGACGTGCTCGATTGGTGAGAGATCAGGAGATTACGGTGGCCAGGGAAGCATCTGTACATCTTGCAGAGCTTGTTGGCTAATGAGAGCAGTGTGCGGTCGGGCGTTATCCTGCTGATAAAGGGCATTGGGTACCCCCTGAAGGTAGGGGAGTGTCACCGGTCGCAGCACATCATCAACGTATCGTTGGGCCGTCATAGTGCCCTGAATACGAAGTAAAGGTGACCTGGAATCATACGCGATTGCGCCCCAAACCATGATTCCACGTTGTCGCACGGTGGGGCGTTCCACAATTGCTGCCGGATTGGACCTTTCTCCACGTCGATGCCACACGCGTACACGGCGACTATCACTGGACAAGCAGAAACGCGACTCATCTGAGAACACGACCCTGTGCCATTCCGTCATCCACGTCGATCTAGCCCGGCACCATTCCAAACGTTGGCGCCTATTCGGTGGGGTCAATGGCAGTCTTCTTAGCGGACGGCATGAGTGCAAGCCATTAGCAACCAATCGACGGGAAATGGTTCTGGTCGAGATGGAATGATCTAGGGTGTCTTGCACATGTTGCAGGATGGCGGTACAAGTGGCTTGTGGGGCCGCCACTGCTTGTCGAAGGATACGCCGATCCACACGTGCTGACGCCACTCTGGTTGCACCGGCATTCCTATAAATTGCCACATTTCCTTGTTCCAACCATCTTCTCCACAGTCGGTGCACCGTGGACGCACCAAGGTGTGTATCAGCTGCGATTTGATGTATGGACCAACCTGCCCTTTTCAGTCCGATCACCATGCCCCTCGTAAAAGCGTCTGTCTGCTTGAACTGCCTCCGTTTACGATGACCTGGCATTCTCTGTTATTACACGTGTCTTTTGACACAAGAACAAAATTTCTACAATGATTTTCCTTGAAGAAATAACGACACGAATACTGTCCTTTCTGCAAGTTCCTTCCCTTATATCTTACTCCATGTGCGCACGAGAACTGCGCATTTTATATCATTTGCATAACTCGGTTAGGCGCGTCCACCCTGAAATTTGCATCATTTTCTGGCCACTATTTCTTGGTGTTCCATTTTCAATGTCACGCAGTGTACAAACACGGCCATATTCTTCCAATTAGAATGCGTCAGAGATCAGTTTGCTTAACAAACGAAAACAACATTCTTCCCGCTAAAAACTGAGATAAGATAAAACTGCAAATGTTTGTCAATATAATTTGACAGATCATCACTACATCAATTAAACCCCATGTATGAATTCCGCATCACCCCCTCGCTCTTACCAATATTTTCTTTTGATATTTTGAATTTAAGGGGAGTTTTCGTGTTCTATGCTGATCTTGGGTTAAATTGGTGAATGTTGCTTCATAAGATACTTGATGTAACAAATCTAACGGTTGTGTGAAACTAAAGTAGAACAGCCAGTCTTTAACAGAATAAGAAATCTTACAAAGCAATTAACGCGCCATCTATATATAACGAATTAAGACATTAACACGCGAATATTTCTTTTCACAAATAAATCAAACTTCTACTGTCAGTGCAGTATATGAAAGCAGAATGATCCAATACAGAATTAGAACTCTAAAGAAGCGGTCTGGTAGATTAAATTGACGAAACCGCTGGGAAGGTTCACCACTGATGAGCCAAGCCCTCCCAATATTTTTTTCATCGCAGTATGACAGTAGAAGTTTAATTTATTTGTGAAAGGAAACATTCGCGGGTTAATGCCTCCATTCGTTATAATAAGAAATAATGTCAATATTGACAAGTCTTTGATTTCCAGACTTAAGTCTGGTCATCTACGGACAATGACTTCCCAGAATGGTTGCAAAGTTTTCCCACTATGTACTAAGGGCAATTCTCAGGCTGCAACCCCAAGATATATTATTGACTGTATTGACTCATCCATTTATGAGCTCTACTCTTCCCCGGCAGATACCATCAAAAGTCTCAAGCTTTACAAGCTTGATATCTTAGTGTGATTGAGTGGAGATAAGAAAGAAGAAGAAGAAGATATCAATATTGGGAGGGTTTGGCTTACCAGTCAGTGGTCAATCCTCCCAGCGGTTATGTGCAGTTAAGGACGGCAACCTGGCTATGTAACTCTCGAAGACTCCTGTGGGCTGATTGGTCGACTCCATGTAGCTAAACCATAAAGGCGGGCGCGAGGGACCATTCAAATGGCCGCTCGGTGCATGGAGAATGCATCATTCCTTTGACTGGGTGACTGGAGAAGGGGATGCAAGAACCACAGGAGTCTATATACGATTCTGATTATATATTCTACACTGAAGCAGAACCACAGGAGTCTATATACGATTCTGATTATATATTCTACACTGAAGCAGAACCACAGGAGTCTATATACGATTCTGATTATATATTCTACACTGAAGCAGAATCGTAAAGCAGTCTGGTAGATTAAATTAGCAAAACCGCTGGGAGGGTTCACCACTGATTAGCCAAGCCCTCCCAATATTTTTTCATCGCAGTAAGGACAGTAGAAGTTATTTTTATATGTAAAAGAAACATTCGTGTTTTAATACTTTCATTTCTTAAAAAAAAAAAGGTGTTTCTCCAAGAAATGTATCAAGAAATCTATGATATTCTTATAAAAGATTGGAAACTAAATAATAATTGATCAATGGTTCGGTAGAACGAAATTTGCAGTTAACAAATACTTGCATGCCGATCACAAAGAGAGATTCGTCTGCTTTTCAATTCAGACCGACCCCAGCGCCCCTGGTGGCAACAAGTATCTTACCTCATCGGAAGTGCCAGATGTTCTACACGACCGTGTGGCCAGGCGAGATAAAGCTTTGGATCTGGCACCATTGATTTCTCGTAATTCACAGAGAAATATCTCCCGAGACTTATTACACAGAGTTTGTTCTCTAACGACTTTCATTTTAGATTTGCACGGGGTTGTTAGCACAAGTCGTAAATCTAAGGTAATATGCAAATTTGTGAGATTCCGCCAAAATTTGTTCTCTTTTGTAACAAAAAAACTTTGTTTGTTAGCAATTATTTCTTATATTATACGTTGTTTAGTATTAGTATAATTCCAATTAATTAACCCAATGTACTGAATCAAAGTGAAACTTGGTATTGGGATGGATTTCTTTTCAAGTTTTACTAGCCGAATGACCCGGGCAACGCCTGGCTTTTATACCATTTCCCCCGTGTGCGTATGTATAAAAACTATATTTTTTATTCAAATACTATTCGTTATTATGATGCACTAGCGCGCCATCTGTTATGAAAATTCGAAACTATTTTAGACGCGTAAGATTCTTTTAAAAATTAAACAATTTCTACAGTCCTTACTACAATGGAAAAATTAATGGGAGGGCCTGACTCATCAGTGGTGAACCCTCCCAGCGGTTTCGTCAGTTTAATCTACTATACCGCTGTTATATTGCCTTTTTCGATCTTCCTTTTATAGTGATACTGTTGCTAGACTCTTAGAATGGAATGAATTGAGGTAAGGGCAGTTGAAATTGTTTAATTTCAAAAATAATCTTATGGGTCTAAAATAGTTTCGAATTATTATAACTATTCGTTATAATTATCAATTATGACCCGGCTTCACCCGGGATCTCACCAAGTGAATGTTTTTGCCCGACGAATTATGCTTTAAATGAAACACTTTATGGTACACTAGCCGAATGACCCGGACAACACCCGGGTTTTACCCGAATGCATTTTCATCCGAGTGCGTATATGTGGTATAATAAGGTGGGAAGAGAAATAAGGACACCACAAGTTGGAAGAGAAACCCAGACAACCAGAGAGAGAGAGGGAGAGAGACGGGCCCGGCACAGCCGGGCGTCCGTTCGTGTCACACACAATACCCAACTGTCTTAAAAGTCCCAAGGTGTTAACTGACGGTCCCAGTGGTCGCCCCTTGAAATGTCGCTGGTGTTTCAAGTGACCGGACTTTACCCTCCTATCTCTCTCTGGGTTGTCTGTAGGTTTGCTTTATTATTCCTGGAAGAGTATATATTATAACATATACATATTTTTAAAGTTTTTATTTAAATACTCTAATAAAATAAATAAAGTTTCCAGGGTTAAGTTTCTTGTACAACTTTTTATTTTCAATCTTTCGGACTTGTCAGTCCTTCAACAGGATTATCACGTTAAAAAATTATTAATAATTTAAATACTCTATTTGTGTTGCAATTTTTAAATTATGACCCGGCTTCAACCGGGATCTCCCCAAATGAATGTTTGGCCCACGAATAATTGCTTCAAATGAAACACTTTATGATATATAATACAAAAAAAAAAAACAAAATTAATGTCAAGAATTCTAAAATATAATAATACAATTCAAAATTTAACAATAAAATTTATAAAAAGGCCCAAGCCCGGATGAAAAAGGAGGAGGGGGAGCAGTAACAAGCTCGCTAAAAAAAAACTGGGCTCAGCTGGCCCGGCTGATAGTACCCTGTAAGGGCTCCTGATCCATGGATACAGGGTGAGCAGCGTCTGTGCTCCATGTTAGGAGCCGCTGCACATGGCGTCTGTTCCTCATGTCAGAGGCGGCCATTTCTTTTGGAGCTAAGTAAGTGGTCTGCCACTGAGTAGTGCTCCCAGTCTTAATGACAAAGGCAGACGCATTCTACTTCACCCAGTGTGGAGATAATAAAGAAGAAGAGAGGACACATACAATTGAAAAATAGCAATTATACATTTCAAACTTCGTTCTTGATTCTAGTACATCGATTTATTTGAAAAAATACAAGAAGGAGATAAGAAAATTCACAATAATTATGACAATACATTTTTTAAAAAACGAAATTAAAATTAACATAATTCCTGTTTATCTAGCCATCTGAAATTTTGCATACTTACATTGTCATTAAGATTGAACGAGTATGTAAATTTTTAGGTTTCTAGGTAATCTGAAAGTATGTTAATTGATTTAAAACATTCTGCAACTATTTTATTCCAAGCATACTTCCTGAATACACAGAAGTCTAGAATTTTGTACCATAGCATTCTCATCGGGATTGAGCAAGTGTGAAAATTTGTATGTTTCTACGTCGTCTGAAAGTATTTAAAAGATTGAATACAAGATTCTTGGATAGTCATGCAGGTAAGTTATATAAAATCTTCTCTTTTTTTAAAAGATCATTTTACATTATCACTTTTACAGTAATAATTACATTAGCAAACCTCAGAAATTTCTGACACGAGTACATGCGTCTATAATTCTCCAAGAAAAACTCTCTTGAATGGCGTCGTTTTATCACCAAGACGTCGGGATTAATTAATTAATTTTAATGAATAAAATAATAAAGTTTTTTTAATACGTATATAGAACACGCCAGTTTTATAAAATTAATTAATACAGTAGAACCTCCATGAGAGGACACTCGCGCTAGCGGACACTTCTCTACAAAGGACAGTTTTCATTTACAAAATTACCATTTTTACAATTTATCAACTCTCTGGTAAGAGGACACCTCTCCCTAAAGGACACTTTGGCTCTGTAACTAGGTGTCCTTTACAGGGAGGTGTTCTACTGTATAATATTTTTAAAAAATTAGAATCTCAAAGATTAGAAATTTAGAATCCAAGATCGTGTCATTAAAAATATTAGTATCAAAGTACAAAACTATTCTAGACGCGTAATATTCTTTTTAAAATAAAACAATTTCTACTGCCCTTACTGCAATGGAAAAATTAAAGGAAGGGCCTGGCTCATCGCTGGGAGGGTTCACCACTGATAAGCCAGGCCCTCCCTTCAATTTTTCCATTGCAGTAAGGGCAGTAGAAATTGTTTTATTTTAAAAAGAATATTACGCGTCTAGAATAGTTTTGTACTTTGATAACAGATGGCGCGCTAGTGCATTGTAAAATAAATGTTTGAATAAAAGACACAAATTGATATATGCGGAAGAGCGATTGCTCGAAGCATATTATATATTTATAATTATATGTAATTCTGCTGTCCTAAAAGCTTATGTCCATAGTTAATCTAAAATACCCATTCGAAGAGTCAAGCATCAGTATCACTATAAAAGGAAGTTCCAAAAATGCAATATTTAGAAGGCGGAATAATTGTTACCAAAAATGCAATATAACAGCGGTATGGTAGATTAAACTGGCGAAACCGCTGGGAGGGTTCACCACTGATGAGCCAGGCCCTCCCTTTAATTTTTCCATTGCAGTAAGGGCAGTAGAAATTGTTTTATTTTAAAAAGAATATTACGCGTCTAGAATAGTTTTGTACTTTGATAACAGATGGCGCGCTAGTGCATTGTAAAAATATTAGTGACTTGTTCAATTCTATTTTTATTTGTATTTTGGTTTTTTTTTAATGTTTTGCGCGTAAAATAAATGTAAATATTGTAGCACCGGGTTGTGGTCTGGAAGGTTCATCAACCTTTATCTTCTGCTCAGACATGTCAGAGCGTGTTTCAGCCATTCTACAAGTTTAGACAAGTCGATAATAAGGCAACTTTATTTTTAGGTAGCACCTAGAATATCTCTTTATTTATCACATCAAAGTTTAAAGCAGGTTGTGTATTCAGTGTATCAAAATACAAATGTTTTATAGTATATAATATTTTATATATTATAATAATCTATTTTATAAAAATAAATATATATAAAATTTAAATTTGAAATATATGAAAAATAATATAAAATTATTTTTTAAAATGGCGCATTAACCATGAGAGATGTAACAATATACTGTATATTATCTAAAACCAATTTAGCATGGCCGAAAGAGATTTTAAACATAATGCGGATGACGTTTGCTTTGTCTGTGGTCATTTTTGAGAAAGAAGCTAAAATACTCATTACTCTCTGCTATCAAGATGTGTGAAGCATACCAATTCGGCATGCCAATTGGCGACTAAGAAACACCTTGGGCATCTCACTTCAGTTCTAGTCTTTGCACAATAACACTGGAAGCATGGTACAAATGTGGAAAGAGAACAATAAGGTTTGCTACTCCAAGAAATTTGAATAGAAGCGTTAGAGAACAAGGTAATCTCTAAGAACTAAAATTATAGAACAATTTCCATCCATAGTTAATTTGTATAGTTATGTTGAATACTTTGATTTCCTTTTCATTTTATCTTCTCTCCTTTGTTTATGTTTTTTCCCCTTTTCTCCATGAAAAGGATGTATGGCGAGTCCTTACAGCACGGAAATGTCCTAATAAAGCTGTTGTTGTTGCTGTTGAATTTGAATAGAGCCTACTGATGACTCGACTAACAGCTACTTGTGAATGGTGGATTCTTCTAAACGGCGGAGGGTCAAGAATACACTTGCTATCATCTATCCAAATATTCCTGTATCTATTGCTAATCATAGTTCTGTTTACACCGCGGGGAGAAGCAGCCATGTAGGATCACTGGCGGTGGGTCTGCCTTGAGTTTTGAACTCTTGGGTCTTCGCTTTGACAATTGACAATTGAAAAAAATGTATTGGCTTCTTGTCAATAATTTACATTAAAAATGGAAATAAAACTAAAATATAGATGATCATGCGGGGGATGTGCCCCGGCGAGTGAGCCTTCTTTCCCAGGCGATGAGCGGGTCCTCCGGTCAGCCCAACCTGTACGAAGTACCGGTAGATGATGGATTTGGCCGACGCCAGGATGGCCATGTCGTCATCTTTGAGACCAGACCCGAAAATCCAGGCCCGCAAGTCAGGGACACTGAAGACTTCGATGATGAGGGGCCCGATACGCCTGCAGCCTATTCGCTCTGTGTGTGGGCGATTGGGAGCGTCCTTGCCGAACGCGTCATGAAATACCAAGATGTACACAGCAGTAACACCCCCCGCCTCCACGTGCTTCCCCGTGTCAACCTCGTGTCTCAGAGGTCCCTGATTCGTCGGCAGATTCAGGGAGTACTGGGAACTAAGGGTACGAGGGCCAAAGTCCTATTGGAGCGTAGGACGGGTTTAACCAAGTCCAAACAAGAGGACAGCAACCTGGCTAAGTAACTCTCGAAGACTCCTGTGGGTGCCTGGTCGACTCCACTGAGCTAGACCATAAAGGCGGACGCGAGGCACCATACAAATGGCCGCTTGATGCATAGAGAATGCATCATTCCTTTGATTGGGTGACTAGAGGAATGGATGCAAGGACCTCAGAATCTATATCATCCCTGGCCCTGATTTTACAGGCCGAATCTCTTTTCTGTTCCTATCTGTTTTCTATCAGTTCTGGCGATTCTGGCTCACCCACTGGTGATTCTTCACCAAACTCTGCAGCGCTGGCAGAGGCGCCATATTCATTGTACATAGTGTATATAATCCATATTATCTTTTTTTTTTAAATAGTGCAGACTGGGAACTTTGTGTGTATTGACAAGATGTCAATAAAGTTATTTTAATTGTCTATCAGTTCTGTTTACACTCCTAGGAGCGTTCGGAGGTCGCTAGGTCTAACCAGGAGGACTGGAGTCGTCGTTCGTGTTGAGTCTCTTTAGGGCGGGTGTGTGGTATCCCCGTCCGACCTGGTTAAAGGAAGAAAGTCCTGTTCACAGAGCTTGTTCCACGTGTTACAAGGAATACTAAAAAAATAATATACGCAGCAATCAGTTTAATAGGTTTTCTTCTTTATGTATTCTTACATCTTGTTTGATACGCTTCTCTATTTATACAAAATAATTTCTTAATTTTTAATCAAATTTAAATATATTACTTCAAATTTATTTTAAAATTAATATATATGTTAATAAATAATGTATAATATATTATCATTATATATTTGAAAAACATATGTTACACTTTCAACACATCTATTTTTAAATGTAAAATTTCAATTAGAAGAGACTAAAATGTGTTAATATTTTTGAGGCAATATTACCTCAGTATTCAGTTATAGGGGGTCGGTGGAAGGATGGTCTAAACCGTTGGTTTTCAACCGCTACGACCCGGGTTCGATTCCCGCATTTTCTGATTTAAAAAAAAAGCCCCAATGGCCCTCGATTCTTGCAAAAGTCCAAACCCACCAGCGAGTGCAAGTAACCAAACGGGGCTCTGGCACATTTATAAGTGCAAATTCGAACTGATTTTCACATGTGGTGCACATACAGTAAAAGTAGTCGCCTACTTCTACCCACCATGATTATTATGGCCTGTACCACGTGTACTAGGGATAAGCAAAAAATATATATATGATAATTTAAACCAATAACCCTATATTATGTAATTTATAACAAGATTGTCATGTTGTATATAGAACTAATTATAAACTACAACTAATTATACGTATAATTGACGTGTGTCCTTGTATCTCCAGATGTAATGTACTGAGGATGAATAAATAAAAGCTGTGTAATAGATTAAAAGCTAAGTTAAGAGCCAAGGAGAGAATCACAAGTGACTTCTAAAGATAGATTGGACCCCGACAGCCTGTCGCCAGTGTCCGGTGTCCATCGACACGTGCATGACCCAATTCTCTTAGTCAGAGCGGTCGTATAAAAAGGCCGCGTAGCAACAGCCAGTTCAGTTGAGTTCCAGTAAGTTCCCCATCTGCGTGTCGCCGGTTGTCACCAACTCATCGACGATGTAAAACAGTAAGAAAACTTCTCGATCTCCATCTTTGCTCTTGGCTCGCTTTTTATCTATTCAAGGAACTTTCTTTCAACAGTGTCGCTTCGTTTTTTGTGTGTGTGGACATTCCCAGTTTTCCACTCTGCCTCGACCACGACTGCCTGTACCCTGTGAGAACTGTTAAAGATCCTACAAGGTGCAGAGAGGTACGGGAAAACTCTCCACCCCTGACTGTCCCTCGCGGTTACTACAGGTTTGACCCTCGGTTGCCACAACTTATAGCGAGAGTCGACGAGGTTCTACAACAGGCCAACCAGAACCTCAACGCATTATTACAGCTAGTCGACAGGATCCCTAATCACAGACAGGATCCCAACACAATATTACAGAGAGTCGACAGGATTACCACAACGAAGGAGACCACAACGAAGAAGGTAAAAAGACTGTCCAGATAGATAGAAGAGCCAAGAAGCAAGATGGAGGAACAAGCACGCCATTCCAACAAAACGACCAAGCAATCTTCCCCCCAACGACACAGCCGAACATCCCGCAAAATAAGCCGGTGAGAAGTTACCCACCTTCGACCTTACAACACAACCATCCAGACGACATGCCACCATCGCCAAACAGAAGTCACAAGCTTCTACAAGCTCTACAAGACGCCTTCCACGTCATCAGGACAACAACCAAAGACCAAGTCTCCTGACTGAACAATCATAAAAACTGTGAGTTTTTAAAAATCTACTTAACTCTCTCTTCATGCTAACAACTTGATTTTCCATAAATATAATGTTTATTTTTACTGTAATTATTTTTAAATCAAATTTTACCATTTTTATAGCATTTTAATTCAAATTTTAAATCTTGTACACCCTCATTTATCAATTTTTACTTTATTTTAAGCAACTTTTAAATTTTAATTCATTACTTTCAATTTTACATGGAAAAAACTCATATTATATTTTAATTACTCGAATCCTATTTTCTAAACTTATTTGTGTGTTTCTCTTAATACCTTATTTTTATACCAAAAACACCAATGTCTTAATTAAATACACAAAACTTTACAAAAAATCATTGTTATGTTCACTATTTTATGTACACGCCCCATTCAAATTATAAGTCACTATCATGCCATTGCCCTTTTACAAGTATAATTTTCGCACTAACATAAGCAACGATTTAAAAAATATATTCAAATTTTAATAAACATAGATGAAACGCATTTTTTTTTAATACAAAAATCGAAAGATACAATATCTTCAAAAGCACAACTAGAAATGTAACTGTCCTTCCCCAAAACAAGTTAAAAATTCCAGCATAGCTACACTCCCTCGTCCTTTTCTTTTTACATGCATAATTATTAATAATTCACACATCCCTCGGAACGAACTTCAACACATTCCCACCTTACTTTCTCCAATTGGCCACATCTATTAACGCGCAATTTAACACGTCCAATTTCGAGCCACACGAGCTCCATATTGGCGCGAACAAAAGATTTCGCAATAAACATGCCACCTCTATAACAATCTGAAAATTCTCGATGTGTTTTGTACAACCACCACCCATGACTAATAAATTTGTTATTTTTCGGAAACAAGTTAGATGCTGTACCAAGAACAGATTTCACGTGACACCTTTCCATACAATTCACCGACTAGTGTTACACAGCGCACCACAACAATTTTCTCACTTAACAGGCCCAAGACGCCTTCATGCCTGTGACACCTCACCAAAGCGTGTCTACGTTGAAGTCGCACTTTTATTCACATCTAAACCTGACATCATTGAATAACATTTTTATTAAGTCCGCAACATCGTCGAGACACAACGCTTGCGAACACCGAGAAAACTATATTTTCAAATAGACAAGTGCCACTGTGCTGAGAGATTTTTCTCTAGCCAGCAGGATGATTCACCACATCGCCAACAATAATAAACACCAGCTGCAGCCGCCATGTTGACATCTCCAATTTCAGTTTGCTACCGCCGACTAGCCCAGTACGCCTGTACCTGACACGTGACCCAACTCGCAGAATGGATAGATTGCAGCACTTATAACTAATTGACTTACCAATCATTACCCAATTTACTTATTAATTTGAACTTTAATATTGAAATAGTATAACACTTTATATCTTTAATTATCATTATGTGTTTTACAACTTTTACATTGTTTTCACGATCAGTATGGAATATTTTTTCTAAACTAGAACGCCATCTTTTATATAATGTTAACCCTTTATTGTTATATATTACAATCATCTTCGTCAATGCAATCCATTTTTTTTTAAAGAATCAATCAAGTTATCATTTATTTTATATTTGTATGCTATATGTCTTTGTTTTTCTATACCCCAGCACGCAAAAGAGAAATCATTCTCTACATACCAGCATTGAGGACATACGAAAAGATCATTTCACATATTCCCAGTTTCAGAGTCATAGAAACACCGATGTTACCAAAGGGATATGACCTAGTTACACACCACAGTTGTAACTTTTATTCCAAAGAGACAATTTTTGTTCCATTTTTCCCTACTTAACATTTATCTAATCATTAATAATCTTTAATTATATAATAACTTTGTGTAAAATCTTGAATAATTATTTTTATTTTTATTTTTTTTTACTTTTCAATTATATAATCAAATTTTTATTCCAACATATTATTTTAGTATGACAAAACATTTAATTCTTTCAATAATCATTTTTTTTAATTCATTATTATATCTTTTATATTTTACTAATTCATTATTATATCTTTTATATTTTACTAATTCATTATTATATCTTTTATATTTTACTAATTCATTATTATATCTTTTTTATATTACATGTTCGATCTTACCCACTTATACTGTTGTTATCCGCAATCATATTTCTATCTTTTTATTCACTATATTTTTGTATAAATAACTTTATTATATGACAATGTTTATCATCAACTATCGGGCATCTACAACAATCGTTTTCAACAATCGTATTCTTTAACTAATTCCCTATACTTTCTCACTACCTATTTCAGCCATTGCTAGAAACGACAGTACTGCTTGACAATTTTTCTTTTGATTTCGTAATTCAACAAACTCTTTGAAATCACCGTTCCCCAAAAGTACAAGTCTCGACTTTTGGTCTGAACACGTTTCAAAAGTTTATTTCAATCATCCGCAGAGCACATCACCAACGCATGCACCAAGCGTTCACTTTTTTCAATTTTCAATTTTTTTTTTTCAGCTCTAGCGGACCACAATCAACCTTTGATTTCAAGTCAAGTCAGACCACCTACTGTCGCTATAACAATTCTACGTATCGCATGGCTCTACCATCCCTTTCAATCATATTAAGTCTTTTCTTCAACAACTTTTCAACCCAATAACCCTACAATTGTGTCAAAGCACTGTAACCTTATACAGGATCACAGGTGAAACATTGCCTAGGAAGACGCACAAGTCTATATCCTCGCTTTGCACCTGGATCTCAGTATTTGATTGTCTGTGCAACACTTACAATTGCATATTCTTCAACCCCTAACCCTTTCCAACGCCCGCCAACAATCTTTTAGAACATCATTTGTTATCATCATTATTTTTTTTAGCAAACAAAGGTTTTATCTACAGTTATCTTTTATAATGAATATCATAACTTTTAAATTAAACATAAGTTTTATTTTTATAATTTTCAGATATAGCCAAATAAACATCTTGTTATAGCCCTTTACCCTCACAGTTTTAATTAATTAAAAGAAATTTTAATTACTTACCTGTGTTAGAGAGGCTTTACCCGCGTAAACCCGGATAAACCCTTTCACTCACGGGGCCCATCTATGATAATTTAAACCAATAACCCTATATTATGTAATTTATAACAAGATTGTCATGTTGTATATAGAACTAATTATAAACTACAACTAATTATACGTATAATTGACGTGTGTCCTTGTATCTCCAGATGTAATGTACTGAGGATGAATAAATAAAAGCTGTGTAATAGATTAAAAGCTAAGTTAAGAGCCAAGGAGAGAATCACAAGTGACTTCTAAAGATAGATTGGACCCCGACAGTCTGTCGCCAGTGTCCGGTGTCCATCGACACGTGCATGACCCAATTCTCTTAGTCAGAGCGGTCGTATAAAAAGGCCGCGTAGCAACAGCCAGTTCAGTTGAGTTCCAGTAAGTTCCCCATCTGCGTGTCGCCGGTTGTCACCAACTCATCGACGATGTAAAACAGTAAGAAAACTTCTCGATCTCCATCTTTGCTCTTGGCTCGCTTTTTATCTATTCAAGGAACTTTCTTTCAACAGTGTCGCTTCGTTTTTTGTGTGTGTGGACATTCCCAGTTTTCCACTCTGCCTCGACCACGACTGCCTGTACCCTGTGAGAACTGTTAAAGATCCTACAAGGTGCAGAGAGGTACGGGAAAACTCTCCACCCCTGACTGTCCCTCGCGGTTACTACAGGTTTGACCCTCGGTTGCCACAACTTATAGCGAGAGTCGACGAGGTTCTACAACAGGCCAACCAGAACCTCAACGCATTATTACAGCTAGTCGACAGGATCCCTAATCACAGACAGGATCCCAACACAATATTACATATATATATTCAGTTATTTCTTAAATTAAAGATTGAAAATAGAGATTGGTAGATTACATTACTTCTGATAACTCTCCTATCTGAACTTCTATTCCCAAACTTTCCCAACGTCAGTTAATTGAACCAAATGTAGCGTGGACGTTCGTCATTTCATATCTCGCTTCACACAAGTAATGAGGTGGAAGATTCCAGGTGATAGCTCGCATCAATTCGAAGTAGATTCTGTTGACATTCCAGCGCCCTTAGACCCAGTCCAGTGTAGACCACTCTGTTATACCATTTATTCCCCAACACAGTCTTCCAAACACCAATTAACTTAATATGAAAATTCGAAACTATTATAGAGACGCGTATGATTCTTTTGAAAATGGCACAATTTCTACTGCCCTTTTTATTTATTACCAGTTGCAAATAAGACACGCTATGTCCGATCTGGATAATTGCGCGTGAAACTATTTACAATAATTGTAGAAGAGTAGGTAACAGAATTGTCAAAAAGAAAATAAACAACTAAGAAAAAGAGCATTGAATAATCATATACATTAAACAAATAAGCAACAACATAAGCAGATAGAAGAAACCGCAAGGTAGTTATTTACAATATGTTAAGCAATGATGGAAGTTGATGAAGTTATCTGTAATAATTAGTATCGTGGAGAGAGAAAGTTGATCAAGTTGAGCTATTAACAATGAGTTATATTCTAAATTAACTTTTTAATTATTTACATTGATGTAAATCAAGTCGCATAGTAGTGTAGTTCCTCAAGCTGCATGAAGCTCTCTATTTATAATAAAAAGTCTGCAGAACATATTTAATTTCGTATATCTTTCCCTATCATAAACTATTTTACCCAGATAGGTTCTTTCCATCTTGCTCTTCTGTCCTCGGTTTGACTCCTCTACTGCCCTTACTACCCTTCCATTATTTTTTCCATTGCAGGACAGTAGATAATTGTTTAATTTTCAAAAGAATCATACACGTCTATAATAGTTTCGAATTTTCATAACAGATGGCGCGCTGATGTATCATAATTTACTTGATAGAAAATGCAGTATATATATAAGAAATTCAGTCTAATATAATCAGTCGGTGACCGGCAATATAACCCGTTGGTTTCTGACAACCATGAACCGTGTTCGAATCCCGCATTGTGCACTTTTTTCTGTGAAGAACCTGTTCATATTTTTTCATTGTAAATAAAATAAACTAATATTCTTTCTGTATAAAAATTTCATATTTGTAAGACGATAACGTGCAATCTATATATAAAAATTGGAACTATTAAAGCACGAAAATTTCTTTATATACTGTATATAAAAGAAGAATAGTACAATACAGTATTAGAGCTCTAAAAAGCGGTCTGGTAGATTAAATTAGCGAAACCGCTGGGAGGGTTCACGACTGATGAGTCAAGCCTTCCCAATATATTTTCCATCGCAGTAAGAACAGTATAAGGCGCCAAAAACAGCATTCCTGTGTGGGGGAGAACAGAGTCTGGTCACATCTGTGGCGACTGCAAGACGCGGTGAGTTGCCTCCTGAATAGTGTGCATGGTTTTTCCAGACGGTGCCAGGAGAGCCTGACATCGGAGCGGCCTACAAGGCAGTGTAGTCCAGGCTGGACGTGTTTATTCCTTCTGTTTAGTGGTGGTGTCTTGTCCATGGAGCAGATCAGATCGGTCCATGCACCCTGATCATAATACCGGCCAACTGAGGTGGTGGTGGTGTCTTGTCCATGGAGCAGATCAGATCGATCCATGCACCCTGATCACAATACCGGCCAACTGAGGTGGTGGTGGTGTCTTGTCCATAGAGCAGATCAGATCGGTCCATCCACCCTGATCACAATACCGGCCAACTGAGGTGGTGGTGGTGTCTTGTCCATGAAGCAAATCAGATCGGTCCATGCACCCTGATCACAATACCGGCCAACTGAGGTGGTGGTGGTGTCTTGTCCATAGAGCAGATCAGATCGGTCCATGTACCCTAATCACAATACCGGCCAACTAAGGTGGTGGTGTCTTGTCAATGGAGCAGATCAGATCGGTCCATCCACCCTGATCACAATACCGGCCAACTGAGGTGGTGGTGTCTTGTCCATGAAGCAAATCAGATCGGTCCGTACACCCTGTTTAGTGCCACGTATAATAAAGCGATAACTTTTGCTGTATCCTTTCGAACTCACGTGTATATCTTTTTAGCATCCTGATTAAACAAAGAACACGAATAATGTCTGGGTACGACGTAACATTATGAACAGTATCTGGAAACAGACAAATTTGAATATTGATTCAAAAATATCTACTAACAAAGAACTATCTAGAAATGTCTAATGTTTACAAGTCACAGAGTTATCAACAACACATATTCGAATTTATTTTAAAAATAAAACATTCTGGAATACATATAGAACCATCAAACACGAATGTTTCTTTTAAATCCAAATGAAACAAAATTCTACTTTTCTTTAATACATTAAAAATATTGGGAAGGCTTGGCTCATCAATAGGATATTCTGCCAGCAGTCTCATCAAATTTATGCATCAGACCGCTCTTAGAGTTCTAACACTTCATTGGAGTATAAGAGAAAACTTTATATATATATTTATTGATTAAAAGGCATATTTTGGATCAAAAATAAAACAAAACATTTTATTCAATACAAAATGCCAATATTTCAATAGGCTGTACGCCTAACTTCATCAGGGCGTTTCTTGTTTTTAAACTGCTTTGGCTGATCACGCGACGATATATAAAATAGTTATATAATATATAAAATATATATACCGTAATTTAAACAATGTGATATGTAAGTAATAAAGTATGACGTCTTTTCTAGTCGTCTCAAAGTGACACCAGCTTGCCACTGGACACTAGGGGGATCCAGGGAGGGACAAAGAAGGGGCGTTGGTCCGGATGTTGACAGTTATTTAGGTTACAGTGGATATTTTCAGAGAGGCCCGCTCAGTGCTAGGTCTCACGGCGGCCCTCGTGGCCGCCGTTTTGGCTCCTTCCTGCACCCGCGGCTTCATGCAGGACGCCGAGCTTTCCTCAGTTAATCCTCAACTTTCCCCTGGTCCTGGTGCCACATGAGACGTACTAGGAGAGCGTCTTTTGATCCCAAACTTTGTCCTTACTGTCCCGTGCGGACTTCCCACTCTGCACGCCTTGCCACTCAACCCCGACTGCTTCCAACTCAATTGTTGGCTTACCCGGGTTTACGACATATATATATTTAAAAAATAAAAATAAAACCTTTCGCAAAGAGTTTCTTTCTATTATATTTCACGCGAGCTTTCGGGCTAGAACCGCCCTTCTACAGGCAAAATGACTCATTTTGCCCGTAGAAGGGCGGTTCTAGCAAGAAAACTCGCGTGAAATATAATAAAAAGAAACTTTTTGCGAAAGGTTTTATTTTTTCTTTTAATATTTGTAGCGCAATTTTTTCGTTAACTTCATATATATATATATGAAGTTAACGAAAAAATTGCGCTACAAATATTAAAAGAAAAAATAAAACATATATATATATATATAAATGTTGTGATGTAGTCTTATCCTGTAGGATGACTGTAGTGTGGCATGTTGGTTAGAAGCAGTCGTGGTGGTTGAGTGATGAAGGGTAAGGACACACAGGATCCAGAGGTCCCGTGAGGAAATAGATCAGGGAGGAAAGAGAGAAGGTCCGAGGACCACCCTGGGAACAACTGGTGTCGAGACCACCTCGGTGAGAGCTGTCCCTTGATCATCACATCCAGCCGCTTTTAAACCGATTTGAGTAAGATAAATCCCATAGGGAAGAATGAAGACACTTGTTTACCAAGGGGGTTTTAACCCGGCTATCTTCCCTTGTACTCCCACACAGGCCATTTTATTTACATATTTCCGAATATCATGACATATATATTATAATAATATCAATAAAACTAAAAATATATATACAGTTAAACCTGTCTATAGCGCCTCCCTCTCTATAGCGCCCAAATTAAATACGTAGTACGATGCGATTTACATTAAAAGTGACCTGTCTATAGCACCCTATTTTGGTGAGTCCCAAGAGGGGGGTGCTATAGACAGGTTTAACTGTAATACCATTGTTGGAATATTTTTAAAATCGATAAATTGCGATTAAAAATGAAAATATTATTATTAAAGTATAAAAGGATGCTATTAAAATGTAAAATATTGTTATTGAAGTGTGAAATGTTGTCATTAAAGTGTAAAATGTCTTAAAGTAAAAAATTTCTATATTTTTCTAAAGGAACACAATATCATCTAAACATTATATTAAAAATTGATCCAGGATGTTAAAAATGACAAAACTTTCCGTTGAAAGAAAGAGGAAGTAAAAAGAAAGTTTGTAACTTTAGCAATTTTTTTTTAACGCCACAAAGATTCTTTTTGTCCCTTTTTCCTCGAAAATGAAAACAGTACTAGTAGCTGGTGTTTACTGAGAGAATGTTTATTATTTGAAAAAATAAATTCAATTTTATAAAAAAAAAGTTATCAACGATTTAATACCATTTTATATAAAATGATGCAAGCATGACTGTTTCTTTTATTATTACAATACAAACTTCTACTGTCCTTACCGCGATGAATATATATATATATATGTCATAATTTGCCTAATGCCCAAGAGATATAATTTATTTTCGCCATAATTAATATTTTAAAATGTAAATACAAATTAATCCATCTATAAATATGTACAAAATAAACGTGGGAGCCAGCGTGCGCGGGCGAATGCTACGGCACGCCGCCGCGTGCGCGCGCTCACGAGGGTGGAACAAGTTATTTTTCGAAGCTTACATGTACAACGGCTGCGCCCTTCCATTCTACCATGACAGCTACGACATATATATTTTGGGAGGGCTTGGCTCATCAGTGGTAAACCTTCCCAGCGGTTTCACCAATTTGATCCACCAGACCGCTTCTGGAGGGTTCACCACTGATAAGCCAAGCCCTCCCAATATATTTTTTTCATCGTAGTAAGGACAGTAGAAATTTGTATTGTGTATAAAAGAAACATTTATGCCTAAATCCTTTCAGTGTCGAAGAAATAATTAATATTTTAAAATATTCAATGAAAATATTCAACAGATTATATAAATATATATTACTCTGTTTATGTAAAATAATCATCGAAAAATTTCTTTGCTTGCTTGCTCGAGATTCTCTAGCTGTAGATAGTTTTGTTGATAATTGTCGACTGGTCGTACTGACGTCATCATTAATGCTTTCACATCTCCAGATATACAAAGACCTGATTTACTGCAAGGCTGCGGCCATTTCTGGGCATGAGAATATACGAGTAGGTGTTAGCTTCACACCAGGACAGTTGTTACATGTCCTATAGGTTCTTGTGCCATCTGGATGTATTCTCATTCCTTTATAGTGTTTCGTTCTGAGTCTTGTTATAGTTTTTGTAATTCTTTTTATTTATTTATATGAAAGATCATGAATATTGTTGCATCAATTTTAAAATGCCCTACATTTATTACATTTAGCCCACAGTCTAATTCTTGGTGTTATACACGTTTCCCGAGCGGGTTTCTATATTCAAAGCAAACAAATAAAAGTAAATAAAAATAAATTACCTTTTAAAGTTATTGTGTTTATTTATTCGTTGTCTTCCTCGTAGGTCGTGATCCGCAGTCTTCGTCTAGATTCTCTCTCGCTCCAATAACCAATCAATATATATGTACAATAACAATATTACAAAAGGAATGAAACTATTAAAAGGAATTATGATACTTTAAATAACCTGTTTTAAATAAATATTAAATATCATAGAATATTTTGAATAAATGTAGGGCATTTTAAAATTGATGCAACAATATTCATAATCTTTCATATAAATAAATAAAAATAATTACAAAAACTATAACAAGACTTAGAACGAAACACTATAAAGGAATGGCAATACATCCAGATGACACAAGAACCTTTAGGACATGTAACAACTGTCCTGGTGTGGAACTAACACCTACTCACATATTCTCATGCCCAGAAATGGCCGCAGCCTTGCAGTATGTGACAGTAAATGACATGGACCCAGAGCAGCAGCTTTACAGATCCAAGATAGAGGACATTTCTGCTGCTGTGATAGAGATGTATGGAGACATCTGAGGCTCTTTATTGAACACGACAACAACAACAGAAAACTTGCATGAACCCAGAGCAGCAGTTTTACACACCCAAGATAGTGGACATTGCGATTGCTGTGATAGAGATGCATAAGGACATCTGAGGCTCTTCATTGGACACAACAACAATAATAATTTTAAAGTAATTAGTGAGCCTATTTAATTAATTTTCATCGCGACAATATAGATAGAAACTAAAATATAAGACTAAAAGGTCTTAATAAAGCTTTTTTGTTGTTGTTGTAGATAGAACCTAAAAATATACATTGTAAATATTCCAAATTTAGTGAATCAATATTAATTTGAGAAAGTTTCTAGAAATTTTAGATGTGGGAAGATAATTCTAGATGTGGAAAGATACTTATAGAAGGAATTTTCGTTAGGAATTAAAGGTAAATACCATTATCACCCCAGAGTAATTGGATTTAAAGAAAACCAGCTAATGGCCTTGGCGGAATTATAGTAATTAAAAGTCCTTTCTATTTAATTAGTCGAGGTCCCGAGAAAAAGCGATTTTTGTCTCCCAATAACCTACTTCCCAATAACAAGATTGGTAACTTTTTTCCTTTCCGGCCTAGGTCATCATTGGTGTCGGATTAACTCAGGTTCGAATTACCTATGATATTATAAAAATTGATAAATTCTATGCTGAGGTTGAGTATAGAAGACGTAGAGTTGAGGTGGGTCAGTCCAAGCTAGTTAGCTCTTTGTATCTTAATGAGATTTATTGATAACTCAGGTTCCTGGAGCGCAAAACGCCAACTACCCGGTTCCTAATGAGAAACATGTTCTTTTTTAATTATTATTTCGACTCAGTTTACAGATGTTACATTCGAGCACAGTTCTCGAGTCAACTTGTCCTGGATATTTACATATGACGAGTTGATGGAGTAGAGCAATTTCAACAAGCATTTTTATATGTAAACCTATTAGAAACTCTAACAGTCAAACAGCTACCTATACATTTTGTATCTCAAAATCTTGCACTTTTAGGTCAACGGCATATGGTTGTGGAAAGCAATGGGAAAACATAGAATTATATTCCCACGAAAATCTTCAATAAGTCTATAGAGAGTCTTATCCTCCTCCGAGATAACATTTTCTTCATTTGTTTTTGGATTTGCCCGTTGATTGCAGGTTTTTTGCTAGAAGACTCGCAACACATCAAAACAAAGAAACTCTTTGCTCTAATTTTTGTTTATACGAATATCTATTCTTTAAATAAAATAAATAATGTCCTTACTGTGATGAGAAGATAGTGGGATGCCTGCTTGGCTCGTCAGTGAGGAACCCTCTCCCAACGGAGAGTTGGCGGATACCAGACCGCGCTTATTTAGAGCTCTTATACTATATTGGATCATTCTGCTTTTATATGCAATGAAGGGTGGAATCATAGTAACGGCATTTGAGCAAACTGTAGATATATGCTTTTAGGATAGTATAATTACATATACATATCTTAATAGAGCAATGCTTTGCTTTTTCTGTCCTGAAATCTTATTTACATAGTTTGCTTGAATAAGATTTCACACGTCAATATCGTATATATAAGCAGAATCGTCTGATACAGTATTGGAGCTCTAAAAGCGGTCTGGTGGATTAAATTGACCTCTGGAAGGGTTCACCACTGATGAATCAAGCCCTCCCAATATTTTCTAATCGCAGTAAGGATAGTAGAAGCTTCCTTTATTTATAAAAGAAACATTCTTCTTGATGGTTTTATATCTTGTGTATAGCGAGATTCTGTGTTGTCCTCTTCAGTTTAATAGATGGAATAAAATTATGATTTTGATTGAAGAGGTACACAAGTATTTATACTAACTCAATTTAGCGAATAAATACATGTTGTAATATACAAGTATACTTGTATTTCAATATATGCATATATCCCCATATGTAATATAACTATAGTGTAATACCAAAACGAAATCATAAAATTAGATTGAGTGACAGCCGGCGTCAGACAGGAGAAAGGTCTCCGATTACACCGTCGCTCCGTTAAAAACATAGTCGGATTCCCAGGGGTGTCCTCTCCCTTTGTTCAAATATAGATAAGACCTTCCTAGACCGGTGTCCGGCTGTCTTCACTCTCTATCTCACCCTTTTCTAAGATGACATCCAACATACCTCGTTCTTTGGTGTAATTCATTCACGCCTGAAACCACTCTGAACATTGTGGTCACTGCATCTAACCAACCACACGACAGTCATCCTACAGGATAAAACACATCACTACATACATTTACTCTGTCAGAGATGTTTTGAGACTCATTCTGTCTTCTGAATGATCTTTAAAACAAAGGTTCTACTATAGCTGAGACCTGACAGCGCTGGCAAATAGAAACTGCTGAAGACATGTGAGGGAACTATGATATCCTGAATATTTGACTATTTAAAGTGAAATAGGGTAAACTAGATGTATTCGAGTGCCATCTATTATCAGAAAATTGAAATATTTTTGACTCGTATGTTTATTTTAGATAAAATAATTTTCTACTGCCCTTACTGCAATGATAAAAATAATGGGAAGGTTTGGTTTATAGGTGGTGAACCCTCCCAGCGGTTTCGTCAAGTTTATTCTTCCCTATTTCGCTCTTATTATTTTTAAATACAGCGGTTCGCACAACTGATATTTTTGTATTTATATTGTAGCAAAGTATGTAATATTTTATTAACAGATTACACTGGTCTACACTGAAAAAGATGTTCTTGATAATGCATCCGTTTCTTACTTAATTTGAGGTGCTAATCACGAATATAATGTTATTTTTTATGTAATCATCAATTTTTAGGGATATAAGATATACATATTTAGGCCACAGTGTGGTACATCAGTCCATATAAGCGGTACGAAAAACACAATGAACGCAAATAAAAACTGAGAACGTCATACCAAAAGGTACTTTATTTACTGTAGTATAAGAAAAACGAATCTATACAAACAAAAATGTAAAATGCTACAGTCAATCCTTCATGAATTTCAACCTTTTTGATTTTCTCTTATAAGTGTATTCGGGCAGGCCGCGGGACAGATTCCAGCAGTAATCTGCCATCATGTGGCAGTCCCAGACACCTTGATACCTCTCTTCCACCACTTCCATGTCTTGATGGAATCGCTCGCCTTGTTCATCACTATATATATGCCCCGAGATTATTAATTTTGATATTTATATATTTTATTATTCTGCTTAAACTTCCCTCATTGCTTCTCTTGTATTTTTTCAATTTTAATTTTGCTTGTATCTGCTGAGTCAGTCTGAAGTTTGTCTTTCCTAATTTTCCACATTCTATTTACAGTTACGAGCGTCATGCGTTCTTAATTCTTCAGTTTTCATCTCTGTCACCGTTTGCTTTTTTTTTGGAATGGCGCTCTCCTATTGGTTGGCTACGATCACGCCACCTTTGCCCCCCCCCCATCATGCCTCCCCCCCCTTACTCGCTTTTTGGTTTTTGTAACTATTGTGTTGGAGCGGGTCGCACCTTAAATAAATGCATATATTAGTTAATAACTAAATGGAATCCTCTCTTTCTTTTTCCCAGTAAGAGACGCCTACGGAAGCCAACAGTACATAGACAGATAAAGCACATAGGCTATAGTTATTAACTAATATATGCATTTATATAAGGCGCCAATTTATAATTGTAACAAATAGTATTTGAATAAAAACATTCAATCGGGTAAAACACGGGCGTTGCCCGGGTCATTCGGCTAGTGACAATATAAATACAATAATAGAGAGGTAGATTAAACTGGCGAAATGGCTGGGAGTGTTCTACTGGGTGTAAGTTTCCTTTGTTAGACATAGCGTTTTGATGTTAAAATAAAATTTAAAAAATCAATGTTGAAAATGTACAGGCCTTTACTGTGATTTTAGCGTTTTGGGTTACAATAATCTCTTCATTTTCTTTCTCCGTTACCAAACAATCTTCAAAGAATATTTCTTCTCTGTGAAGAAACAATTGACACAGATCAGTTTGCGCCTTTTGAAATCTTTAGGCTTCAACACATAAGACACGCAACTTCCTTGCTCTTGAATCAATCCAATGGCCTTCGAGCGTCTGGAAATCGTTTATCGATCCACTGATTCTGTACCTTCATCCCCTGACCTACAGGACTTGGTCTTTGGGAGTTGTCTGGATGACAACACCATGGCTTCTTCCATGGCATGCATCTACACGTTTTCAATTCGGAAAATTATACTCCCTTATATCACTTGAATTTCTTGGAGGGGTCGGTGGAAGGATGGTCTAAACCGTTGGTTTTCGACCACTACGACCCGGATTCGATTCCCGCATTGGGCACTTTTTTCTGATTTAAAAAAATGCTCCAATGGCCTCCGATTCTTGCAAAAGTCCAACCCCACCAGCGAGTGAAAGTAACCAAACAAATATCTGGTACATTTGTAAATGCAAAGTCGAACTGCTTTTCACATGTGTAGACATGTGGTGCACTTACAGTAAAAACAGTCACTAACTACCCACCATGACTATCATGGCCTGTACCACGCGTACTAGGGATTAGCAAAAAAAAAAAAAAAAACTTAAATTTCTTTTCCTCCAATTTACCCAGACTAATTTATTAGCTTGATTGTCTTTATATATTTTTACTGTATATAAATATCATATCACTTAAATTTCTTTTCCTCCAATTTACCCAGACTAATCTATTAGCTTGATTGTCTTTATATATTTTTACTGTATATAAATATCATATCACTTAAATTTCTTTTCCTTCAATTTACCCAGACTAATCTATTAGCTTGATTGTCTTTATATAATTTTTTCTTTTGAAAATGAGCACTCCATAAATAAATCTTTAAATAAAAATGCATATTTTGATCCAATATATGCCTTTTTATTTAAATAATTTTTACTGTATATAAATATCATATTACCATTAAGGTACTATTAATTTTTTTCCTGCATGTATCCTACATTTCTTTTTGGAGAAAATAAAAAAAATTGTTGTTTGTTGTTGTATATCATATCACTTGAGAGAGAAAAAAAATCATCAATAGTTAAGTTTCTCTGATATAAAAATAATCAAATTGACTCAAGATTTCAGACCTTGGAGTCCATCTACAGTTGTAATAGTAACTATAATATCGCATCATAGTAATAAAAGTTCATATATGCCGTGTTTTATATGTCAATTATACAATCTTGTACACGCGTCATAAGAAATACTTCAATTTCTAACTTGAAAATGGCAATTAAAAATGGTTTATTGACATCTAGTCAATGGTCAAGAGAGAGTTTACAGAGTTTAAAATAGTAGAGAAAATATATATACCAGACAAGGCCTTATCCGAAGGTACGTCTGGATCCTATCAAGAGCTTAGAATCGTCTTGAGTTCAGACAGGCGAGTTATAGAATCCGTGTCCCCAGCATGCTCGATGACTGTGTTGAGGAACTTGACAAGAATAATCTTGTGTTTAGGTAACTAACTTGAAATAAGAATACACCCGTAAAAGGAAGGGCGCGGCATCCATAAAGGTAACAGGTCATTGACATTGTTCAAGAAACTAAAGCAGGATGTGGACATATCGGCCATTCCAGTCTTTGATTGGACAAAGAAGGATGCTCTCTCTGACGTCACCATCAGCATATAAGCTATGTTGCTCTAAGCCCAAAGGCAGCGGCTGTACAGTAGAGTAGACAGAGTTAGGTGCAGTTATATCATCATGTTATCCGATTGAATAGCAGTCCCAGAACCTTTCCTAGCTCATCTCAACTTTCCGGGTGTCCCCCTCTAAACCGAGATAACCATGTTCATATACGTGTCATCTTCATTTGTCTTCAGGCTAGTGCGTTCTCACTCTAGCCCCATAACTGTATACTGGTTGAAGATTATATTCTACGAGAATAATACAAATTTTAACGAAATACATATATATACCAGATATGATATCCAAACTATAATATTTCCTATCTGGTATATATAGACTTTTATTACAATGAGGTGCAGCGTTATAGTTAGCTTTACTTTTCTAAAAGGGCTACAAAGCCCGAATTCTTGAGTTAATTAAATGAATTTTTGAAGAAACTTTTCCCGGGACTTTTACCTCCATAGATTAATATCTTTGTATTTTTTTGACCAGATGACCGGGTTTCTTTTCATGTATATATTTTTGTTTTAGAAATGATGTAAATTAGTTAGTTATGAAAGGAAATTTAAAAGTATTAATTTCTTCGAGGTGTTAGTGATTGCTCTGCTCGATGTTAAAATGAAAGGTCTTAGCTCCCAACAATCAGTCACGTCAGTACTTCATTTTGAAAATATTTTGTTCATATCTCTTTTCAGTCAATTTTGGGAGATATCTCAAAAAAGGTTTTAATTTATTACTTTTGTTTAAATAATTCTTATATACAAGTATATACTTACTACATATATACTCGTATATATATATGGATTACTTGTATTCAGGCCTATTCTATATATGGACCAATCGAATACTGACGCGAAGCCCGATATGACGGTATATAACAATATATACAAGCTACGGATACATAAATTTTATAAACATTACAATACGAAAGTGGTATAAAAATGAACAAAACCATCAAATTCTAGATTTAAAAAAAAGTCAGGAAGCAATTATCTTGTCTATATCTCGTTGTGTTTGGAGTATCGAGGTGCTTCACGCTTTTAAAGTATATGATTCCGAATTTATATAACAAATACAGGTCATATATTCAATCTAGAAAACCCTACCTACCACTACTGAAATATACCTTTAAAGTCAGAAATCCTCGAATCCCTCATATCCAAACATAAGAACAGAAGACATCTCAGAACTGTCATACTTCAAAATCAAGATTGAGTAGCCATCATTTAGTATATCTCACCCCTCCGTGCTCAATCTTAATTAGAATAGATTCATTCTAGAATCTTTAATCTCCAAAGACAATAACAGCATAAACAGAAGATCTACCACAACAGCTCCAGCATAATCAACACAGATAATGCCCCCCCCCCATTGAAACTGTCCTCTTAACCCTCTACAACTGGAAACTATTTTTATATTTGATTATTTGAGAATGTATTTCTGTGAATCTCTATTGTATGTATGTTACACGCCTTTGCGGAGCCAGTGGCCTGATAAAGCATGACCACGTGAAAGCTTGCCTCCCAATATCTGAATAAAGAAACTCTACAAATATTTTTATATTTATTTAATTCAATCATTCTTAAATGTAACTTTACCCATTGAAGAACGAAATCTCGCGCTGTTTTTAATAAAGAAACTTATTGCGAAATGTTTTTTTTTTTATATTTTATAATAATAAAAGTAAACATTAGAAAAGTAGTTCGTTAAAAAAGGATGACAGATGGTCATAGTAAAGTGTAAAATATTGATGCAAATAATTTACAACTCAAAACTAGTGGAGGTCAAGGCTGAGTGTCCCATCCGCTAATGGAGATGTCACGAGTAAATGTTGGCCGTTCCAATATTGGATCCTCTCTCGCCCAGCTTGCCATAAACTTAAAAGCTTCTTCCCATAAACCTATGCAAATTTTATTTTCATTCAAATCAATACTTTCAAAAACTTAAACAAATTTGGTATTGATATATCTATTTCAAGATATAAAATGGATCTTTTATAGAATTGGCCTTCTGAAAGAAGTAAATAAAATGTATTTCTTTTTATTCCCATATATATCTGTGTTATTAGTAAATTTGAATAAATAAATGGATGTTTTGTGATAAATATCTGTCCATTGTTGCATATCTCCCCCTTTTCTTCTATTTTAGGCTCTGTCGCCTAGCAACCAGATAAATTTCTGTTTAAAAGAATCGTTTGATATGAATTTTTGAACTCAATATTCGAATATGGAAATAGCAAATAAATTGGTATTTTTATAATATAATGTTACTGAGTCTAATATATCTATATATTTAAATAAATATTTATATTAATATTGCCACAGAATAATTATTTTGAATACTCTGTTGTTTATCATCATAAATATTTGCATAGTCATCACCCCTTACCTTGCTTGTATATTATCACTTGTAAAATTAATTTAAATTTGCTAGACACAAAAATGGAGCTAAATTCAAATGAAAAACTACATAACAATACATGTATAACAAATTAAGTAATCAATCATTTATTATACAAATACAGCATCAGCCTATTAATTAGAAATAAAAAATATGCCAAAGACATTAGGAAAGGTACTGCAAAAAAGAAAACCAGACAAAAAAATTAAGCTAAATTTAAATGAAAAACTATAACAAAAATTAACAAATTGTAATTATTATAAAATAAAAGTAACAATCGAATAAGAAATACGAAAATATATTCGAAATTAGCAAAATGTAATAAGACAAAAGAACATGTTTTAAAAATAAACAATTTAATGAAGATAAATAACAAATAAGATAAGATAAACAACATTTGAAGGCAAAAAATCTACGATTGCAAAATCGAACAAATTAAAAATAAATAAATCTATTAATATTTGAAAAAAAAAACGATCATGTGAAGCAAAAAAAAAAAAAAAACCATAAATGTTGGTATATAGATGGCTATTTATAGTTAAGTATATTTGGAGGAGATAGCTTCAAACTTTACAACTGTAAACTCTGTTAGCCTATTATCTATAATGATAGTTGTGCATTCTAATCAATAAATTATTTTTACTTAAACGTTTGTAATACTCGTCATCACTATCATGACAATATTATGGCGAATTAAAATTTTATTTTAATTATTTAACGAAAATATTTGAAACAAAAATTTTACATTTGTAAAATCATCATTTAGTTACCTAGCTTGCTTGCTCGATATTCTCTAGCTGTAGATAGTTAATTTGTTAATAATTGTCGACTAGTCGCCGTGACGTTATCAATAAATACTTTCACACCTTCAGATATCCAAAGACTTGATTTCCACGCTACAATATATTGTAACAAAGTATTTATTAATTTTATTATTCTTATTAACAGAGTGGTCATTTTTATGTTTATATTTTGCTACTCTGTAAATTTCCATGTGGCATTTTGGTGGAGATGCTGGGTAAGTTAGGGAAGCCAAACTGAAGACCGCTTGGGTGCTGTGATCTACATTTTCGGAGACTGACTCCAGGATTCCACCTCCGTGTCAAAGCCAAAACTTCCCTCCAAGATGACGATGTCCCTATAGACGACGATACGACGACAAAGCCGCTCTTCACGCCGCAAGAAAAAGGACGCAAAGGTACTAGAAACGAAGTTCCAAGACTTCGAGGGAATCCTTGGCAGAAGCACGTCAGATCCATGTCAGTATCTACAATAATTGCTAGCTCTGGGTCACAGCTCCCATAGGGAAGAAGCTATGTAACAAAATATTTATTAATTTTATTAACAGAGTGGTCATTTTTATGTTTATATTTTGCTACTCTGTAAATTTCCACGTTGCAATATTTAAACGTTTTTTTTTTCTATAAACTTTGCAGATTATAGATAATAGAGCATAGATAATAGTTTAAAGGCTATCAATTGTGACAAGGTCTCGATTTTCTTCTTTTTTTTTTTGTAATATGCTTCTATGCATTTAAAGAATTAAGGATGGATATCAAATGTACAAATATCTATGTAATTTTTCGAGGGCAGATCATGAAGGATCTTACAAATTTGCATACGATTTGTCTCTATTATTATATAGAGAAAAAAAATATTTAATCTGACAAGTTTTTTTTTTCCTTTATTGCTTTTACAGAACAACAAGAATCTCACGACTGTGGTCGATTGAATTTGTCTGCAAAACTGAAGCATTATTGGCCAGTAGAATCCTTCTGAATGCAGAGGTATAAGAGACTTATCTATTGTACTTTTTTTTTTTGCTTATCCCTAGTACACGTGGTACAGGCCATGATAATCATGGTGGGTAGTTAGCGACTGCTTTTACTGTAAGTGCACCACATGTCTACACATGTGAAAAGCAGTTCGACTTTGCACTTACTAATGCCAGAGACCCGTTTGGTTACTTGCACTCGCTGGTGGGGTTGGACTTTTGCAAGAATCGGGGGCCATTGGAGCATTTTTTTTTCTTTAAACAGAAAAAATAATTCATTTAATATAGTAATAAATGGAAGCATTAATAGCTAGTGTGTCTTTCACAAATAAATCAAACTTCTACTGTCCTTACTGCGATGAAAAAATATTGGGAGGTCTTTACTCATATAACTCATATGACTCAATAAAAAAAGCCTGAATAATTTTACACAGGAATGCTACGCTTGTAGTAAAGTAGTACAAAGCAATAAAGCGCCATCTATATATAACAAATGAAAACATTAAGACGCGAGGGTGTCATTCACAAATAAATCAAACTTCTACTGTCCTTACTGCGATGAAAAAATATTGGGATGGCTTGGCTCATCAGTGGTGAACCCCTTCCAGCGGTTTTATCAATTTAATCTTATATCCATAGTTTGCTTAAATTCCATTTCTGAGATTCCACCCTTCAGTGTAGAATATAAAGGTAGAATCGTGTCCAATACAGTATTAGAGCTCTAAAGAAGCGGTCTGGTAGATTAAATTGGTGAAACTGCTGGTAGGGTTCTCCACTGATGAGCCAGGCTCTCCCATTAATTTTTCATTGCAGTAAGGGCAGTAGAGAGAAATTGTTTTTTTTTATATTATTATTATACGCGTCTATAATAGATTTTAATCAATTATACTTTTGTTAGGCTTAATTTTCTTGACGTGTAATATACTTATTGTTAAATTTTCTTTTTTAGAACAATTTTTATTCAGTAAAGACTAACATTGACCTATCGTCTGAGATTATTGTTTTTGGTTCCATTGTTTGAATTATAAAACTATTGGAAGTGTGGTACTTATTGAGGTCTCTTCTTCTCAATATAGATTGGTGTCTTTCTTTACCCCGAGAGACGACCCAGTGCCTTAGTCCAGCTACTCGACCAGGTCCGTAACACCAAAGGAAGAGGCTTGAAGAACTACTACCAAACGTCCAAGTATCTTATCCAGAACTCTTTTTTATTAAAAAACACGGTCAATTTATACAACCAATAAATTTACATAACAATTTATACAACAAAGAAATTTACATAACAATTTATACAACAAAGAGATTTACATACTTTTTTCTCCTAGTTTTAAGCCAAATATTTGCATAAAGTTGACTACTTTAGTAGTCGCA
Organism: Cordylochernes scorpioides; assembly: GCA_030710605.1. Lineage (NCBI taxonomy): Eukaryota > Metazoa > Arthropoda > Arachnida > Pseudoscorpiones > Chernetidae > Cordylochernes > Cordylochernes scorpioides. Next base: position 61,870,554 of record CP092882.1, read on the forward strand.
ACAGTACTATTATGATCATAATTTACAGCCTTGAAATATTAATATCGTATCGTTTTCTGGCTTATTTGCATATTCAGATAAGAACTGTGACAGATACTCCTCTTCATGAACTAACACAATATTGCGGAAGAGTTTCATCAGAAAATTATTTATACCATCATTTATGGTGAGGCAACGTATCTCTCTATATATATATATAAAGGTCAATGTATGTATATATGTATGTATGTATGTTTGTCGGCTATACACGTCCACAATACGTAACTAATCTGGCTGAAATTTTAACAATATATAGAGTTGTATTTGGAAAAACTTATAGGCAAATTTTCAGGCTTCTATCTCGAATATCCTTGGAGTTATTAACAAAATTTCCCCATTTCACTCACAACCAGCGCCTCACTGCGGTAACTAAAAGAAGTAAAGTTGAGGAAGGATGGACCACGTGGGGCGACGGGGATTGGAGGAGCAGGACGTTTCACAAGAGTGACATCCACGGCGCCAATTTATAATGGTAACGAATAATATTTCAATAAGACATTTAATCGGGTAAAATCCGGGCGTTGCCCGGGTCATTCGGCTAGTCTATATATATAAAATTGAATGTCTGTTTGTTTGTACTCTATAGATTCAAAAACCATATATCCAATCGCCGTGAAATTTTTGGATATTATTAGGTATATCACCGGGAAGGTTTTTGAAAAATAATTTCATGAATATCTTGAATATCCTTAGAGTTATTTGCAGATTTGTAGATTTAACTCGCAAGCAGCGCCCCCATTGTGACGATTAAACAAGTTTTCTTATCACTAAGTTTGTTATCTTAAATATTATTTATCAAAAGTAAGATTATCTCAGGATGACACGGCAATGTGACACGGGAAAAAATGTTCACTAGATAAAACTATGATTTTCTATATGATATAAAAAGCCAACAATGAAGAGTGAATGTAATATAAAAAGCCAACAATGAAGAATGAATGTAAGATAAAAAGCCAACAATGAAGAGTGAATGTAAGATAAAAAGCCAACAATGAAGAATGAATGTAAGATAAAAAGCCAACATTGAAGAGTGAATGTAATATAAAAAGCCAACAATGAATAGTAAATGTAATATAAAAAGCCAACAATGAAGAATGAATGTGAGATAAAAAGCCAACAATGAAGAGTAAATATAATATAAAAAGCCAACAATGAAGAGTGAATGTAAGATAAAAAGTCAACAATGAAGAGTAAATGTAATATAAAAAGCCAACAGAGTGAATGTAAGATAAAAAGCCAACAATGAAGAGTGAATGTAATATAAAAAGCCAACAATGAAGAATGAATGTAAGATAAAAAGCCAACAATGAAGAGTGAATGTAATATAAAAAGCCAACAATGAAGAATGAATGTAAGATAAAAAGCCAACAATGAAGAGTGAATCTATCTATCTATATATATATAAAATAGAATGTCTGTCTGTCTGTCTGTTTGTCTGTACTCTATAGATTCAAAAACCATACATCCAATCGCCGTGAAATTATGGGCTATTATTAGGTATATCACCGGGAAGGTTTTTGAAAAATAATTTCCTGAATATCCTTAGAGTTATTTGCAGATTTCTAGATTTAACTCGCAAGCAGCGCCCCCATTGCGACGATGATAACAAGTTTTCTTATCACTAAGTTTGTTATCTTAAATATTATTTATCAAAAGTAAGATTATCTCAGGATGACACGGCAATGTGACACAGGAAAAAATGTTCACTAGATAAAACTATGATTTTCTAATGTAGAAAATTAGAAAAGACAAAATTCAGGATGACACGGCATACAGGGACCGGGAAAAAATGTTCACTTTATCGAGAGATTCAAATTTACGAGTTTCAAATTATCAAAATATATCTTTTTTTTTTAAATAAGTTTTTAGAGAATTGTTTTAACAAATGTTCGCTAGACAAACCTTTACTCGGGTAAAACCCCGGGCGAAGCCGAGTACGTTTTATAAGTTTATAGAGAATTGTTTTAACAAATGTTCGTTTGACAAACATTCACTCAGGTAAAACCCGGGCGAAGCCGGGCACATCCGCTAGTATGGAATAAAACACAAACAAAAGGTAATTTTATTTATATACATATTTTTTCTCATATCTCATTTCTCTCTCATTGTTAATAATTCAAAGTTTGTGTTAAACCTAACTACATTATTAAATTACGCCAAAAACAGAAAAATCGTCAAATATAAACCATAACTTTCTACACATTACAGAAAAGAAAAACATTTTATTTAATTTTAAAATATTTTTCTCAAACTGATTTTCAATGCGCATTTTAAATTTGTTTTCTTTCTTTAAATTTGTCTCCATTGACCTACTTGAAAAAAATCTTTTGTTTTCTTCTCAACAAATACAGAAAATTCCTACCAGACGATTAAACAAAACTATGTTTGGTTTCTAATATTAAAAGACTAGAAAAATTCAATTTTTCCTCTGAATTTTATCGATTTCTCCAGATTTCTTTTTCCGCTTGGAATAACTCTCTTATATTTATTATTAAATTGTTTTAAAAATATCTCTATAACACTATAAAGATCTATAAAAGAAAATTAAGATTAGAGATTATTTGCAAAAATATAATTTTGGTTTATAAAACACTAAAAAATATATTATTTATCTAATTTTATTTTATATTGATTTATATTGTGGTGAAGAAATAATTTATATTTTATTATTTAATTTTATATTTTATTGGAGCCTCTTTAGGGCGGATGTGTGGCGCGAGAGCGCTCTGTCTCCGTCCGGCCTGGGCAACAAAAATAGAGGGACGAGTGGGTAATACCCTTTTTTTTTTACTTATCCCTAGTACACGTGGTACAGGCCATGATAATCATGGTGGGTAGAAATAGGCGACTGCTGGAAATACCCTTGATTCCCGACAGCCATGAACCAGGATTAAATCCCACGTTAACACATTTTGTTTAATATGCGAATAACCTTCACATTCATTGTTGTAAATATCATAAACTAGGTTTCTCTTGTTGAGCGGTACCTAATAAAGTGATTTTTGGAAAAAAAAATTAAACTAAATTTTCAATGAAAATATTTAAAACATATTTATTACTTTATATTTGTAAAATCATCATTTACTAGCTTGCTTGCTCGATATTCTCTAACTGTAGATAGTTTTGTTGATTTGTTGAAATTGTCGACTATAGTCGCCGTGACGTCATCAACAAATACTTTGACATCTTAAGATATTCCAAGACTTGAATTCTACGCTACAATTGGTGAAGAAGCTAGATATAATTCATAATCGTTCTGAAAAAAAATAGAGCAATCCATATTTAAATCATTAGATAATAAAAAGTATATATTGGATTGAATAAAATATTTATTTGCCTTTTATTCAATTCAAATATATGCCTTTTTATTATCTAATAATTCATAATATATCCACTCGTGGAACAAAATTTAAGGAAATGCAAAGGCTTTCATGTCGCCGGGCGTCTATTTTTTTTTTTTTTTTTTAAGGAGGCAGAATTAATTCTGTTTACATTTGGTTATCTCGTGTGTTTTCAATAAAGGTCACTGTGTATCAAATATATTCTTTGGGGAACATATATATGCGGAGGATGTCTCCTAGCGGGAACACTGACGAAGGACACAGACCTTCTGGTTTATTTGTCCAATTATCAAAAAGTGTGACAGGTTTAAAGCCCCGTCCAGAAGTTCAACCCCTCCTCTACGTGGCGGGCGGGAGAAGCAGCACAAGTAAGGGACTGTCCTGTAGGGCGAAGTACGGTGTCGTGAGCCCCGAGCCGCTACGGTAACCGTGAACAGGGAACTCTGAAATGTGGCTGACTAACGGGGCAATGGCACCTCACCTTTCCATTGGACAAGACACCACCATTATACAGAAAAACCGCTACGGTAATTGTGAACAGGGAACTCTGAAATGTGGCTGACTAATGGGGCAATGGCACCCTCCCTTTCCATGGAGTGGACAAGACACCACCATTATACAGAAAAGACGCTACGGTAACCGTGAACAGGGAACTCTGAAATGTGGCTGACTAATGGAGCAATGGCACCCCTCCTTTCCATTGGACAAGACATCACCATTATACAGAAAAGACGCTACGGTAACCGTGAACAGGGAATTCGGAAATGTGGCTGACTAACGGGGCAATGGCACCCTTCCTTTCCATGGAGATGGACAAGACACCACCAAAGGTTTACAGCTAGAAAGAAGAGCAAAAAGATCACTTTTGTGTGTTTATTTAAACAAAAAAAAAGTCTTTACTTGAATTGTCTCTTTCAATTTCCTATATTGGAATGTGTGATAAGTTGTTACAAGAAGTGAAAGATATCAGACCCCATCTATCTAAAGCCAGTTGTCAAGGCAGCAGAGTAACGTGACAGATTTATGACAGACAGCACGTGGTTGTCAACTCCGAGAAATGGAAAATTTACGGAGGCGCCGATAAAACTGAAATATGTCGTGATGACGACACTCGGCGACACCAGGTCTGGCGACAATCTCTCTCCGCCTTACTCTCACAGACAACTTCCTTCCTTACATCGTACAGAAGTTCTATTATTGTCTAACTTATAAAGAGGTGAGGTGAATTCTTTCCGAATGACGATAAAGTTTGAATGTAATTCTACTGTCCTATAAGCTTATGTCCATAGTTTTCTTGAAAACCGTTTATGAGATTCCATCCTTCAGTGCTGCGTATATAAGCAGAATGATCCAATACAGTATTAGTGCTCTGAGAAGCGGTCTGGTGGATTAAATTGGCGAAACCGCTGGGAGGGTTCACCACTGATGAGCCAAGCCCTCCCAATATATTTTTTCATCGCAGTAAGGACAGTAGAAGTTTGTATTATGTATAAAAGAAACATTCATGCTTTTAAATCCTTTCATTTTATATGTAGAGATGGCGCGTTATTGATTTGTGTTAATAAAGTTATAACTCTAAAAGATATAGATTGTATTTGATATAATGTATAATAATGTAAAATAAATGTATGATGTCATAACTTAATGAATAGATACTTAAATAGGAACCTATAAATTCCACCTATACGACTCTATCTCCTCAGAGGCAAGACATGTGATCTACGTATTCTTCGTAGATCGCGAAATACGTGGTGTCGCTGGAGACCTGCTGGCAATATTCCATCGATTTTTACAGCAGTGGCTGAGGCACCATGTACATATTCGTTGTACCTAGTACAGTATAACATACTCCATGAGAGGACACTCATACTAAAACACGTCTCTACAAAATACAGTTTTCATTGTCAATACAGAAGAATCTCCATGAGAGGACACTCCCGCTAGAGGACACCTCTCTACAAAGGACAGTTTTCATTGCCAATACAGTAGAGCTTCCATGAGAGGACATTCCCGCTAGAGGACACCTCTCTATAAAGGACAGTTTTCATTTGAAAAATTACCATTTTTACTATTTATAAACTCTCCAGTAAGAGGATAGCTTTCCCTAAAGGACATTTTGGTCCTGCAACTAGGTGTCCTTTACAGGGAGGTTCTACAGCAAGCATGTCAAACTCAAATCCTAACACAGGCCAAATAAAAAAAGTAATAAGATTATGTGGGCCGCAAAAAAAGAAAACAAGTAATTAAATTTTTATAGTAACATTTATGTAGGTTTATTTTAAAAAATACTAATAAGAAAAAAGAAAGTAAAGTTAATATATTCTCCCTGATATTTGGCATCTCTTTTCTGCTACCATCTTTCCTACTTCGGGGGAAATCTTGTGATACTTTAGTAAACATAAACTGTTGTTTTTTCATTCCTAACTTGAACTCTTTTAACTTTTCTTGTCTCATTAAACCTTCGTAGGTATCATATTTTGATTTATGTTGTTCATAATAACGTTTAATGTTATATAATTTTGGTACACTAATAGCATTATTACATATCAAGCAGATGATTTTATCTTTTACTTCAGAGCAAAAATACTCTAATTCCCACTTTTCTTGAAAATTCCTATGTTCGTCAGCAATTTTTCGTTTAGTTTTACTGCCACTTGGTTTTGATGAAGACATATTGAATACAAAGGTCTGAAAAAAATTAGTAATCGCTAGCACAAAATAATAAAACGTTTTAATTAATATTTTAAATTTTTTTTTTAATTAATATTTTTTAACTTACCAGACACAGAATAACTGCACAAATTATTGAACGTAACTTAAAATTTTTTTTTCTAGTACTCCGAAAGAATATTTTCTTTAAACTTTAAGGCACACAATACTTATGGCGATGTACATACGTTATGTATGTAGGTATAATATTATCAAAACTTACGACTTATGTATGGCGACCAGTGGTTCGTTATTAATAAATAAATTATATATAATTACAATTTTTAAAAATTAGGCTACAAATTTTTGTTAATTTTTTTTTATTTATAAATTTTTTTAATTAAAATATATTGTCTGGTGGGCCGCAAATTTATTCGTTGTGGGCCGCATGAGGCCCGCGGGCCGCGAGTTTGACATGCTTGTTCTACAGTATATATATAAATATTTTTAAATTAACAGTGCCGACTGTGTGCACCTTTACATGTATTGACAAGATGTCAATAAAATATGTTAATTGTCATTATCTCTAGCACACAGAAGGTAAAATCTCAAATCGAGACTTGAGAAATATCTAGCAAACATTCTGCTGTAGAATTACATTTATAAAACCATCAACAAATAAGTTTCCAGAGTGAAAACATCCGACAGAAGCCGTGTGATCAGTAACAGATGTAATTCATCTAAATCAGAGGTTTCCAAACTTTTCCGAAGTCATCGCCAACTTTACAAGAAATAAATGTTATAACGCCTTTACTCCCATCTCCGCTTATTACAGTTTTCCCATTAAAACAATTTGATATCTTTGATGTAAATAGAATAAATTCTACATCACTGTTTATGAGAATTCGAAACTATTATAGACGTGTATGTTTCTTTTGAAAATTAAACAATTTTCAGGGTGGTCGGTGGAAGGCTGGTTAAACCGTTTGGTTTCGACCACTACGACCCGGGTTCGATTCCCGCATTGGACACTTTTTATGTTTAAAAAAAATGCTCCAATGGCCCCCCGAATCTTGCAAAAGTCCAACCCCACCAAGCGAGTGCAAGTAACCAAACGGGGCTCTGGCACATTTGTAAGTGCAAAGTCGAACTGCTTTCATATGTGTAGACATGTGGTGCGCTTACAGTAAAGAGTAACTACCCACCATGATTATCATGGCCTGTACCACGTGTACTAGGGATAAGCAAAAAAAAAAAAAACAATTTTCTGTTGTTTTCAAAAGAATCATATTGCCACGTGGAAAATTAGGGAAGACCAACTTCGGGATGAGACCACAATTCATTTCAGGCAAGGACAAACTATGAATGGTAAATAAAAGATAAGCCACGAGGGAAATTTACAGAGTAGCAAAATATAAACATAATATAATGACCACTCTGTTAATAAAAATAATAAATACTTTGTTAAAATACTATAATAGTTTCGGATTCTCATAAACAGATGGCGCGCTAATGTATCATATTATAATCACTCTTAATGCTGGATATCTTTTGAAAAAAAGTAGCGGATATTTTGAACATAGATATTATTAAAGAGACAAAGGTCGCCTCTCCCGTCAAAATAGACGTCAAAACTAGACGCCACTAGACTGACGAGAGCCATTAGCCTGAAACCATGGTCTCTAGGTGGACGCTTTTCAGTTTGCCAAAGCTGGTGTTGTGGCTTTGTCACCGACCCGAGGCCGCTAGTTTGTGGCGACGGTCAATAGATGGCGTCTAGTTTTGACGTCTATTTTGACGGGAGAGGCGACCTTTGTCTCTTTAGATCAATATCCTCCCGGAAAAATGTCCATCTATAGATTCCATATATATATATATATATATTCTATATATTCTATATTTCCATATATATATTTTGACTAAACATATTCCCTATTTTTTTATACTAGAGTAATATTACACTCATGGACAAAACTTAAGGAAGTGAAAATCTTTGATGTTGCAATTTTGTTCACACTTGGTTATGTCGTGTGTCTTCAATAAAGGTCACTGTAATATCTTTCAAGAGTTATTGTCATTATTTATCCTTATATATAACTCCGCCCTTGCCGGTCCCAAGCCTGGATGAAAAAGGAGGAGGGGGAGCAGTAACAAGCTCACTAAAAAACCTGGGCTCAGCTGGCCCGACTGATAGTACCCTGTAAGGGCTCCTAATCCAGGGATACAGGATGAGCAGCGTTTGTACTCCATGTTAGGAGCGGCTGTACATGGCGTCTGTTCCTCATGTCAGAGGCGGCCATTTCTTTTGGAGCTAAGTCGGCCTGCCACTGAGTAGTGCTCCCAGTCTTAATGACAAAGGCAGACGCATTCTACTTCACCCAGTACCCTAATATGATTGAGTGAAGATAAGAAAGAAGAAGAAGAAGAATCCTTATATATTCATATTTATTCAATACTAGCGGATGAACCCGGCTTCTCCCGGGTTTTACCCGAGTAAAGGTTTGTCTAACGAATCTCTCGATAAAGTGAACATTTTTTCCCGGTCCCTTGAAAAATACTCGATAAGTTGAATAAAATCAATTAGCAAATCGTTTAGCAAGTTTTACCGCAAATGTTTCCGTTCATCAATACTCTTCACAATTTATCCTTTCATACTTCATCCCTAAGGATAGAAATAGTCGTTATTTCTCCTTAAAATAATTAAAATTACGATTTTTCGTTTTGCAAAAAGAAACATTTGCCGTAAAACTTGTTAAAAGTCGTTCTACAATCATAAGCCGCATTATATTGTATTATAAATTACTTTATATATAATATTTACCAACGTAAAAATATGTCCAGGGTAGCCTAGTGGACATGGCATCTGCCCGGTAAGCGGAACACTGTGGGTTCGATTCCCATCCCTGGACACTTTTATTTTTCCGTTCATCATTACTCTTCACAATTCATCCTTTCATACTTCATCCCTAAGAATAGGAATAGTCGTTATTTCTCCTTTAAATTTTTGCGTTCTGTAAAAAGAAACATTTGAAGTAAAACTTGCTTAACGTCGATTTATTAAAAGTAAATTGGAAATAAACTGCAATATGCGCTTATATTTATTTATGATGTCTTTTTTAAAGATATATATTATATAAAAGAGAGATTATATATATATTATATGAGGTATATTATTATTGTATAAGATATATATATATATTTAAATGCATTCTCTTCTATAAAACATAACATCTATGGAAATGTTTGAGGGAATTAATTCACTAAATCAGCTAAAGATTAACCCTTCTATATCAAAAGGAAAAACCCACTACCCCATATCAGGTAATAGAATATGCGTTGGATACACACAAAAAAATATATATGAATAATAATGAAGAGAGAAAGAAAGTAACATAAAAAAGAAAGAAAAAGAATCCCTGTATATATAAAAGTCAGTGTGTGTATGTATATATGTATGTATTTATGTATGTATGTTTGTCGGCTATACACGTCCACAATATGTAACTAATCTGGCTGAAATTTTAACAGTATATAGAGTTGAATCTGGAAAAACTTATAGGCAAATTTCAGGCTTCTATCTCGAATATCCTTTGAGTTATTAACAAATTTTTCCTATTTAACGCGCAACCAGCGCCTCACTACGGCAACTTCGAGGAGTAAACGACCACGTGGAGTCCTCCCACGGTGCGACTGGGATTGGTGGAGCGGGACGTTTCATAAGAGTGGCCTTGAGTGACGTAATGACGACGTAAGGGAAAGAAATCATTTGCTATCATCATCGTGATATAGTTTCAATAAAACTATATGTTTATATAATAAAAGGCATATATATCGTTTGAATAAAAAGATTTATTTTCCAATATGTCGGTTGGCTGAAATTCCTTGACAATGGTTGTCTTTCAGCCAAAAAAAAAAAAACGAAATATTTTTTCGTAAATAAATTATTTATTCAATACAATATGTAAATACAATATAATGTGCTTGTGGTTGTAAAACGACGTTTGACAAGTTTTACCGCAAATGTTTCTTTTGAACGAAAAATCGTAATTTATTTTAAGGAGATATAACGACTATTTCTATCCTTATGGGCACTTTTATTTTTCCGTTCATCATTACTCTTCACAATTCATCATTTCATACTTCATCCCTAAGGATAGAAATAGTCGTTATTTCTTCTTAAAATAAATTACGATTTTTCGTTCAAAAGAACGTTTCGTTCAAAAGAAACATTTGCGGTAAAACTTATCAAACGTGTTTTTACAATACAATATGTGTATTTTAATATCTAAAGATTTAAAATATGGATTGTGTGTTCAATTTTCAAGATTATATATGTGATAGGGGGATAATATTTTATATTTTTCATATCTGGAAGGTAATCAACAGTGTAGATTTTTTTTTTAAATCTATATATCTATCACACTGCAAATATTTGTCCTGGTGTGGAACTAACACCTATCCACATAATCTCATGCCCAGCAATGGCCGCAGCCTTTCAGAAAATTGACATGGACCCAGAGCAGCAGCTTTACACACCCAAGATAGTGGACTCTGCGACTTCTGTGGTAGAGATGCACGGGGACATCTGAGGCTCTTCATCGGACATAATAACAACCGAAAATTGACATGGACTCAGAACAGCTTTACACACCCAAGATAGAGAAAATTGCGACTGCTGTAATAGAGATGTATTGGGACATCTGAGGCTATTCATTGGACACGACAAAAACAACAGAAAATTGACATGGACCCAGAGCAGCAGCTTTACACACGCAAGATAGAGAACGACTGCTGTGATAGAGATGTATAGAGACATCTGAGGCTCTTCATTGGACACGACAACAACAACAACTACAAATATTGAGACAATAATAATATTGCTCCTAATATATTTGTGAGCTATTGACAATTTTATAAATAATTTAAATGCGTCAAAGAATCAGGTCAAATTTTCTCCGTGAGACTTTTCACTAAAGAGTGTCAACCATCGCGAAGACTTCTTTCTATTTCTATCTGTAATAAACAACTTTGAGGCATTCGATCATTAAATTTTTTTGTGAAATAATACGTAAAGAGGGGTGTAATAACGGTTTCGCAAAAAAATGAAAGATATTTTTTTTATATAATTAATAAAAATTTGTAACTCTTGCCTGGGTTTACGATATTCTCAGTCTGTTTTGTCGCTCAGCTTTTAAATACATCATTCTCTTCTATAGAGATGGGAGAACGAAGACACTAGAATTTTCACAAGCAAAAAGATTTTCACAACAATGAAGCAAACATTTTGCAATATCTTTGTACCTTTTTATTATCAGAAAATATTTATTGTCTTTATTATGTATGATACATCTTTTGTTGTTTATTTGCAAACCGCCAAAGTGACAAAAACAAATCAAAAAGGGATGATGATAACCAGCGTCTTGCAGATTAACATTTTCATAGAAACATATATATACATATTAATTGCTAGCTATATATCACATTTCGTTCATTAAAATCTGGGCTAGCTTTTGATATAAATTATTTTTGTGAAAAATAGACACTTCGGCCAGTTCTGAACAATTTTTAACGTCTTGCCAAATGCTTTATTTTTATTTGTTTCTCCTGACGAAGACAAAATATTTTTGTCGAAACGTTGAGAAAAAGAAAAAAAAAACTCTAACTGGCCGAAGTGTCTATTTTTCACATAAATATGAATGCCGGCCAGGCAACCTCTATCTTTTATATAAATCCTATTATAACTATCTTAAAAAAGGATTACGTGAAAAAAACAACTTTTTCCTAACTATCTATCTTGATATATATAACTAGATATAACCACACACACACACACACACACAAACCTTTATTAAGACACACAGGTCTTACAGAGGATTCTCCTTGGGATTACAAGACGGAGAAACACATATAACTAGATATAAATATAGTAAAAGAATGTTTAAATAAGGGTATTATAAAAGGTCTATGCCTTGAAAGCTAGCGCAGATATTAATTAAAAGATTTTATATGGTTAAATACATGCACACTTTCGTTTAATAATCTAAGAGCGGTACTCAGAACTGGCTGTGGTATTGTATGATATGCTATAGGTATGGTTTATTGCATTGGGTATGTTGTCTGTTACGAAAGCATAGCGCATGAATCATTGCAAAGCCATGTACATAATGAACGTTGTGAATTTTTCCTACCTATCTATCTTGATATAACTAGATATCTTGTAAAATAATTTTAAATAAGGGTATGAAGAAAGTCCTGTGACACTTTAAAGCTAGCGCAGATCTTAATAAAAAGATTTTATCAGGTTAAATACATGCACGCTTGCGTTTGCTAATCTAAGAGTGGTACTCAGAACTGGCTGTGGTATTGTATGATATGCTATAGGTATGGTTTATTGCATTGGGTATGTTGTCTGTTACGAAAGCATAGCGCATGAATAATTGCAGAGCCATGTACATAATAAACTTTATGATTTTTTTTCTAACTAGCTATCTTGATATAACTCTATATGTAACTATATCAGTAAGAGAGTATATAAGGGTATGAGGAAAGGCCTGTGACACTTTAAATCTAGCTCAGATCTTAATAAAAAGATTTATCAGGTTAAATACATGCACGCTTTCGTTTGATAATCTAAGAGCGGTACTCAGAACTGACTGTGGTATTGTATGATATGCTATAGATATAGTTAATTGCATGATGCTATGTTGTCTGTTGTGTAAGAAATTATATCGCCTTTTTTTTTTTTTTAATCATTGCAAAGCTATGTACATAATAAACTTTACGATTTTTTCCTAACTAGATATCTTGATATCACTATATGTAACTCTATCAGTAAGATAGTGTTTATATATGGGTATGAAGCCTGTATGTCTTGAAAAAGCTAGCTCGGATCTTAATAAAAATATTTTACCAGGCTGAATATAATATAAAAAATGTTTGGAAGAAACATTCGCGGTATAATTGCAATTTTCGTTTTTTGAATATAATATAATAGAATTTTTAAAAATAGATTTGACCATTGACCAATGTTATTATTGTTTTTATAAATATGTAAAATAAGTTTAGAAGATTCTCATTATTAGGTATATTGCCCTTTGTTAATTAAATAAATAAAATAAGTCTTTTATAGAGATATAATAAAAATAATAAACAAAACATATTACATGCAAGCATTCATTTACTAATCTAGGAGTGGTACTCATAACTGGCTGTGGTATTGTGTGTGTTATGCTATAGGTATGGTTTATCCCATGAGGTTATATTACCTGTTGCCAAGTCATTGCAAAACTATGTAACGGCAGTTGGCATGCCTATATAGTAAATTATCAGTGAGCACATTATTATCACTGATGGTACTCTGTGCAGTTGACTTATTGTAATATATATCCACATGTAAACTTATGTCTGATATAATTTATATTATGTCTGATGTTAGCCAAAAAGAAATAAAGACTTTTCTTTTTAAACTTCCAAATACTTCTTGCTGATTAATGTCAACCAACAAACACGAGGACGTTATAAGCTATGCACATAATAAACTTCATGAATGTATATATAAGAGAAATATATCAATAAACCATACAATATTGCATATAAACTGTTTCAATTTGAAATTCCACGCGAAACATTAATATTTTCCATGAAGAGCGCATAACTTGTAGAAAGATTCTTAAAATACAGTAGAACCTCCATGAGAGGACACCTCTCTACAAAGGACAGTTTTCATCACCAAAATGACCATTTTTACTATTTATCAACTCTCCGGTAAGAGGACACTTCTTCTAAAGGACAGTTTTCATTGTTAAAATTACCATTTTTACTATTTAATAGCTATCTGGTAAAAGGACACCTCTCCCTAAAGGACACGTTGGCTCTGTAATTAGTTGTTGTCCTTTACATGGAGGTTCTACTGTATATCAATTATTTTTATATATTTATTTTATCCATATATTTATCAATTTTAATCTTATTTATTGTGTATTTAATCTTATATAACTCTCCGGTAAGAGGACACTTCTTCTAAAGGACAGTTTTCATTGTTAAAATTACCATTTTTACTATTTAATAGCTATCCGGTAAGAGGACACCTCTCCCTAAAGGACACTTTGGCTCTGTAATTAGGTGTCCTTTACAAGGAGGTTCTACTGTATATCAATTATTTTTATATATTTATATTTATTTTATCCATATATTTATCAATTTTTAGTCTTATTTATTGTGTATTTAATCTTATATAACTTTATATAGACATTGTAATGAAGTAGTTTCAATCTCAATCTCTCTATCATCTCACGTGTGGCTTTGGCTCTGCAATTAGGTGTTGTCCTTTACAGGGAAGTATTTCTACTGTAATTGTAAAAGTATATAATTCCAATATATATATATCAATTAAGATAATCACAATAATAATACTTAATGAAGAAACTTATTATAATTGATTGATATGTATTGTGATAACTTGAAGAGATCAAAAGTGTAAATTTACTTCTCTAAAAGACTAACAAAGATAGAATAGATCTTAAGACGAATATTTGAAGGGAAAATATATTTTTATTTCGGTGATATTCCGTATGGATGTCCTCTTTTGGATTGATGTCTGCCATATAGAGGACTGCAAGGATGGCCGGGCAATTGTATATATGGTCCGGAGTGAGTTGGGTGTAGTAGATATTTGTTTGTAAAAATAGTAATAACCTTGTGTTAATAAGCTATATTTAAATAAAAATATGCTGATTAAGTTGAGTAAGTAAGTTTTGATATTATAAATATACAATACAATACAAATTGAAAGTCGGTAAAATTATAAATAAAAGAAAATTTACTGAGGGAAGAGATTATTTTTATATCATGGCAATAGAAGTTTTTGGACATAGCGAAGGGCTGTTATACTCGAAGACTTATATTGTCGTGATATAAAAATAAATTATTCTCTCAGTGAATATTTTTATTTATTTTTCATAGAAGAGAGAGAAGAACTTACTTGAGTCGCGGGTTGAACGAAAGGGGGGCGTGGTTTTATGAGATGATTGACAGAAGCTTCCGACCAATCCGAATGCAGATCGATTATGAACAACTTTGGGGTCAGGGCCAAGGGCGACACCTGCAGCCTATATCTTCTGCTGACACTTTCTACATTCTATCTACAGAGTGTATGTCTGATGGAGTAGACATGTGAGATAGAGAGATTGAGATTGAAACTGCTTTATAACAATGTCCATATGAAGTTATATAAGATTAAATACACAATAAATAAGACTAAAAATTGATAAATATATGGATAAAATTTAAATAAATATATAGAAATAATTGCTATACAGTATAACCTCCCTGTAAAGGACACCTAGTTGCAGAGCTAAAATGTTCTTTAGAGAGAAGTGTACTTTTACCGGAGAGTTACTAAATTGTAAAAATGGTCATTTTGCAAATGAAAATTGTCCTTTTTGGAGAGGTGTCCGCTAGCAGGGTGTCCGCTAAAGGGAGATTCTACTGTATATATACAAGGTCTTTATTGGTGATGTCCACCGCAGGAAAGACTCCACCACTGATGGACTGCGAGAGTTTTTTTTTTTTTTATATCTATATATAGATGGCGCTCTAATGTTTTATAAGATACTTACACTTTGAGTTAATCAATAAGGAATCAAGAGTTTCTTTTCTTATTTATTTTATTTCTCAAGCTTTCTGGCCAACATGCTCTTCATCATGGAGATGCCGAAGTCCTCAGGATCTCAGTGTTGAAAGGCATGTTAGCCCGAAGGCTTGAGAAATGAAAGAAATAATAAAAGAAACTCTTGATTCTTTATTGATTAACTCAAAGTGTAAAAGCAGGGAAGAATCTTTAATATAAATCAAGATACTTACAGTAGCTTCAAACAGTTCGAAATGTGTAGGATTGCGAATGTCAAACTTAAGCTTTCATGTAGAAAAGAAATGAATTTACTTATATCTCCACCCCACATGTAAGTTGAGGTATTCTAGTAGGAATGGACTTGAAGGACCTTTTGAGTCCGGTTGAGATCATCTCTGACAAGCTGGCTGCTAGCTGTGTTATCTGAGTATCGAAGAAACTCTTTCCCTCTTGGCCAAAATTTGACAAGCGCCTGCTGGGTCACTAGGGTCCAATAAGGAGAACTTCTATAGAACTTGTTCAAACTACTACGTGCTTTCTCTCGATTGCTATGCTTCTCTAAATAACTTACCTGTAAATACTAGAGAGAATTATCACAGATTTAACCATTTTTGTAAATATTTTCATGATTATATCTTTCTAACTTGGAATCATCAGGTTGCTAATATATATTATTGTATTTTTTAATAATTTATTTTTTGTATATGTTTATAACTGTTTCTGTTTTATAAATGTATATCGACGCAATTATCCCTAGTCGGAATATCGCGTTTTGTGTGTTGAAATGAAATAGGACGTTAGATATAAATGAAAAAAAGTAAACATCTGTCCAAGGTAATGTGGTAGTGGTGTCTTGTCCTTCCATGGAAAGAGAGATGCCATTGTCCCGTTAGTCAGCCACATTTCAGAGTTCTCTGTTCACAGTTACCGTAGCGGCTCGGGGCTCACGACACCGTACTTCGTCCTACAGGGCAGTTTCTTAATTGTGCTGCTTTTCCCGCTCACCACCTAGAGGAGGGGTTGGACTTATGGACAGTTAATAAATAAGGTTTAAAGATTAAAAATACCAAATTTCTTTATTTACTCACATTTCATAAACCTGCTGTCGCCTTTTTCAATGTAAATATTTAACACAGTGTTATATGATTGACGTCATTTATAAATTATAGAGATAGACAACAACTTATTCTTAAACTTTTTACCTTAAGTGAGTTAGCCACGACTCCCGATCGATTCCCGCATTTAATACTTTTTTATGAATAAAAATTGCTCCAATGGCTCTCCAGATTTTTACCAAGGTCTAGCACCACCAATGAGTGGAAGTAACTAAACTTGTTAGTGCAAAGTCGAACTGCTTTTCACATGTGTAGACATGTGGTGCACTTACAGTAAAAGCAGTCGCCAACTACTACCCACTATGGTTACCATGTCCTGTACCAGATGTACTAGGGGGGATAGTTTCTTAAATATTGTATCAGGTTATTTATTATTCTATGAAAAGATTCTTAATTTCGATATTTATATTTTGATACACTCTAGAATTTTCTCATTGCCTCTCTGATATTTCATCAATTTTAATTTGGGTTGTACATTAAATAAATTGCCGTTTAATTCTGAGGTTTGTCTTTCCTCTAACTTTCTACGTTACAACTGGTGGAGATGCTGGGTAGATTAGGGAAGACAAACTGAAGATCGCCGAGAATATTTTGAGGCCATGGGTGCTGTGATCTACAATTTCTGAGAATAGCTCCAGGATTCCACCGCCGTGTCTAAGCCAAGACTTCCCTCCAAGATGACGATGTCCCTATAGACGATACGACCACAAAGCCGCTCTTCACGCCGCAAGAAAAATGACGCAAAGGGACTAGGGACAGACGTCCAAGACTTCGAGGAAATACTTGACAGAAACATGTCAGATCCATGTCAGTAGCAACAAGATTTTCAATCTGTGGGTCACAGCTCCCATAGGGAAAGAGCTATGTAGCAGATTATTTATTATTCTATGAAAATATTGTTAATTTCGATATTTGTATTTTGATGCACTGTAAATTTTTCTCATTGACTCTCTGCTATTTCATCAATTTCAATTTGGGTTGTACAATAAATAAATTGGCGTTTAATTCTAAAGTTTGTATTTCCTAAATTTCTACTTTACAATATTCATTAAACTAAAGATTATATCGATTCGTTACATTTCATAAAAAAATCTTAATCCAGATGATAGTCTACACTTATGGATAAAAATTAAGAAAGTGGAAAATTTTTGAAGTAAACAGAAGCACTTGTTCACACTAGATGGTGCACTGCCATCTAAAAAGCATATGTGCTTTTGTTCAGGATATGCCTTCATTATTTTTAACATTTTAGAATGTTTTAAAGAATTTCGAAAAAAAACGCCATTTTAACACTTTCAACCCTAGGGAATCGAATTCGCGTCATTTCCGATTTTGAATCAAGTCCGAAGGACGTGAATTCGCGTCCTCGAATTTCAAAATTAAATATAAAATCGCCGGCGGCCGACACGGATTCACGTCTACCAGGATCTTGTCCCTTCTTGTCTATCTATCAGTGGGTTGGGGAGGATATCAGCTGACTTAATGTACCTGTAAAACGTCGGCAAGGACTCGAAATCGCGTCCTTCGGGTCAAAAGTGTTTAAAAAATGCCCCATCTTTGAAAACTATAGTCCGAAATATAATTGCAAAACAGAAGGAGACTATAGGGAATGCAAAGGATGTTGTATACAGGAACCTATGTAACGGTTGAAATGTCTTCTACATTGGAGAGACAGGTTGCTTCCTGAGGTCCAGACTCCAAGAACACAAATATTCTTGGAAATATTCAAAGGAAAGATTTGCCATGGTGGAGCATGGTCTTTGATGAGGATATCAGCCTAATAGGGACAATACATCCACTATCTACAGAGATAACTCACACAAAGTTGCTGGAGGTCACAGCATCAATGAAGGACCCTAGCTAGCGTGAATAGATATCCTTTATTAAAAAGAATTTTAATAATGATACTCATCAATTTTTCATTTAGTGTCTGATAGCAATATCCAAGTCGCTGCCTTGGTAACTACCGTCGGCATATTGGACTTTGATCTTTCACTCCCACCTTACTTCACTTACAGAGTAAAGATACACTTGTGTCCAGTCAGAGTGGTTGTGGTGCTGTATGGAGATTGAAGGAGACAATCAGTCACTTTATTGGCAACTAAACAAGGATACATGCATATATATTTTGAAGATTGAGAAATCCATAATTAAAATTATATTTAAAAAGATGCATTTGTTGCACCAGGCTGCGGTTTGGCAGATTCTTCAGTCTTGATTCTCTCCTCAGACGCGTCTTGCATCTTTCCAGAACGTGTCTCAACCATTCTACAAGCTTAAACCAGTCAACAATAAGACAACTATATTTTTAGGTAACACCTAGAATATCTATTTATTTATCACATCAAAGTTTAAAGCAGGTGGGTTATTCAGTGTATCAAAATACAAATGTTTTATAGTACATAATATTTTATAGTAATAATCTGTTTTATAAAAATAAATAAATATATAATTTAAATTTTAATTATATTAAAATAATATTATAAATAATTTAAATAATGTGCGCATTAATCATGATGCAACAATATATTGGATTTATAATTATTTTATTGTTCCAATATTTCGAAGGGCAACTCGTCTCTCTTTATCGAGGATGTTTTTGTTTTTCACTAGAACATGCGAGCACGTGTACACCATTCTTTCATTGGCCTTGTAGAACGAGAGTGGTGTACGCGTGCTCGTATGTTTTAGTAAAAAAAACACAAACATCCTCGATAAAGAGAGGCGAGTTGCCCCTCGAAATATTGGAACAATAAAATAATTATAAATCCAATATATGCATCTTTGTTTAATATACATACATATATATATACACAAGAATGGTAAAAAAGGTAGTTGCTCATGGCTAACGCCATCTATGTGAATAAATATCAACTATTCGTTGATTTTTTAAAAATTATCCCAGAATTGTGGCCAAATAACCATTCTTGATTAATCAAGAAAAGTTAACCATGTACGCGTTTCGGGCTGTTGGCCCTCATCAGCGTGGTGTAAGCTGTACCTAAATGACCAAAAAAACTGGTCATTCAGGCATTTTTTGGTCGTTGAGTTTACACAAATTAAAAAGAACGCCGTCTTTCTGAACTTCTAACATCCCGACAAGGACGTCCGTATGCAAATAGATCTTCAATATACACTAATATTAAGGTTAAAACACATACAAAGCTTTATTAAGACCACCGGTCTTATACAGATTCACCACAGGAAGAAATAATAGATAGAGCTCCTATACTCCAGCACCGGCACATGTCCAATGGCCACACGTTCCTTTGTGCATACGTCACGGTTAGCGAATCACTGAACAGGCGAGTGTGGAATCAGCCGAGTTCTAGTCTTCGCTTTCCTCATCCAAATGGACCACGATTAAAGTGAAAACATCAGGCTTATCCGGGGATAAGTTTCTTTATAAAATATATAATACATGGCTTTAGGGCATTAGGACTTGAAAGCCTTTTTACACAAGATAAGTCGGCAATAGAGCAATAATTATAATATACTAGCCGAATGACCCGGGCAACGCCCAGGTTTTACCCGATTAAATGTTTTTATTCAAATACTATTCGTTACAATTATAAATTGGCGCCGTGGATGTCACTCTTGTAAAACGTCCCGCTCCAAACTTTGTGTCAGAGAAGCGATATTTTAATAAATTACCTCCCATCTTCACCGCTAGAGGCGCTGCTTGCAAGCGAAGCAGCAAATTTGCAACGCAATTTACAAATAACTCGAAGAATATTCGGGATAGAGACCTGAAATTTTCACTATAAGTTTTTCCAGATTCTACTCTATATACTGTTAAAATATCAGTCAGATTAGTTACGTATTGTGGACGTGTATAGCCGACATAGATAACCACATACATACATACATACACTGACTTTTAAATATATAGGGATGTATCATCCCTAGTACACGTGGTATAGGCCATGATAATCATGGTGGGTAGAAGTTTACGGTTGCTTTTACTGTAAGTGTACCACATGTCTATAAATATTAAAGCAGTTCGACTTTTTCACTTAAAAATGAAGCCAGAGCCTCGTTTAGTTACTTGCACTCGTTGGTTGGGTTTGACTTTGGCAAGAATCAGGGGAGAATATTTTATATAATTAGAGGGAAAAAAAGTGCCCAATACAGGATTCGATCCGAGTCATATCGGTCAAAAACCAATGGTTTTACCCTATCCACCGACCTCCTTTTAATATTGTAGCGAAGTATTTATTATTTTATTAACAGAGTATCATTTTTATGTTTATATTTTTGCTACTCTGTAAACTTCCGAGAAGATTAGCATGGCCCCTGCGCAAGGATGAAACGCAAAATCGTGAAGCGTTCCATACTCTGTACACTTCCCTCATTGCTTATCTTTTGTTTATCATTCATAGTTTGTTCTGGCCTTAAATAAAATTGCTGTGTCATCCTGATGTTTTTGTCTTTCCTAATTGTCCACGTGGGATTTTGGTGGAGATGTTGAGTAAGTTAGGGAAGTCAAACTGAAGATCACCGAGAAAACCTAGAGGTCATTGGTGCTGTAATCTACATTTTTGGAGATTGGCTCCAGAATTCCATCGCCGTGTCAAAGCCAAAACTTCCTTCCAAGACGACGTTGTCCTTATAGACGATACGACGACAAAGCTGCTCTTCACGCCGCAAGAAAAAGGACGCAAAGGTACTAGGGACAAAGTTCCAAGACTTCGATGGAATCCTTGGCAGAAGCACGTCAGATCCATATCAGTAACTACAATAATTGCAAGCTGTGGGCCACAGCTCTCATAGGAAAGGAGCTATGTAGCAAAGTATTCATTATTTTATTAACAGAGTATCTTTTTTTATATTTTACTACTCTATAAACCTACCTCATTGCTTATCTTTTGTTTATCTTTCATAGTTTATTATTTCTCTAAATAAATTGCCGTGTTATCCTGAAGTTTGTCTTTCCTAATTGATTTATTATGTAAATATTTTGATCCCCTATTTACAGAAGACTTGAAGTAAAATATGATTAATAAATACCATATATTAATTTCCCATTAATGTATTTGGTGAAATAATTTAAATTACAGTAGAATCTCCCTTTAGAGGACACCCCGCTAGCGGACATCTCTCTGCAAAGGGCAGTTTTCATTTGCAAAAAAATATAATTTTTACAATTTAGCAACTCTCCGGTAAGAGGACACCTCTCCACAAAGGACATTTTTCATTTTCAAAATTAACGTTTTTACAATTTAGCAATTCTACGGTAAGAGGACACCTCTCTACAAAGGACAGTTTTCATTGCCAATACAGTAGAACTTCCATGAGAGGACACTTCCGCTAGAAGACACCTCTCCACAAAGGACAGTTTTCATCACCAAAACTAACATTTTTACAATTTAGCAATTCTACGGTAAGACACCTCTCTCTAAAGGACACTTTGACTCTGCAATTAGGTGTTGTCTTTTACAGGGAGGTTCTATTCTATATTTAAAAATATTAATAAATGCTACGACAATAATATATTTAGAAATATCTTGCATAAAATTAATCTTTTTTTAACAAATTATTTCAAGTTTAATGTCAAAATAAAGATGTTAATTCGATTACTTTCGAATACCATTCGTATTTGAAGTTTCTTGTAATTTATCCAAGACGTTATCAAGTAATTCTTCCTTTTGTAGGAGTTCTTCGATGCGTCTAAATTCTCATCAAATTTTATATCGAACCTTGACGAATAATCTAACAATTCAAATGAGCTAATTATAAAGTAAGTAATTATTAAATATTTCCAATTCTTTTTCGTTGGAAAAATAATTGTGAAAATTTTAAGAGAAATATATCGTTTGAATCAAGATTTGATTGAAAAAGCTCTGAATATACCGTGGATATGTTAACTTAGTTGAGGGGATTGGCGTGAAGATTCATTTCAAGAATTTTATTGACTTTTCCTTCCTTGATATTTCAATATGAAAAACATATTAATTCATTACCTTTAAAATGATCTTTTAATCATTCTTATATTAATATGATATACTATTATAAAACGACATTTGAAAATTATCCCGCATTTGTTTCTTTTGAACGAAAAATCGAAATTTATTTTAAGGAGAAATAACGATTATTTCTAACCTTAAAGATGAAGTAAAGAGGATGAATTGTGAAGAGTAATGATAAACGGAAAAATAAAGTGTCCAGGGATGGGTATTATAAATGATACTATTATATTTATAAATTTAATTGCCATCTATCGGTAAAATTTTGCACAATTAAATTTACTGGCGATGTATTTCTTTTAAATAATATCATCAAATATTATCTCTACAGACCTTACTGCAATGATATGAGTTATTGAATGAGAGGGATTGACTCATTAGTAGTGAACCCTCTCAGCGGTTTCACCAAATTAATCTGTCTATAGAGATAATATTTGATGATATTTAAAGGAAGCACATTCCCAGTAAATTTATTTGATACAAATTATACTATTATATGATAACAATATTTTATTTGAATATTATTTTGGTCTAAGAATCGTTTAAATCAAGAGATTAAAGTATACATATGAAAAAAATACCCAGTGTGATCATATATTCAATTATAAATTCCTAGGTTAATAACAAAAATAGACAATAAAATAATAATATAAACAGTAGCAATGCGTTTCTTTTTTCGTGCAAAGTACAAGCTTTCGGCAACACTAACAAGATTTAGAACAGGCCATCTCAAGCCATTGAAGATAGAAAATAATAACAAAATCTACCCCACTTGCCCAAAGTGTAGCTTGGCACCTGCAGCCCCAGAACACATTTTGGCTTGCATTAGATGTACTAAACAGAACCTTTGGGAGAGGCTGCTGCTTATAATCAAACAGCTCGAGGAGCATGAACTCATGGAATTCGTATAATCATCACACAAGGGGATAAGAAACAACAGCAACAAACAACTAACAAGATTTAGAACAGGCCATCTCAAGCCATTTTAGATAGAAAATAATAACAAAATCTACCCCACTTGCCCAAAATGTAGCTTGGTACCCGCAGCTCCAGAATACATTTTTACTTACATTAGATGTACTAAACAGGACCTTTGGAAGAGGCCGCTGCTTATCATAAAATAACTTGAGGAGCATGAACTCATGGAATTCGTATAATCTTTACACAAGGGGATAAGAAACAGCAACACAAGCTTTCGGATCTTGATAATCACAATACACACACACACACAAACCTTTATTAAGACACACAGGTTTTACAGAGGATTCTCCTTGAGGTTACGAGACGGAGAAACCCATGGAAGTGGGAAATATACAAAGGGGTAAAAATTGAGAAAGATTATATACACATGGTAAATATATACAGATTATTATTTGAATAATCCTATGGAAAATAAGAATTAAAAAAATTTGGAGGATCTTGATAATCCATCTACAGGCATAGCTATTCCTTAGAAGTATTAGAAAGGACCGAAAGCTTGCACTTTGCAATAATAAAGAAACACATTGCTACAGTTTATATTCTTGTTTTATGCTTTATAGCAATTTTATCTTCTAATAAAAAATAAACAATTATCACAAAAAAAAAAACTCTTTTCAAATGTATACTTTAACCTCTTGATTTAAACTAATCTTAGAAAATAATATTCTTATAAAATATTGATATCATATAATAGAATCATGTCAATATAATAATGATATATATTTTATTTGTAGAGAATAAATAATAAAATTAACATAAAATCACTAATTATTTTTGAGAATTACCCCACCTAGAATGTTTATATAATCCTATAAAGGCTCTTTTGGACACTCGTCAATTTAATTACGCAAGATGCTCAAGGAAAAATTTTACTACATTTAGGTTTGGTGTTGTCGTGTCCAATGAAGAGCCTCAGATGTCTCCATGCATCTCTATCACAGCAGTCGCAATGTTCTCTATCTTTGGTGTGTCTACTGTATTGTTGTTGCTGTTGTGTCCAATGAAGAGCCTCAGATGTCTCCATACTTCTCTATCACAGCAGTCGCAATGTTCCCTATCTTGGGTGTATCTACTGTATTGTTGTTGTTGTCGTGTCCAATGAAGAGCCTCAGATGTCTCCATGCATCTCTATCACAGCAGTCGCAATGTTCTCTATCTTGGGTGTGTATACTGTATTGTTGTTGTTGTGTCCAATGAAGAGCCTCAGATGTCTATATACATCTCTATCACAGCAGTCGCAATGTCCTCTATCTTGGGTGTGTATACTGTATTATTGTTGTTGTTGTTGTTGTGTCCAATGAAGAGCCTCAGATGTCTCCATGTATCTCTATCACAGCAGTCGCAATGTTCTCTATCTTGGGTGTGTCTACTGTATTGTTGTTGTTGTTGTTGTGTCCAATGAAGAGCCTCAGATGTCTCCATGTATCTCTATCACAGCAGTCGCAATGTTCTCTATCTTGGGTGTGTATACTGTATTGTTGTTGTCGCCGTGTCCAATGAAGACCCTCAGATGTCTCCATACATCTCTATCACAGTAGTCGCAATGTTCTCTATCTTGGGTGTGTCTACTGTATTGTTGTTGTGTCCAATGAAGAGCCTCAGATGTCTTCATCCATCTCTATCACAGCAGTCGCAATGTCCTCTATCTTGGGTGTGTCTACTGTATTGTTGTTGTTGTCGTGTCCAATGAAGAGACTCAGATGTCTCCATGTATCTCTATCACAGCAGTCGCAATGTCCTCTATCTTGGGCGTGTCTACTGTATTGTTGTTGTTGTTGTGTCCAATGAAGAGACTCAGATGTCTCCATGTATCTCTATCACACACTCTCTTTACCCATTGGTAAATGGGTGCAAGAGATATTTAAAACTGTCTTGACTAGTGTAACTTTTCTTGATGGCCATTTTGTTAGGGATAGACAAAATCTTATAGTCCAATCGGGGATCAATCATCTGGTGGAATGAAGAGGGAAATATTCTCATGCATCCACTTACTTGGTGATCTTAACTTTATATGCAGGTACAGAACCTGTTGAAAACTGCAATTTTGATGTCCAAATAAGGATATACAAAGAACCTTAACGCCTGTTTCTAAAACGGTTGCTTTATGTATTTTGTTTAAGTTTTAATCGAAAGATAAAATCCTCTGAAATATAAATTATAAAAAAACACTGCCACCGAGGATGCGTTTCTTAGCCTCGGGGGCAGTATTTTGTTATAATTAAGTTTTAACCCCTTTTTGGCAAAAAAAAAAACAAACTTTGTATAGCCACTAGCCGAATGACCCGGGCAACGCCCGGGTTTTACCCGATTAAATGCTTTTATTCAAATACTATTCGTTACAATTATAAATTGGCGCCGTGGATGTCATTCTTGTGAAACGTCCCGCTCCAAACTTTGTGTCTGGGAAGCGTTATTTTTATAAAGAGATGATCTGGCTTTGTGTCTTCTGCTCGAATGAATGTTTTTCTGTTAGAATTTTGTTCCTGCATACTAAAAATGAACTGGCTTCACCCGTGGTCTCTGCTTTTTGGATTTTTTCCGGATATAATTTTGTATCTGATAATCAAATATGATACAGCAATATTGTCATCATCATTTTCTGAATAAAAAACAATTACTTTTTTCCCAGAACCTGTCAATTTATTTTTCTTGACTAAAAATCTGAAAAATATATTTTCCAGATTTTTTTCTATGGCCTGTTAAAACACGTTTTACATGTCCATTAGGTCAGCTGATATTATCTCCCATCTTCACCGCAAGAGGCGTTGCTTGCGAGCGAAAAGGCAAATTTGCAACGCAATTTGCAAATAACTTGTATACTTGTGTACATAGACCATAAATCTGTACATAGACAGGAAAAGCACATATATTTTAATAATATAAATGAGTTTTTAAAATTGTAAAAAAAAATGCATCGGCCGGGAATCGAACCCGGGTGGCAGGCGAGCATTCTACCACTGAATCAAAAGCAAACGGTGACAGAATTGTTGATGACTCTGATACATGTATATTTTACTAGCCGAATGACCAGGGCAACGCCCGGGGTTTACCCGATTAAATGCTTTTATTCAAATACTATTCGTTACAATTATAAATTGGCGCCGTGGATGTCATTCTTGTATAATACAGGGTGATCCAAAAGTCCCGCACAACTTTAAAAATTAATAACTCTGCGAATATTTGAGCTAGAGCAATGCGGTAAACACCATTGTGTTCAGGATGCAATGGGATTTTTTATGGCAAATAATGAAAAATTCGAAATTGATTTTAGTTACAACTTTATTCGCCAGATGGCGCTCTACCAGAATCAGAGATTCAGCGGCCAAATTGTTTGATAAATTGAAAAATATAATTGATCGACACGTATTTTTCCTTTTTGAATACCAGGAAAGAACCCTAATAATATCAAATAACAAATTAATAAAACACCACTTCGCCAAAAGTATGAAGAATTGGTTAACGATTTTCAAATACAATCAGAGATATGTAAAATAGGTAAATGCAAATTAAAACATGTAGCAAAAATATTTATATTTTATATGGAGTTTTGTGAAATAGATTGAATGTTTGAAAAACACTGCTGATATCAATACACGAATTTTTGAAATGTTAATATAGTACCAAAAATTATGATGGCACTTCTAATAGGATTTCTTGCTATAAGAAATGTGTAGTTTCTTGACTGATTGGCGACACTTGACTATTTAACTGGCTATTTGTCATGATCCAACAAATTAAATATAGAGGGAAGTGACAAAATATATTTGTCGTACTTTATTCCAAATATCCTATGGGCTTGTCAAATGTTATCATTGTTTATTATACTGAACACAATTTTAAAAAATGTGTCCCCTCAAATAAAAATAATTTTTAAATCGACCTTTTGTGTTAAAAAACGTGGTAGTAAAATCATTTTGTATTATTTTTTTTCACAAAATTTCTAAAGTTATTGGTGTACAGAAAATATTCCTTATGCTATTTCTTCTAATGAGCGAAAAGCGAAAACTAAACATAAGAGGAAAAATTGTGTGTACCAGTGTTATTCGAGAAGTTATAACACTCTGGTTTGCACGACATAATATGTGAGCAAATGACAAACAAAATATTACTGTTCACGAAAAGAAGAGTCAAGATGTGAGGACAGCATTTATTATCCCCATATCCCAACACAAAGAGCTGCAAAATATTGGTAGATAATATAATACATGGCGGCTTATATAACACATGAGGTAACTGCCTTCTCTCTTGTATTAGGTCACAATCCTTGCTCAATGTGGCACCCTTCATTCTCAATCACCGCCTGCAGACGATAAATGACAGAATGGACAGCATTAAATAACATATCTGTTGAAATTGATAAAACGTGCCATCTGATAGAAGCCTTCAACATGGCCAATGTGGTAGGCCACACGTGGTAAACACACGATTTAATGTACCCCCATAAACTAAAATCGCAAGGCGTCAAGTCTGGTGATCTTGGAGGCCACTGGTATATAAAGTGGCGACTTATCACACGATTTTCACCGAACGTATCCTTCAGCAATTGTTTGGCACCTCGGGAGATATGAGGAGGTCCTCCATCTTTCATGAATGTTATTTCGCTTAGTGCTTTTGCCTTGCAATATGGGAAATACCTTTTCTCTCAAAAGTTGAACATAACGTTCACCAGTTACAAAAACGGTTTTAAAAGTTCTTTCATTGATTTTTCAAAGAAAAATGGCCCAATAATAAAAGAATGAACCCACACAAAACTGTAACTCTAGGCTGGTAAAGTGGCATTTCTGTATAAACCCTAGGGTTTTCTGTTGCCAAAATGCGGCTGTTTTGAAGGTTAAATTCTCCGTTTAGAGAAAGGTGAGCATCATCTGTCCACAGAACATTCGACAGCCAGTTTTCATCAATATCAATTTGCCGGAAAACCCATGCAGCGAATTCTTGACGCATCTCAAAATCGCCAACTTTCAGCTCGTGAAATCTTTGAATTTTGTATGGGTACACACAATAGAGACATTAAGTGAAGCGTCTTCGGATATCACAATCATACTCGGCGAATTTAACGCCAAAAGTTCAATTTGGGGATCACCTGTCCAGGATAACAAAAGTCAGCAGGTTGAGGACATGCTAACCGACCTTACACCGTTAAATAACGGAGAGAGCACCTACCTATCTAAGTCCACAGGCACAGAATCCGCAATAGACATCACAGCGATAAATTACAACATCGCACCCACAACACAATGGGAAATCCTGAGAGGTGCAATCAGTGACCACAGAAATTGAGAATGTCCATTAGAATAAAAGAACATGGAACTTTAGGAAAGCCGACTTGAAAAAAATTCACAGAAAAGCTTGAAGAACTGTGCAACGAAAAATTGTATTACAGAACGCTTGACAAAAACTTGGAAAAATTCTCTTCGAACATATCAAAAGCTGCAAAAGCATCGATACCTAGAAGTAGACGTATAGACCTGTGGATACCTTACTGGAAGGACCACAACATCGAGGCAATGATTTCAGAGAGAGAGACAATATCAATGAACTTCTTAAAAAAATAAAACAGAAGAAAACAGAAAGGAACTCATTGAAATTAGTCACAAAATAGAACAAGAAATTTGGATATGCAAACAAGAAAAATGGCAGAATTCTGCGAAAAAATGGATCCAAGAAAGGACAGCCAACACTGGAATATGATTAGAGTGTTAGAGAACAATCAAAACCAACACCACAATCCTCCAATACTCTAACCGATATGAATAGAACAGCGAGAACGAGAACAAACAGATGGCTGACATAATTGCTGAATATCTTTCAAGCACTTCCATACTCAACTATACGAATGAAGACAGGACTCTAAAAATAATATAAACCAGTTAGTTAAACAAGCAAGAAACTTCCATCAACAAGATATTTTATCGAGAGACTTCACACTGAATGAGCTAAACTTATCAATAAAAAAATCCAAGAGGTCACCAAGAGATAATCTAATCTTTGGTCAAATGATTAAACACTTTGAAGACAAAGCTAATAAACAACTCCTACGAATACTGAACATTTCATGGCAAACTGGTAAACTACCAAAGAATTGGAAGATATCAATTATAGTGCCAATACTGAAGCCAAACAAAGATGCCAAGGAATACAAGAACTATCGGCCAATTGCTCTGACCAGCATACTTTGTAAAATACCAGAACGAATTATCCACTCTAGGCTCATAGTCTGACTCACTAACAATAATAAAATAAACCTCTACCAAACTGCCTATAGATCCCAGCACTGTACGACTGATCAACTGTTCTACTTCTGTCAATCAATAATAGATTCTTTCCAGGAAAAACCGCCAAAGAAGACAACGGCCGTATTCCTGGATATGACCTCAGCTTTTGATCGAGTGTGGAGGGAGAAATTAAGTGAAAAGCTGCACAACATCGGAGTAAGAGGAAAAACCTTAATATGGATTGCAGACTTCTTAAGGGTAAAGAAGGTTAAAGGTTCGGGTCAATGGAGAATTTTCCGAGGAAGGAAGAACATGGACTGGTGTAACTCAGGGATCTGTGCTCAGTCCTCTACTCTATCTGCTATATATTAACGACATCCATCCTTACCTCACTGAAGACACAAAGGTTGCCTGTTATGCAGATGATATAGCCATATGGCACACAAGTAGCAGCATAGAAAAATCGTAAAAAATACTGAACACATCAATGAGAGGACTGGAGAAGTGGGCAATGGAACTCCAAATGACCATAAACCCAATAAAACCAAACCTATGCGTCTTCTCCACTCGCAGGGAAAAAGGCATAAATATAACCACAAAATAAGCATAAACAAACAAATAATTGATAAAATTAGAAATCCATAATACCTAGGTGTGATACTGCAGTCCTGGATCTTTCAAGTTGGTCTCGAGGACCACGCCATCACCATCTCCTAAGCGGCGAAGTACGCTATCTACGTATTCATCGTAGATCGCAAAATGCGTGGTGACGCTGGAGACACACTGGCGATTCTCCACCAAATTCTTCAGCGCTGGCAGAGGCGCCATATTCATTGTACATAGTGTATATAATGCATATTATCTTTTTTTTAATAGTGCAGACTGTGCATGTATTGACAAGATGTCAACAAAATTATTTAAATTATTATTGATGAGGAATTGGAATTTTCAGAACACATAATTAGCACCTCAAATAGAGATATCAGAAAACTAAACATTCTGAGAAGGCTATGTGGAACAAATTGGGGAGCAAAACCCAGAATTCTCAGAACAACATATACCACCTTAATAAGGCCGATAATGGAATATGCAACACCGGTCTGGGCTCCCTCAAGCTCATCACTAAAAGTAAGACTAGACAGTGTTCAAGCAAAAGCGGCCAAAATAATCACTGGTGCTGTTTCATCCACCAACAATGAGAAAATTCAGAGAGAATGTGTTCTAGACCTACTCGCTCGAAAGCACAAGACAAAATAAAAACAACTTGGATCGGCACTTCGGAAACGAGGAACCAGAGGACGAGATCTCTCTGACCACTTGTGGTTTGGTAGATCCGCCCTTTTCTGAGAATGAGGTGAAACTGACGGCTTTCAAGTTCGGGAAAAGAAAATCTCCTGGTCCCGAAGGGATCGATAACACGGTCGTGAAAGCCCTGGTAAGGATGCACCCATCGCTTCTTTCCAGGTTATTCAATAGATGCCATGACACTGGTACATTTCCTGAGGCATGGAAGGTTGCCGGAGTAGTGCTTCTCGAAAGGTCTGGTAGAAAGGGTAATTCTCCTAATGATTATCGCCCGCTTTCTTTACTAGTGTGTCTAGGTATGGTCCTGGATAGCCTACTAGCTCAGCGACTGAAGCATTGGCTAGAGAGTAATGAGCTCCTTTCCTCTTTCCAACATGGTTTTAGGGAGGGGAGTCCACAACCACAGCTCTGAACGAGGTGTTAGAGGGGGTTGAGATGGGCTTAAATAAGGGTGCTTGGGTTCTTCTCGTGGCCCTGGACATTGATGGCGCGTTCAACTCCATCAGCTGGAACAAGCTGACGAAAATTTGATGGACATGGGTTGTCCTGATAATTTGTTGAGCTTGGTTCGTGACTTCCCGAGGGATAGACGGATTAGCCTCAGTTTTGGTGGGCGGAAGTTGGAAAGAAACTGTGCTAGGGGTTGCCCCCAGGGCTCTTGTTGCAGACCTATTCTGTGGAATATCCTGGTAAACACCGTTTTCCAGGAGGAACTCCCTGAGGGAGCCAGGCTAGTTCTCTATGCTGACGACCAGTTCCTCATCATTGAGGCTGCTTCGAGAGCGAAGGCTGAGAAGTGTGTTGAAACTTCTCTCCAAATTCTCTCGATCTGGGCCCATGACTCTGGCCTTAAGTTCAATGTCTCCAAAACTAAAGCCCTCAGCTTTAAGCCCAGGGACATAAGACCTAAAAGGAAAGGGATCAAATGGGAACACAAGCCGGCTATCCGGATGGAAGGACGGAGGGTAGCGTTGGTCAATAGGATGACCATCCTGGGGGTGGTCATTGATGACAAGATGGGTTGGCAATACTAGGCGGAGGAGATGGTGGCGAGAGGCAAGAGGCGTTGTGCAGGCCTGTCCTGGTTGGCTCTCAACAGGGGGGGGGGGGGGGGGGGGGGGGAGGAGGGTACTATTTTTAGGAACCTCTGCCTCTCCTGTTTCGAGCCAATCTTGCTATATGCTTCCGGGGCTTGGTGGCGCCGAAACCGGGATCAGAAGGTGGCAACAACTGTAGAGAGAGTGCAGAGGACAGCGGCACTCAGAATCACAGGGGGATATCGCACTACCAGCAGTGAGGCCTTTTTGGTCCTCGCTGGGCTTATTCCCCTGGGATTGAAACTAGTGGAGGAGACCATCAGACAGAAGATCTGGGAGAACAGGGAAGATGCCCTGGGACTTGAAGCGGGGGCCCTGGAATCGAAGAGGGACCCAAGGAAGCCTCCGCAGTGGTTGCCAAATTGGATTTGGAGTCCTGGAGGGCCGACAGGGATTGACACGGAGGTTTTTACTTATGGGAGTGAGTCTGGAACTAATACTGGAGCTGGGGTAGTGATATTCACTAATGGAGAGCTGATCTTCCAAGAAAGTTTAACACTCAGAGTGGACGAATTGGTCTTTTCAGCCGAGCTGGTTGCGATCAGGGTAGCCCTCAGAGTGTGTGCCGAGAAGAACTTCAGCCCGGACCGCCTCTATTCAGATTGTATGTCGGCCCTCGTCGCCATCAATCTGGAGAAAGGGCAACTCGCGCATCAAATAATCCAGGAGCTGGAGATGATGACGCGGGCTCCGGAGCTCCCTTGGTTTAGGAGACACAGCCTAATCGAATGTAATGAGTTCGCAGACAGGATCGCTAAGGCAGGATGCTTTAGAGGTAGATCACTGAGGACCCCAGTGACCAAGAAAGAAGTTTATAGGAGGATCAGGGGGCACGTCCAGGACTTATGGTTGGACAGATGGAGGAACAGTGTGAAGGGAGAGAGGTATTCAATGGGGTAACAACACCCAAGTACCTCTGTAAGGTAATGTCCCACAAACTCATTAGGGTAGTTCGGAACATGGGCTCTTCCCCAAGTCTCCACAGATTTGAAATTAAGAGAAACCCTGATTGCGTCTATGGAGAAAGGGATGTGAATGCACGCCACTACATCTTGGATTGTCCAAGGGTAGTGGGTGTGCAGGAAGAGAGAAGGAGGGCGAGGGGCGCGATCGAGAGTAAGCTGCTGAGAAATCACAGCAAACTTCTTGAGAAAGCCCACGACGAGGCAGCTGAGCTTTTCCTCAGCTGTGAGTGAACAGAGTCCACCGGTGGCCGCCTCCCCGCGGTCCCTGCTGGACACAGTAGATAGTTTCCTATTTTGCTGTTACTAAAGGCCACCGGTATAGAAATCCTTCCAGACACGTTGTCTGGGAGGTGGTGTTTCCAGGTACAATGTCCAAGCACTAGCTTGGATACCGTTACTTGGCTTATGAGTTGAACAGAATAGCAGCGAAGGGCATGCTTCGCATGCCGGCTTGTGGACCGAAAGGTCTGGGTGGCCATCTGCTTCTAGGGTATACCAACTGTGCTTAGGTGGGATCCTCCAGTTCTTGTTTATTTTAGCTACTGTTTCTATTTCTTTAAAAGTAAGTTTATTTTTCTGTAGCAAGGGTTATTTTGTGCCTTTTTCGCTAGCGCATCAGCAGCTTCATTGCCTTCAATGCTAACATGTAAGGGTATCCATTGAAGGTGAATTTTTGAGAGTTTTTGGAGATAACCAATTATGTTCCTGCTTACTTTGTCTCTAAGTTCCCCTGTGTGACTCAAGTGTTGTATGGCACTTCTACTATCAGTAAGAATCCATATATCGTGATGTTTAATGTTTCTGATAGATTTTAAGACTTCATAGATGGCTATAAGTTCTGATCTGAAGACTGAGCAAAATTCTGGGTTTCTTCTGTTTATTTTCTCATTGCCATTTGTGGTTTTAATGAGAGAGCCACTGCCAGTGTGTCCCAACTCGTCTCTGCTACCATCGGTATAGATAGTTATTGCATTTTTAGGAATTTTATTAATTATTTCTAATGATAATTGTTTTAAGTATTCTGGATTTTGGTATTGTCTGTTGGTGGGTTCATTTAAAGTGGCATTAAAAATAACATTTTGTTAGTGGTTCGCATGGAGATATTTTTTCAGCTAAATAATATTTTTCCACTTTATATTTTAAAAATCCATTTCTTTTGGCCAGGTGGAGAGGGCCTTCTTTTTTGAGTCTTATATTGGGTTCCCAATTAAGTATGTAATTGAAAGTTCTGTGTTTGTTTTCATAACTCTTGATTTTGTTTATATATTTTGGCAGATTGTAGCTTATTCTATCCTTTAAGGGCATAATGTCTGCCTCGTAAAGTACAATATTATTAGGGCAGGTTTTTCGAAGACTTGCAATAATTCTAGCTGCATTTAGTTGTATCCTTTCCAGTGTTTTTAGATTTGTTTCAGATGCTGTACCATAGATTTGATATCCATATTCCAAGATAGGTCTCATTAGAGATGTGTAATTTAATTTTAGTATTGTTGCTTCAGCTCCCCACTCTTCCTGAAATATATATCAAGATTTTTAGTCGGTCTCTTCCTTTTCTAACAACTCCTTCAATATGCTTACTGGAGTTAATTTCTGGATCCAGGGTGTAGCCGAGATATTTAGGATGTTTATTATATTGCAATTGTTGTTCTTTCAGAATAATATTTGGTCTTATTTTGTATAGTTTCTTATCGGTAGTAAAAAGACAGATTTCAGATTTTTGGGGGTTAAATTCTAATTTATGTTTATTAGCAAATTTTTCTAGGTGGAGAAGAGTCTTGTTCAAATCTCTTTCAGCTTTTTTGGAGTTAGTGTTGCTGCTCCATAGAATAATGTCATCAGCGAAAAGTCCAATATTGGGTTTATGTGAAATTCTTTCTTCTATGCCTGCAATAAATAGGGTGAAGAGAGTTGGGCTAAGGACTGTTCCTTGTGGTAATCCTTGGTACAATTTGAAGGTTTTAGATAGAGTGCCATTATATTTGATCCTGATTTATATATTTTTAAGAGAATCATTTATCCAAGTGATAGCTTTTCCATCAATTTTGAAATGTTTGTATAATTTTGTAATTAACTTGTTTTTCCATACCTTATCAAAAGGTCTAAAAAGCAGCTATGGTGTGGTTAGTAGGTTTTTTGTTTTGTGCATCTTTTACCTTTTGTGTGAAAAATAAGAGTTGGTCTATTGTCCCATGTCCTTTCCTAAATCCATATTGTTCTTCTGGTAAGAGATTTCTTGTGTCAGGGTGGTAGGTGAGTCGTCTGAGTATAATATTTTCCATTAATTTGCAGCAAATATTTGTTAGGGAGATAGGTCGGTATTTTTTGGGTCATCAGCAGATTTGTCAAGTTTTTTAATGGGAATTATTGTTGCATTTTTACAGTCTTGAGGCAATTTTCCAGTTTTCCAGGAGTTATTGAAAATATTAAGAAGTCTTTCTTTGCCAATTTTGCCCAAGTTTGATATCATTCGGCCATGGATTCCATCTGGCCCAGGAGTCTTGTTTAGGTCAGTGTTTTCTAATGCATAAGCTAGCTCTTTCATATTGATTTTTTTCATGGAAAATATTATGACAACAAAAACAACAAAAACCTTTATTAAGACACTATTGTCTTACAAGGGGATTCCCCTAAAAAGTTATATATGTACATGAGTGAGGAGGAAAAGCAATTTAGAGGGGAGGGGAAGCAATCAGCCGTTGTCTGTGGGGTTGAGCACTTCTTCTCTCATTTTATCAATCGCCTTGTAATATTTAAAAAAATTATAAACAAATTTTTATCCAGCAGGAGAGTAGTGAAGATTTTATATACATGTTGTTCATTGTAGTGAGTTGGCCCCGAAATTTCGCGAATTTCCTGTCTCTTTTCATGTAGGAATGGGCAATGGAATAGATAGTGGACCAAATTGTCTTGGATGTCAACATTGCAGAAGTAGCAATTTAAAGGGTCGCTGCTCCAAAATCCCGTGATATCCTCGCGGAAAAGTAGCCATAGAGGAAAATATTATGAGTGCTGGTGTCATTTTTACAGTCATGAATAATCTTTCGGGCCTTTTTTCAACCTTGATTTTACAACTTATTTGATATGAATTACCTAAAAGATTGGCAGCAATTTTGTCATTAGTTGCTGGTGTACCATCTGTATTCTTTATCATATTTGTGTTTCAGTTTGTGGCTGGCCTCTGTCAATTTGTTTTGCCAAATGCCAAAGTTTTGTATTTGGGTTTCTTGGGTTCAGGTTTTCACAAGTTTGTTTTCATTTTTCCCTTTTCACATTTACGTATAATCTTTTTATTTTTGCAATCACAATGTTCAGTTCAGTTCTACAATTTGTTTGGTTTTGGGTGCACTTTTTGTAGTTCATTTCTTTTAGTTATAAGTGTTTGAATATTTTTTGCCTGGTGTGTATAATTTGGAATCCATTTCTTAATATTACCTCTTGGTATTGAAACTTTGGCTGCTTTAATAATGGTATTTTCGAAAGATATCATATTAGCCTTTTTGAAGTTCCAGAATTTTTCTTAATTGAGCTAGTTTTGGTCTTGGTGCTAATTTTTATCAAATTAAGCAAATGATCACTTCCAAAACTTTTTAATATTTGCTATTTGCATTTGAGGAAAATGTCAGGATAGTAAAAACTTATATCAAGGGCTTGTGCAGTATTATAGCTTGTAGGAATGATGGGTAGGATTCCCATCATTTAAGCACATGAAGGCATTGTCGTCAAATATGTTTGATAGTATTTTGCCTCTTGGGTTTGACGTAGAACATCCCCATATTTTATGTTTTGCATTAAGGTCACCTACAATAATAGTATTGTCTGTAAGAAATTGAGCCATTGTTCCATCGTCAATAAATGTATTGTTTGGAGGGTGATACATATTGTATATGTTGATGGCTTTGTTTTGATTGAGGTAGACTTTGATACCTTGGGCTTCGAGGTCTAATGTGTTTGTAATATTAACGGCTATGTCCTCATAGTACAAATTCTTGATTAAAAATTCTAGGCCACGCCCTTTAACAGCATATACAGATGGATCTTCAGACCTTACCCTGAGTAATGGAGGGGCCGGAATTAACATAATACTGCAAGATGGAACAAACATCAAAATCAAAGAAGGAGCAGGACAGATTTCGTCAAACTTCACTTGTGAACTGACAGCTATCTGGAAATCCCTTGATGTATGCCTTAACCAACCATCCCTGCATCAAGCAGAAGGAATTTTAATATACAGCGACTCCATATCCGCTCTAGAAGCAATTCAGAAGGGCAATAGTAAAATCACACAGAAAATGCACTCGTTACTTACCCAACTCGAACCATTGGAGAATAACTGCATTCTACATTGAATCCCTGCCCATGCTGGGATCGGGGGTAATGAAATGGCATATGAATTGGCAAAGGAAGCCAGAAAGTTGAGCCAAAGGAAAGAACAAATGTCATTATTTGACGCTGATTCTTTGTCAAAATACAAGATAATTAAACAAAAAATAAGAAAAGATCAAAATGCGAAATATACTCTGAGAGAAAAATGACAAAAACTATAACGAGACTTAGAACAAAACACTATAAAGGAATGACAATACATCCAGATGGCACAAGAACCTATAGGGCATGCAACAATTGTCCTGGTGTGGAACTTACACCTACCCACATATTCTCATAGCCAGCAATGGCCGCAGCCTTGCAGAAATTTGACATAGACCCTGAGCAGCAGCTTTACACACCCAAGATAGTGGACATTGCTGCTGCTGTGATGGAGATGCATGGATATATCTGAGGCTCTTTATTGGACACGACAACAACAACGGCATTCCAGAGTAAAATAAATTATCAGAGATAGATACATATTTTTCAAATGAATTAAAATAAATATAATCGATGCTGAGTGAGAGTTGAATTAAAAATATTAGAAATTTATTATCTTCGGAAACAAACCGTATCTAAAATATCAATTTTCTTTTTGCTACATGTTTTAATTTGCATTTACCTATTTTACATATCTCTGATTGTATTTGAAAATCGTTAACCAATTCTTCATACTTTTGGCGAAGTGGTGTTTTATTAATTTGTTATTTGATATTATTAGGGTTCTTTCCTGGTATTCAAAAAGGAAAAATACGTGTCGATCAGTTATACTTTTCGATTTATCAAACAATTTGGCCGCTGAATCTCTGATTCTGGTAGAGCGCCATCTGGCGAATAAAATTGTAACTAAAATCAATTTCGAATTTTTAATTATTTGCCATAAAAATTCCCATTGCATCCTGAACACAATGGTGTTTACCGCATTGCTCTAGCGCAAATATTAGCGGAGTTATTAATTTTTTAAAAAGTGCGGGACTTTTGGATCACCCTGTATATAAATGAGCTTTAAAAAATGTAAAAAAAAAATGCATCGGCCGGGAATCGAACCCGGCAGGCGAGCATTCTACCACTGAACCAAAAGCAAACGGTGACAGAATTAAGAAAAAATTGTGCATGACGCTGATAACTGTATATATTAATCATTTTGAAAAAAAGAGCAATCCATACTCAATTCATTAGATAATAAAAGGCATATATTAGTTTTAGATGGAAAATTTGCCGGGAGGAAATTAATCCATGGAAGCAATGGTCGCCTCTCCCGTCAAAATAAACGTCAAAATCTGACGCCATCTATTGACCGTCGCCGCAACTAGCGGCATCGGGTCGGTGACAAAGCCACAACACCAACTTTGGCAAACTGATAAGCGTCCACCTAGAGACCATGGTTTCGGGCTAATGGCCCTCGTCAGTCTAGAGCGGACTTTATTCCATGAGATCCACACGGGATCCAATCACGGTAGATTGTGAGGATTCCATTAGATCCCGTGTGGATCTCATGGAATAAAGTCCGCTCTAGACTGACGAGGGCCATTAGCCCGAAACCATGGTCTCTAGGTGGACGCTTCTCAGTTTGCCAAAGTTGGTGTTGTGGCTTTGTCATAGACCCGATGCCGCTAGTTGCGGCGACGGTCAATAGATGGCGTCAGATTTTGACGTTTATTTTGACGGGAGAGGCGACCATTGCTTCCATATTAGATTTAATAAAATATTTAAAATATTAAAAAATAAAATATTTTATTAAATCCAATATATGCCTTTTATTATCTAATATATTAATCATTATATACACCACAGCATTATAGATATTGTGTGATGATATCATTGGATATTGTAGTTTTTTTACGAGCTTTTCTGGCACATCTGGCTCTAACTTTGTTAATTTAGAGGATGAAAGATTGTTCAATGATGAACAATTTCGTCTGTAAAGAGTATTTTTCAGTGTCCACCCATCATGTTATGCTGCAAGAGACACTTTGCTTTCACGATTCTCTGATACATAAGAAAGAGCCTTCGTAAGATAATTTATTGTGTTTGTTTTTAAAGCTTTATATATTTTTTAAAAAGCGTACCTGGATTTTTGAAATATTTTGAGAAAACTTTTTTTTTTTCCTTTTACAGAACAAGGTACGCTTTTTTTGTATAAATATATTCAATGGATCGCTTTTTGACTCAAAATTTAAGTAATTTTTCAGCATTCATAGCATTCTAATCAATTTTCATAATCCAAGATAAAATTTTGAAAATCCTTTAAAAACTACAAAATATTTTCTAACGATGAGAAATTCATTGTAATAAAATACTTGTATTTTTTAAAAAATTATTATCTTTGACACAGAAATTTCCGAACTATTATTGCTATTTTTCTGAGAGGATATCTCCTTAAAGAAATATCGTTTCTATAACACACTATGGAGTTCGTACAGTTCACGGTCGTCATACTGGTAAATAATCTTTTGGATCTCCGATAATGATGTCCAATTTTAAGTATTTTCAAAATTACACTTTCCAAACATGGGTCTTAATTTATCTAAATGATATAGAAATTGATTATTTTAAGACTCTTTTATTCGTAGGTAAAAGTACTGTTGGCGCGCTAGAGGAGAGAGAGAGGTCAAAATATATAATATTAATTTTCTATTTTAGATAATAAAAAGCATATATTGTATTAAATAAAAGGATTTATTTACCAATATTTCGGTTAGCTGAACGTCTTAAATAAATAAATTTATGTTACTAGCATATATATATATTTATTTATACATTTTAAACTAATTATTGTGCTGCTTAATAATAAAATGATGTTAAACACGTTTTAAACTTCCCTTCTTTCTCTAATAAATTTCTATCAGATGATTATTTTATATTTACATATTGTACTAAATAGTTTATTTTTTAAAATAACATTGTTTAATTTGTTTCAGAGTTCAATTTTTCGTGAAATTTCACATTTACAAAATATAATTCCGAAAAATGTGACAAAATCAATTTCAAATTTTGATGAAAAATATAATAAATATATTTCGTTTTATTATAGAAATGCATATCTCAGAATGTTCTTTTGTGGGGAAAAAAGTATAAGCGTAAAGACATAAAATGAATCAATCTATAATTTTCTATAAATGGATAAGAAATGTATTCGAATTATAGGAACAAAAGTACAAAATTGAAGCCAGTTGGGAATTCACGTATATGTAACCGAAGCTTACGTTATTCCTCAATCAATAGTGAATCAAAACCCACAAGTTACATACGTTTAAGTACCGATCAACTTCCTTATATCCTTGTTCGAAAAGATTTTTTAACAGGAACACAAAATAAAAGTCAAAAGAAAGAAATGATTCATTCTTCTCTTTCATATATCAGTCAAAATACTATAGCAGAAGACAGATTCCTCAAAAGAAAATCAAATGAAACTTCAGTAAAACCAAACGACAATATAGAAAAATGTATTCCAATCCATTATAAACATTCTAAATATTCTAAAGATATTAATTATAGAAATGGAATCTCTAAAGTAACCTATGAACGTGTAAAAAGTTATTTGAAAAATTATCATAATAACCTACGTCAGGATATTGAAAAGAACATTTTAGAATCAAGTAATGTTACAGATTATTCTAAAAGAAAAATCTGGAGAAAAAAAGCTACTGAAACTAAAATAAATTCTCTTCCACCATTAGAAACTGCAATTTCCAACGAAGAAGCTACGATGTTAATAAAAGAAAGTCAAAAGAACTATAGACAAATGATTCAGGAATTCAAAGCAATTCATAAAAGCATTCTTGATAGCCAAAATGTAATTAAAACTATTAAAAAATCAATTAATCCAACACTAAATCAGGATTCATTAAAACCAAGTAAATTCGAACCAATAACACCACATCGGTACAATCAAGATCAATCAAAGAATACCTCAAACAGCTCTAATTTACCTTGCTATGAAAAAAGACTCCCACATTTTAAAAAACTATTCATTGATAGAATGAATAATAGAGAAGATGTAAGAATACCATCAGAACATTCAATCATACATGAAAAAGCTATCTTAAAGTTAACATTAAAAAACGTATTAAAGAATCTAATTATCAATTTAAATAAAACATTTCACAATCTGTCATTAATGGGAATATTTGATGATAAATTTATACAAAATGTGGACAAGCAACTTTTCAAATATGCAAAACGTCTTAAAATTAACTCAAAAGAAGAAAAAGAATTGGATAGTAATCAGAATGAAAAGAAGATATTTAAAAAATCAATTTCTTATCAATCTTTAGATTTTAATGAAGATTTGATAGTTAAAACAAGAAGGTTAGAAAATTTAAAAGTGAATAAAGAAAGCAAAAATGAATATAAAGAATCTAATATTCATAAAATAAATCGAAAAAGTATGGAAGAAATGGCAATTTCATCAATATATTTCATAAACAACCTATGTGATCTACCAGAGAAAATATCAGCTGACCAAAAGATCAGAACATTATCAATAGATGTTCAAGATGAGAATGAAGAGGAATCCTGCCTATGTCTACCATTTGAAGATGGTTGCATCCATGTTCACAGCGCCGATCCTGACGACTTTGAAAAGACTAACCAAAAATGTTTATGTTTATCCGCTAAACAACCATCTCAGATTTCAAGCTGCTGTGATATAACCACTGTTAGATGCAATTCTCAATATGGCGCCGAAACTAAGAAATACATTCCTCCAGCAAACGAAATAAAAGATAAATTTGACCGTTTTAAACCTAAGATGTCCGTATCCTCAATTCAAAGTTCAAAAAACAAAGTTGAAGTGATATCAGAAGGCTACCAAGTGAATGAGGTTCAAACCTCCGAGCTGACCAAAGCGGTTGTCCTTGTCTCCAAATTGGCAAATGCTTTAAAAGCTATGATCTATGACATTCAAAATCACATCAAAACTCGTCAAGATGTTATCAATGAAACAGATTGTCATGAAAACTATTATGAAACACTTACAGAAGTTCTTAAAAAGATAAAAGATATAAATAAAGTCATTATTGGTGAAAGATTCATTCCAGAAAAACCAAATATAAAATACAAAGTTGTACTTAAACCTCGCCATGAAACAAATTTAAAATCTCCAAAGTTCAAAATAAATGCTACAAATACCGAGATGAAAGAAATTGTTGAGAAACTCGCAAAACTCAAAGATGTATTCAATCTGGTGACTCACGCCATTTTAGGTCCAGATCAAAAATCCTCATCCCCCATTTCCACGAAGGATAAATCAATTCTAATGGAGGAAAACAAACCTCAACCAAGGAAATTGGTTCTGAAGATGAAAACAATCAAATCATCCCATAAAAAGGATATTGAGAAGGAGGTAAGATCAGGAATGGACAGCTATCCAGTGGGATTCAATAACATCAAGGTTATAAAAAGAACTAGTAACGTAGGCCATTCAAAATGTCAAGAATGGATCAACACAATGCCATCGTCTGACAGGTAATGGACAGAGAGCCTTGGCGAGTCGCGAAACAAGCGTTAGCTTCTTCAAATAAAATTTTGAAAAAAAGAGCATTCTCATTTATTGATTATCCAAATATAGCATAAATATTATCATTAACACTTTTCCGTATGAAAAATAGTGCAAAAGTGAATTTGTACTTGGATCAGGTGGATAAATTAAGAAATTGCAAATTAGTTGATATTTATTCCGATAGATGGCGCAAGCCATCAGCAAATTTCAGTTGCACGATCAGGAAATGCCTTTTTTTTCTTAACTTTCCCATATATCTATGTTTTATTGTGTCATGTGTGCACGCATCTCTTTCAATCTCTTTGAAATCTATCCTTGATCTAGATAGATGGTGATATCACTTATTCCTAGTACGCCATTTATTTATTTATTTATTTCAACACATAAACGCGATATCCCGGCTAGGGATAATTGCGTCGATTTACATTTTTTAAACAGAAACAGTTATAAAATTTTTACAAAAAAAAAAAAGTGATCGAAATAAAAAGAGAAAAAAATATATAAATATTAGGAACCTGAACCTTTCAGGTTTGAAAGAAAGTCATGAATATATTTACAAAAATAATTAAACTTATGATAATTCTCTCTGCTATTTACAAATTGATATAGATCTACAACATTATTTATTGTCTGTTGTCTAGCGGTGAAGAAGACGGTGAAGAAGAGTGGACATTCTAGCAGTAGGTGTCTCGAGTCCTACGCCATGATAATCATGGACAGTAGTTGGCAACTGCTTTTACTGCAACTACACCACATGTCGACACTGGTATAAAGCAGTTTGACTTTTACACTTACAAGTATGACAAAGCCCCGATTGATTACTTTACATTCACTGGTGGGGTTGGACTTAAACTCCGACTTTGCCGGTCCCAAGCCCGGATGAAAAAGTAGGAGCAGTAACAAGCTCACTAAAAAACCTGGGCTCAACTGGCCCGGCTGATAGTATCCTGTAAGGGCTCCTAATCCAGGGATACAGGATGAGCATCGTTTGTACTCCATGTTAGGAGCGGCTGTGCACATGGTGTCTGTTTCTCATTTCAGAGGCGGCCATTTCTTTTGGAGCTAAGTCGGCCTGTCACTGAGTAGTGCTCTCAGTCTTAATGATAAAGCCAGACGCATTCTACTTCACTTAGTCATGATCTCAAGCTTTACAAGCTTGATACCCTAATATGATTGAGTGGTGATAAGAAAGAAGAAGACTGGTTGGGTTGGACTTTTGCGCGAAACG
The DNA here is from genome assembly GCA_030710605.1 of Cordylochernes scorpioides. Classification (NCBI taxonomy): domain Eukaryota; kingdom Metazoa; phylum Arthropoda; class Arachnida; order Pseudoscorpiones; family Chernetidae; genus Cordylochernes; species Cordylochernes scorpioides. Next base: position 61,914,951 of record CP092882.1, read on the forward strand.
GAGGCCATTGAAGCTTTTTTTTTTTCCAAAAAAAAAAAGTGTCCAATTCAGGAATCGATCCCGGGTCGTGACAGTTGACAATCGACTGTTTGTACCATTTTCCTTCTGTAACAAAGTAAACAAGATCTTGAACGAAATATAATAAAGTATTATTCATTGTCTTGTGTATATTAGTGTCAGTACTACTGAATTACATTTAAATGTAAATGAACTACGCCTTTGCCGGTCCCAAGCCCGGATGAAAAAGGAGGAGGGGGAGCAGTAACAAGCTTACTATAAAACCTGGGCTCAGCTGGCCCGGCTGATAGTACCCTGTAAGTGCTCCTAATCCAGAGATACAGGATGAGCAGCATCTGTATTCCATGTTAGGAGCGGCTGCACAAGGTGTCTTTTCCTCAGGTCAGAGGCGGCCATTTCTTTTGGAGCTAAGTCGACCTGCCACTGAGTAGTGCTCCCAATCTTAATGATAAAGGCAGACGTATTCTACTTCACCCAATCATGACAGTTGTCATTTTTATTGGATTGACTCATCCATTGATGATTTCTACTCATCCCCAGCAGACACCATCAAAAGTCTCAAACTCTACAAGCTTGATACCCTAATATGATTGAGTGAAGATATGAAAGAAGAAGAATACATTTAAATGTGATTCTAGTGTCTTTAAAGCTTATGTCCATAGTTTGTTTAAATACCATTTCTAAGATTCCATTCTTCAGTATTGCATATATAAGCAGAATGATTCAATACAGTATTAGAGCTCTAAAAAAGCGGTCTGGTAGATTAAATTGGCGAAACCGCTGGGAGGGTTCACCACTTAGGAACCAAACCCTCCCAATATTTTTTCATCGCAATAAGGACAGTAGAAGTTTGTGAAAAGAGACATTCGTGTTTTGGTGTTTTCATTCGTGGTATATAGATGGCGCGATTATTGCTATGTATGTTCTACTGTACATATCACGGATAAGATTCCAGATTAGATAACTCTTATGTCCTGTTAAAATCGCAGTCAGATTAGGTACTAACTGAGGACTGGTATAGCCGACAGACGGAAATATCTTTATTTACGGGGCTGCTAACCAGAATGAATGATATTTGAGCCCCGATGGACGCATAAAGAGGAATATATACAAAGCACTATGTACATTGTACTGTTGGTGGGGCCTGGGGATGGGTGGCCAGGGGATTATCGCCAGGTGAGGCCAGGAGAGCCGGGATATAGAGGAGGATCAGTAAAGTAACCGACAAACATATATACACTGACTTTTATAGAAGCACAGGGCGCCTCTCCCGTCAAAATAAACGTCAAAACCTGACGCCATCTATTGACCGTTGCCGCAAACTAGCGTCCTCGGGTCGGTGACAAAGCCACAACACCAGCTTTGGCAAACTGAGAAGCGTCCACTTAGAGACCATGGTTTCGGGCTAATGGCCCTCATCAGCCTAGGGCGAACTTTATATTCCATGAGATCCACACGGGATCTAATGGAATCTTCACTGACTTTTATATATATTGTCACAGAAAATTCTGTGGTGATCTACACGGTTTATCATCCCCAGTCACGTGACGTCAGCATTTTATTTGTGGATATTTTATCTAGATATATCTCCGTTTTCCTTAAGATTGAAAATAATTTTAAATACTTTGTCAAATTATATTGACAAACATTTTCAGTTTTTTCTGATCAGGTTTTAGCGGGAATAATGTTGTCTTCGTTTGTTAGTGAACCAATCTCTCACGCCTTCTCCTTGAACGAATGTGGCCATGTCTGTATATAAGAGGGGACTACGTGAATGCGAGGGGCCCAGAGCGAGGAGAATTGGTGTGGAGACGCTTAAAGGGTTTTTCTACGTGATTTTTCCGTGTCTGGGGATCTCTTCGCATCCCGGTGTGACCCGAGTCCAATCCCTACCAACGCTACAATAAAGATGAGTACTGTTTTGTTCTTATTTTACCAATCGTGAGTTTTATTTACTTCCTTCCTGTTGTTGTACTCTTGAGTGTACGCTTTTCTGTGTATTAAGTTACGTTTACTTTAGGCCCTAGTGTATTCCAATTTTGTGTGATAACCCGTAATAGTAACTTTTGTCAACTTTCCTTATTAAAATAACTTTGTTTTATGATTACTGGTCTCACTTATAAACTTCACACACACAAAAACCTTTATTAAGACACACAGGTCTTACATAGGATTCTCCTTAGGGTTACAAGACGGAGAAACCTATGAAAGTGGGAAATATACAAAAGGGTAAAAATGGAGAAAGATGATATACACATGGTAAATATATACAGATTATTATTTGAATAATTCTATGGAAAAATAAGAATATGGATTTGGAAAAAAAAAATGAAATTTTTTTTTTTGGAATATGGATCGGAGAAGTGGAGAGCGAAGAAAGGAAAGATTATAAACTTGATATGGACCAATCTAACATTGACATGAAGCCCCAGGACAATGAAACAATATAGAGATACCCGCTGGGAGGGTTCACCACCTACACCTTGTATTACACCAGGGCCCTCCAATTATTTTTTTCATTGCAGTAAGGGAAGTAGAAATTGTTTAATTTCAAAAAGAATCTTACGCGTCTAAAATAGTTTCTAATTTTCATAACAGATGGCGCGCTAGTACATCGTAATATAGAGATTATAACTTTTACAAAAAATACGTAACCTTTTAACTTTATTACTTGGTAGGTTACTCTTGGTTATTCTAATAATTACTAGATTATATAATACTTTTTAAAAATACATATTTAGTATTTTGAAACTACATAAAATGTATTATCCTCTTATTTTTGATTTCCTTGAAGGATAAAACATGTAATATATATTTAAATTAACTATTTAAAAAAAACGTTTGACCCCAAAATATTTTTGAAGCAAAAGAATTTGAATAACGAAAATTTAAACGAATTATTATTTAAATTATTTATATTTATAAACACAAAATGATTAAGAAATTTGAAATTCCAAATACACCGATTAAATTTTCTAATGGTAATCTTCAAAAATACGTTAATGAAGAAAGCTCACAAAATAATAACCCTTTTAAATATGAAATCAAAATTTCATCAGATATTTTAATGCATAAAGATATTCACAAAATATTACTTGATGAAAAACAATTAATGTTATTTAAAAAGCTATTAAAAGATTCTAGTAAATTGTGTAATAAACGTTCCAAGAAAAATAAATTTGATGATATTAATGAAATGGCCATAATGAACGATGAACAGAAAGAACTTTTCGCATATTTTAAGACCCTTATGAATATTCCAACCTTTAAAAATAAATTTAGAAAAGCCGCAATAGAAGAAATTGATATTTCCCCTGAAAAATCTAACGATTTTGCTTTGAGTTTAAGTCCCATACGAGGATTTTGTTCTAAAATCGATATTCCAGAACAAATTGAATCAACTTCATCAAAAGAAATAAAGAAAAGTAATTCAATATCTAAAATGATATTAGAATTCAATCTTATATCAAGTGATGAATGTGCAAGTACACTTGGAAGTGAATTAAGATATATATGTGGTGATAATTCGCCAAAAAGTGAAATTTCACCACCGAAAGTATCAAAGATTCCTGAAATCAGCAAAAAGTGTGTTGTCAAGAAGAAAGAAAACAACTACACTATCATCCAGAATTATAAAATAGGCAAAGATATGATCATGCTAAGTTCTCAGGGAAAATGCGGACAACAGAACTGCCAATCGTTGCACCAAGTTATCAACCTATATAAGAAAAAAACTAATTTCAAACCGCAAAATACCAAATGTTGTTCCAACCTCAAGTCATGCTGAAGCACTTGTCCTATGCACAACACATGAAGGATCATTTGAGAAAAAAATATATTTTCCCCCCATTAAAATAATAAATAGTCTCACATATAAAGACAAAATATTATCATGTGGAAAATTAGGAAAGACAAACTTTTTTTTTTCGTCTCAGTTTACAGATGTTACATTCAAGCCACCATGTCCTGGCTGTTTACACAGTTGGTGGAGTAGAGGTGGACCCCCAGACCTTGCAAGAGGGCAGCTGAAGATAAACTTCAGAATGACACGGCAATTTATTTAAGGAAAAAACAAAATCAACATTTATAAGATACTAGCCGAATGACCCTGGTAAAGCCCGGGTTTACCTGATTAAATGATTTTATTCAAATACTATTTGTTACAATTATAAATTGGTGCCGAGGATGTCACTCTTGTGAAACGTCCCGCTCCAAACTTTGTGTGTTTTTTAAAATATAAAAATGCAATGAGGGAATTTCCCATAGTAGCAAAATATCTACTTATATAATTGCCTTATTCTGTCTGCGTGAAGTTCACTGTGTGAAGTTCACGGATAGATTTTGGTCAGAATGGATAAAATAAAAAAAGTGTCAAGGGATGGGAATCGAACCCACGACCTTCCGCTTACCGGGCAGATGCGATGACCACTAGGCCACATGACCACAATTTATAGTGGTAACAAATAGTATTTGAATCAAAACATTCAATCGGGTAAAACACGGGCGTTGCCCGGGTCATTCGGCTAGTAAATAATCCTTCCTTATATATATAAAAATGAAATGCGAAATCGATGTTTGTTATCGCATCACGCAAAATCTACTGACTCAATCATTATGGAATTTCGCATGTAGGTAGCTGAAGATTTCGTTTAACATATAGGCTATTCAAAAAAACTAAAAAAGTTAATGTGCTTTTTTTAAAAAATAAAAAAACCAAAAAGCGTTAGTTCCAGTCTTTTACCGCTAGGGCGCAGCACTGGTCGCGACGATAAATGAATTTGATTTTTTTAAAGCATCGGTGGTTCAGTGGTAGAATGCTCGCCTGCCACGCGGGCGGCCTGGGTTTTTATTTCCCACTTTCATAGGTTTCTCCGTTTTGTAACCCCAAGGAGAATCCTCTGTAAGACCTGTGTGTCTTAATAAAGGCTTTTGTGTGTGTGTGTGTGTGTGTGTGTGTATATGAAGCATAAGAAAAACATATTGACATATAAGAAATATAACATAAGAAGTATAACATAAGAAAAACATAAAGGTCACGTGTTGATATACAAGTTGATATACTTATATTAAAAACAAAAAGACATATTCTGACTGCTCACATGAATATTTTTAGGTGGCAGAGCGCCATCTAGTGGAACAAATATTAACTAAACGTTGATTTAATTTTGTTCCATAATATTTGGTCAACCCATTTTCCTAATCAAGAAAAGCCAAATACGAACGCGTTTCGGGCTGTTGACCCTCGTCAGCATGATGCAGGCTGTATCTTAAAACACCACAAATTTGGTCCTAGAGGCTTCCTGAGAAATCAATAAAAATATTTAAGGCCAAATTTGCGTAATTAAGTAAAATATAGTCGGTGGACGAGTGGGTAACACCCTCGATTCCCGACAGTCATAAACCGGGATTTAATCCCACGTTAACCTTTTGTTTAATATGTGAATGACTCACATATTATTCATTGTAAAACGACACTAGAAGTTACACCGCATGAGTTTCTTCTCAACGAAAAATCAAATTTTATTTCAAGGTGAAATATTGACTATTTCTTAACTTAGTCCCTATTTCTGCTCCGCGCTTATGGAATTGAAGACTAGAGGCGATGGCGTCGACCTTTCATATTAAATCCTATATACTTTTCCTTATTACTAATAATTGTATATAGTTGCGGAACTACTGGTTTCCTGTGCTGCTCTTTTCCTGTTATTGCACCTTGTACGGAGAATCTGTATAAGACTAACGTCTTAATAAAGGCTTTGTGTGTGTGTGACTATTTCTTACCTTTTTGGATGAGGTATGAAAGGGTGAATTATGAAGAGTAATGATGAACGGAAAAACTGGACACTTTTATTTTTCCGTTCATCATTACTCTTCATAATTCACCCTTTCATACCTCATCCAAAAAGGTAAGAAATAATCAATATTTCACCTTGAAATAAATTTTGATTTTTCGTTGAAAAGAAACTCATGCGGTGTAACTTCTAGTGTCGTTTTACAATCACAGGCCGCATTGCATTATATTATATTATTCATTGTTTCAATTATCATAAACTAGGTTGTTCTTTTTGAGCGGTACCTAATAAAGTGATTTTTGGAACCGATTACGCTAATTTTGAGAAAAAGAAAGAAAAAATATAAAAAGTTGAGGTGTTGGTATTCAAAATCATTTTTAAAAAAAGGCATATCTTGACCGTTCACATGAGCATTTTAGATTGCAGAGCTTCTTGGACAAAATATTTTGGTCGTTGAGGTCAAGCCTGCATCATGCTGATAAGAAACAACAGCCCGAAACGCGCATTCATGGTGATTTTGACAAAAGTAACTATGTACGGTTTACACACAAAGAACAACAAGGGCCTGAATTAAAAGTAACTTAACACAGAGAAAACACTCAGAAATACAACAAAAACAAAAAGGAAAAACGTAAATAAAACCACTCGATTATTTAAAACAAAACCAATACTTATCTTTTATTGCAATGCTGATAAGGAGCGGACCGGGGTTACACAGGTATGTGAGGAGATCACCAGACAAGCACACAGAGAACACTTTAAGGGTCTCCACACAATCACTTCTCCTCGACTCCTCGTTTTCCCGTTTCAACCTTCTTTTATGTACAAACATGGCCATATTCGTCCAATGAGAAGACGTGGGATATCAGTTCACTTAACAAATAAACAACATTCTTCCCGCATAACTGAGAAGCTAAAAACTGCTATGTTTGTTAAATAATTTGACAATTTCTTATTTTTCAATTGTATCAGTTTTATTTTCACTCTCTGGAAATAAGAGAAGGTTCTAAAGCACAGAGTTTCAAACTTTTCCTTTGAGAGTGAGTATCCAGCTTCTCCACCAGTTGTTGTTGTGCCCAATGAAGAACCTCAGATGTTTCATGCATCTCTATCACAGCAGTCGCGATGTTCTCTATATTGGGTGTGTAAAGCTGCTGCTCTGGGTCCATGTCAATTTTCTGTTGTTGTCGTGTCCAATGAAGAACCTCAGATGTCTCCACGCATCTCTATCACAGCAGTCGCAATGTCCTCTATCTTGGATGTGTATACTGTATTGTTGTTGTTGTCGTGTCCAATGAAGAACTTCAGATGTCTCCATGCATCTCTATCACAGCAGTCGCAATGTTCTCTATATTGGGTGTGTAAAGCTGCTGCTCTGGGTCCATGTCAATTTTCTGTTGTTGTCGTGTCCAATGAAGAACCTCAGATGTCTCCACGCATCTCTATCACAGCAGTCGCAATGTTCTCTATCTTGGGTGTGTAAAGCTTCTGCTCTGGGTCCATATCAATTTTCTGTTGTTGTTGTGTCCAATGAAGAACCTCAGATGTCTCCATGCATATCTATCACAGCAGTCGCAATGTTCTCTATCTTGGGTGTGTAAAGCTTCTGCTCTGGGTCCATGTCAATTTTCTGTTGCTGTCGTGTCCAATGAAGAACCTCATATGTCTCCATGCATCTCTATCACAGCAGTCGCAATGTTCTCTATCTTGGGTGTGTAAAGCTTCTGCTCTGGGTCCATGTCAATTTTCTGTTGTTGTCGTGTCCAATGAAGAACCTCATATGTCTCCACGCATCTCTATCACAGCAGTCGCAATGTTCTCTATCTTGGGTGTGTAAAGCTTCTGCTCTGGGTCCATGTCAATTTTCTGTTGTTGTTGTGTCCAATGAAGAACCTCAGATGTCTCCATGCATCTCTATCACAGCAGTCGCAATGTTCTCTATCTTGGGTGTGTAAAGCTTTTGCTCTAGGTCCATGTCAATTTTCTGTTGTTGTTGTTGTTGTCGTGTCCAATGAAGAGCCTCCATACATCTCTATCACAGCAGTCGTATCTTTGGTGTGTAAAGCTTCTGCTAGGGGTCCATGTCAATTTTCTGCAAGGCTCTCCACCAGTTACGCGGTTCTATACCGCCCTGAGAGGAAGGATGTCCTCGAGATACTCTCGCCTGAACACAAGACAATTCTGTGCGAATTTATCAACATTGCCATTGAGCATGTTGAGGACAAAAACTGCATAATAAGCAATGGGCCTGTTCACACTCAGGGCGGCTTGTAGAACCTGATAAGATCAAATTCGGACAAATGCCAACCATGATTTCGGGTTATGATCTTCATCAATATAGGAATGGCTTTGAGATTTTATATTATCCTTACGAGAGTAATATAGAAGAAAGAAAATAGATTGCAAAGCTTTCAAAGTGGCGTTTAAAAAACATTCATTTTCTTTTTATCTTTTTGTACTCATTGTTGCATCGTCCTGGGGTGTTGACTTCATGTCAATATTCGATTGGTCCATATCAAGATTATAAGTAAGACCAGAACGATTTTTTAATCATAAAACAAATTTATTTTAACAAGGAAAGTATTTACAATATTTGTCAGATCGCAAAATACAACTGAGAGACATATACAGTAAAACCTCCAATTAGATGACACCCGCACTAGAGGACACCTCTCTATAAAGGACAATTTTTATTTATAAAATTACCATTTTTACTATTTAGCAACTCTCCCGGTAAAAGGACACCTCTTCCTAAAGGACAGTTTAGCTCTGCAATTAGGTGTCCTTTACAAGGAGGTTCTACTGTATATCTAAACAAACTACACCAATACCTCGCTTTGTGTCGTTTCGTTTTGCGTTTTTTCTTTCGAAGTTGCGTCGCTGCTTAAATTTTACTGATTTTCACTGTGCGTCGTTAGATTTTCGAAGTTGCGTTGTTTTGGATTCGAATCTTTAATTTTTTTTTCCTAAAATATGGTAACACCTTTGTTTTTGATTGCGCCTTCACATATTTTCACTTTGCGTAGTTTCAATTTGCGTCGTGTTTTTTTTTTTTTTTTTTTTGGAACGTAACCCCGACGCAAAGCGAGGTATGGGTGTATTTACAAATAAAATGCTGACGTGGCATTATGTAATTGATGATGATTTCATCGAGTAGACCACCACATTCTGTGCCAATATTTCGCAACAGAATTAGTTATAAATTTATTTTTGTTTTTTCTAGTTCAATGAATTTGAAATATCGACGCGCTACGCGTTCATCACATGTCTAAAAGAGCTTCATAAATTAGTAAATATGAACATTATAAGATTTGTATAAAATAGTACAAAAGTGAATCTGTACTTGTGTCAGGTGAATAAATTTACACGTATGTGGTTAGCTTTTCTTGATTAATCAAGAAACGGTATTTGTCCAATTATAGAATAATTAAAAATCAACGATTAGTTGATATTTATTCCGATAGATGGCGCAAGCCATCAGCAACTTTTATTTGCACGATCAGGAAATGCTTTTTTTTTCTTAATTATAAGATTTGGTTTCCTCGAAAAGGATGACAGCGGATTACTGTGAAACATTATAAATAACGAATTAAAAAGGTTATAGTATTTATTTAATCATATTTATGAAAGGAGTTATTAAATAGGTCAAATTTGACAAAAATAAGAAGGACTTAGCTTAAAACTATGCTATACAAGTTGACTTGTTTCTGATTTGCCAAAACGGATGTGCTACATTCACCACTTTTGCGTTTTTCACTGAGATAATAAACAAATGCATTATTCTAATTCAATTTTAAAAGAAGAGGAATTCCCTTTTGATTCAATCCTCCTTCCATTTTGCGTTATAAATATAAACTAGCAAACTTAGCGCGCCTTACGTCGCTCTAATAAAAGAAATTAAAGCACATACAATCCTGCCTTCTTCACAGACATAATAACATTTATGAAGAAAATCACACAAACAAAAACGAATATGGGGGATTATTTATTCATTTATTTCAACTTAGAGCGCTATGTCCACCTAGGGACACTTGCACTTGTACAAAGAATGGATATGCTAATTTAGTTAGATTAAATCAATTGTTAGTGTATTCGTGAAATCTATTTACAGATTGAAGGTAGCATTTAGGGGTTATTTATAAAGAAGATGCAAATATGCAGGATTATAGAGAATTATATACAAAAGAGAAAAGATATATATTCAAAATTTAAACAGAATTCATTTGAGTAACTCCGGTTCCTGGAGCGTACAGACGTCTCCAACTACCCGGACTGGTGTTATTTACAAGGCTTGCAGGAGTCCATTTGATTAAGTGAAGCCAAGCAAACTACCTTATTGGAAGGTTTCTAGGGATGCCGGAGTTCCTAGAACGGTAGCTGTCTGGAACTTCTCGTATTGGAAGGCTAGACAGGGGAAGAGAAGATGGCTAATGGGTTAGTCTTCATTTTAACAGTGGGGGCAAATTGGGTCTTGTTTGGATATGTTCAGGTAGTCCGCTTAGATGTAGTCGTGGTTAGTTAAAATTGTGTTTGATGTGGGGCAGTGATTAATTTTGGTAGCATGGAAAGTAAATTATTGGAGTGGCAGCTATTATTCTTAAATTCCTGTTGAAATACTTTCAATATATTAAGGTTCGTCCACATTTTCTTTGCGAGCTCTGTGAGCAAGACTTTTTGGGCGGTTTATGAAACATAGTGGTAGGTCAGATTGTGAAGCCGTTTTGGCCATTTTTTCTTAATTCCTTCAATAGCGCTGCGACCCTTGACTCAAAATAGTTGAACATTTAGTCTCATATGTAGGTCACAGTTGATCTCAGCTAAAAGTTGTGGTCTTGGGGACCAAGGGCTACTTATGGCTGAGCATTCACGGTGAAGTTGTATGAGTATGGGTCCAAGGGGAGATGGCAAGATGTCCCCAGCGCCAACCCCTTTTGTAGATTTGGATCTGTCTGCATCTATAGTGGGAAGATTTTGTTGCAATGACTTGTTGTACTGAAGCTTACCTTTGAAAGGAAAATAAAGAACAATGGAAGGACTTGAGAGGTGATTTCAAAATCGCCAATAATCAGGGGTTTCCAACTTACAATGGAGGCTATGTAGTTTGCGAGCGGCATTTGAAACGAATATAGAGCTGATGGCGAATTTGAAGAGCTTTTTTAACTTTTTTTTTCGCGTTATTTCCCAAAGTTTCTAATTAATTTTGAAAAGACTTGTACACTCTTCCGGGACCCCTTTATATAGTTAGCGAAATATTGGCGTATAAAAATAAATATTGGGTGAGGAGAGTTTGGTTACAAAATTATTACGGTATAAAAATATAGAATAGGGATGCAATTTATTGATATTTTATAAGATTTCTCTGTAGACAATGTTTTGTGTAAAGATTGCTGAATTTCCCTCAATTAAATGCCCTTGATTTTTCTTTTCCTGAATTAGAATTTTTATATTTTCTTTTTTTGTTATTCTTGATAATGCTACGTATAATTGCCCATGAGCAAATACTGGATTCGGCAAATATAGTCCTACCTTATTAAATGTTTGTCCTTGAGACTTGTTGATGGTCATAGCGAATGAGATCCTGATTGGAAACTGTCGTCTAATCATTTTAAATGGATAATCCGATTCTCCAGATGAGCAATCAATTCTGGGTATATATACTATTTCATTTTTGGCTGGACCTGATAAAACTTCACAATATATTAAATTTGTTTTTAATTCTGTTACAATCATTCTTGTTCCATTGCAAAGCCCTCTTTTTGTATTAACATTTTTTAAAAGAATAACAATGGCTCCTACTTTTATATTTAATTTATGTTGAGGCATTCCTGATAGAGTTATTGAATTTAAAAACTCAACTGGATAATTCAATTGATCTTGTTCAAGATTATCAGATTGAATGTCAATAAAATCGATTGAAACATAATGATGAAAAGTGCCACCTAATTTGTCCAGCAAAGCATTATTAATTTGAAATGTATCTTCATTTGTTGGACATAAAATTGCCCTATCGGGATTGTCCTTTAAGCTATTGAAATTCAACTTCTCACCAAAAATTTCAGAATTTAGGTCACCGGAAGAAATCATAGCTCGAGGAACTTCAATTATATTTTGAGGAAGATTATAATCATTTAACAACTCTCCTTCGCCCACTTTTAAAAGATATTCAGCAAAAATCACTTCATCCTTTGTCCTCATATTTAAAGTTAGTTTCTCAGATTTGACATGACACCACAATGGATTTCTCTTAACAGTAGATTCAATTATTTGCGCTGGATGACCATGTTTGATAACGGGTAAATTTTGCCTAAAATCGCCTCCAAATAAAATAACTTTGCCACCGAAAGGTCTTTCGACTCTCATGACATCTCGTAGTTTTCTATCAATAGCTGTAAGAGCATATCCAATAGCCATACTTATTTCATCCCATATAATTAATGATGAGGAGATAATTTCATTTTTAAGATTACTATCTTTATCAAAATTTGCAATGGATGTTTCATTCAAAGGAATTGGTAATTTAAATAAGGAATGATAGGTTCTTCCTCCTTTAAGAAGTGTTGCTGCAATTCCAGTTGATGCACAGGGAAGAACTATTTTACCAGCTCCCCTAAGAAAGCACATTAATGTTTGAAAGAGAAAGGTTTTTTTCCTGTTCCAGCAGGTCCATCGACACAGAATAATCTTTGATTTTCAGCATTATTTTCTACAGAATTTATAACAATATCAAATATTTTCTTTTGCTGTGAATTTAAATTAGAGATGTAGGCATTTCCCAATATTCTTTCTTCTTCTTGATTATATTCCATTATGATCTCATCTTGTGCAAATGGAACAGGAAGATTGTAATTAGCGCAGGTTTTCCCATGAGCTTTAAAGAATGATTCAATATCTAATAATGCTTGGTTTTCATAATTGTTAATATTGCGGTGTACAAAATCCTCTGTCATAAATTCTTTGTACTTATTCCATAAATATAAAGGGTTTTTAAGCTCTGAGTGGAATACACAAATCATTGCAAATAATTGCCGGATTTGATAAGGCATTTTTGATTCTGTTGCTTCATTGATAGTTTTGTCCCACATCATGTCATCGTTTACCAAATTCAATGCAATTGCTGCGCTTTTAAAATCCGGATATATATAATTTCCTATTTTTTTTCAGGTCTTCATAAGACGTTGCTCCTTTTCTGTGCAATAATAATGTTCGTAAATAAAATAGTTCAGAATCGCTAATACTCACAGGATATATTCTTGATATTACCTTTTGACCACCTCTGCTTCTTTTATGATATTTTCTTTCCTTCTTATTATAAATATAGTGTTCAGGAATTTGTGCATATGTATAGTTTCTAGCTTCTGGATCATTTATATTCAAATCAAAATATGCAGTAAGCATAGATTTTTTATTATTCGGCCTATTTATAACTTCTAATATATCATCTTGTTCTTCAAACACCAATGAATGCATATCTTCTAAATGAACAGGAAGGCGCTCAATTTTATGAGACTTGCTATACAAATCAAAACCAAAGATTCTGTACATAGACTCAGGAGCGCAAACATACCTGGAATTCAAATATGTTTTTATTTCATTGTATTTAATTTCCAAATTTGCACAATCATGACCTTTCAGTATATATTTAAATATATACTTTACACTTTTAATAGACGTGCAAACTTGCACATTAATATGGCAGTCATATTTTTTCAGAAGAAATGGGCTATATGGCACAACCCATCTGTTGTCCACACTTATATTCTTATTTTCTAATTTGAACGATTTCCCTGTATTTCTGCGCTGATACTTTGGGTAGCCGTTCAAATTTGCGATTGTTTCTTCTAGAAAATATTTAGGGAATTCTTTTTTGCATTTTCCTCGACTGTCTAAACAGAGAAATTTCCCTGAATCAGATCCGATGCATGGGCCATGAATCATATGCTTCAAAACATATGGATTCAAACCAGATGGATCATTTTCTTCTGGAATTTCTGCCCAAATAATCTTGTCAATTAGTTCTGAATTATTAGGTTTACTTTTATCGTCGAGAATACACAATAAATGCATATGTGGAAGACCACGCTTTTGAAATTCTATGGTATAGACATATGCTACCACTTTGCCAAATATTTTATTCTTTATTAGGTCCCTAATTAGTTCTTTACTCTTCAAATTGAAGACTCTTGATACTATATCTGGCCTGTTTACAACTGAGCTGCCGTTCAGGTTTTCTGTTATTTCTAGCCATTTCGGATTACACGTCATGGTTATGAACAAATCAGGCTTCCCACACACACACACACGCCGACCGTGCGGCCACGCTAGTTTTAGCTCCGCCGTTTTCGCCTCCGGCGAGCGGAAGAACATCGCGAAAAAAAATAAAATTCATACTGGCTGAAAGCCCTCAATCCGCTGTACAAGTGCCTGAAAGGCCCAGCGTTCAATCTCAACCAGGTGACAAGATATCACCGAAAGAACGAATTGAAAAGAATTCTTCCAAAGAATTTTCCATGGAATTCCAAAGGAACGCGGATCCGCCGGCGCGCGAGACGCATGCAAGCCCGGCCGCCGCGCGTGACGACGTCACGGCGCCGCTGATTGCTGCTTCTTGCAGCGCTTCAACAGCCAACCCGGCCCCGCTCATTTGGGGAGATAGCGAATTGGCGGAAATGGACGACAACGACGCTTTCACCGTCGTAAGAACCAAGAAAAGGCGCCGCGACTCGCCGGTTCTGCCTGCCATGGCCGCGCAGTCCAACAGCGCTGGAGCTTCTCGCCGACAGCGATCGTCGACGGGATGGATACCTCCGGTCCAGGAGATCAGGACCACGACGGCACATGTCATGGAGGCCAGGGCTCGCCAGGCATCCTGCACCGAGGAGCAGTGCCTATATCTCGAGTACTGCCCGGATTACCAGTCCTACCAATATCTTAGGGCTATCGAGAGAGTGGTCGGAGGACACAAAAACATCTTCCAGTTCTCAAAGATCAACGGCCACTACTTGTTGGGACTCGCCAGCAAATCTCTGGCGGAACACCTAGTCCGGGAAGGCCTCGAGATCGAGGGAACCCTCATCAGGACCTTCCCCTTCAGGAAGAGCTCAACCAGAATAACGGTTGGAAACCTGCCCTTCTTTGTGGCGGACGCCGCCATCATTGACGCCCTCTCCCGCTATGGGCGCATAACCTCCATCGCCCCCAAGCTGCTGAAGGCTGGAGAGTTTACATACACCGACGGCCGACGGGAGGCCTTCATCCTCCTCCACGACGGCATCACCATCGACAAACTGCCCACCCGATTTGAGATCAGGATCAAGGGTGAGGCCTGGCCAGCCTTCCTGTCTCATGGAATAAAATGCTCGAAATGTCACGGCCAAGGACACAGAAGAGCTAACTGCCCCCAACTCCATGGGCGCTCTGCCACCGCCAGACGGGCTTCACCGCCCCCTTCCACCGACCTCCCACCATCGACCGCGCCTGGGCTGCCTAGGCAGTCTTCGGCCGCGCCTCCCAGCCCATCTAATAAGGCTTCCCGCGCCCCATCTGATTCCTGCGCTGCATCTCTACCATCTGCGGCGCCATGGCCATCCACACCAGCGCCGCCGGCCTCACCCATGCAGGCGGTGACTCCAGCTCCTCCACCAATGACCCCTTCACCTGAAGATCCCATGGGCCCTCGCTCGGCGGCGTCGCGTCCTGAGTCGACGCCTCCCGCCCGGCCGGACTTCATTGCCCCGTGTGGCCCTCTGCCTGCACAGGGGACCCTCGGACCTGCGACCCACACACCGGATGTCGACATGACCACCACTGAGGAGCCCTCTGCTCCCTCACCAGCCGCAGTTTCAACACCCCCACTGCCTGCGCCTCAGCCTGCTGGGCCGACACCATCTGCTCCCCACAAAGAGGATCCGACACCGGCTATGACACCTCCGTCCCCACCACCTACCCCGATGGAGGAAGACCTGCCGCCGTACTCGGGTGATTGCATCCATAGAATTTTAACAGAGATCATCAGTTCCAAAATCGACGTTGGACCCTTGGTCGATGATGAAATCTCCTGGACCGACGCCATTGATGCCATCCTACATTCCCATTCTAGGGCGCCTTTCCTTGCGAGACTCTCGCCTATTTTGAAGAAAAACTACGCTGTCTTTCTCGAGGCGGCCATCGAGCGCGCTCGGGATTCCCATCCCAGGATCCTCAGCGGGTTGTCCGAGCTCTGGAGGGCCTTGGCTCCCAAGACTAGACGTCACCGCGGCAAGCGCTAACCTAATGTATATACCCCTCTCTTCTCTCTTTCTCTTTGAGATGTAACATTGTCTAGAAGACAATAAATAATTTTCAATTGTCAAAAAAAATCAGGCTTCCCATACTTTCGCACAATTGCCATAGTGTCTCTATATCGTTCTTGCATATTTCTTGAGCTTCCAATGAAAGACGATGGCAATACAATTGGATTTCCAATTTGATTCCATTCCGTATTGTGATGGTTATAATTTTTTCTCAAGCTTTCATATAAATCTACCCTAAGTTTTGATTGGTGAGTTTTAATATAATGTAGGCGGGATGCTTCCATTTTTGTGTATGCATCAACAGCGTAAATTTGCACTAATTTTCCAGATTGTAAAAATTGATTAAATTCATCTCTAATTGCGAATCTATTTGAATAAAACATCTTTTGAGTAACTGATCTATTAGTAGTTGGGATTTTCAATTCAGAATGCCACCCTGCTTCAGCATGTGGAATCAATAGTGGATATGTCATTGCATCCAAATGCTGATGTAAAATTGAGATATTTGTGGTTTCATTAGAATTCTTATTGTAAACTCTGATATCTCTATTAAATGGTGGCTCTCCATCAACATTTTGAAATACAGCTGCAATTTCATTTGTTCTAGGTGCATTATAACGTCTTTGGTCTTGAAAAGGGTTTTCAACTATTGAAAGCATCAAATTTGGAGCAATTCCTTCTGTTTTAGTAATTTCTTTTTCTAATTCGATCATCATTTTATATGAATTCTTCAATATATTGTGCTCGGTCAAGAAAGATGATATATCCCTAAGAATATTAGAATCCAAGTTTCTGTTTGCGGGATTTGCACTTCGAATATTAAGGGCCTGTTGAGAATCCAAAATATAAAACTGAGCATACCTAGGAACGTTTCCTTCAGTTGGATAAATATTCTTAGAAGTTAAATGGTAAATATTACCATTAATTTTAAATATATCTGGGCCACCTTTTGGGATATTTATGTCAGAATGTGCACATCCAAATGATGCAAAAGCAAATGTACTATTATATTTCCAAATATTTTTCTGAAAACATTTGCTTTCTTTAGAATTCTCTGTAAGTAGATTTCTTAAGAACACCGGATATTTAGGTTTATGCAAATGCACTAATTTTCCTTTTTGACAACAATAATTGAACTTTTTATCCATCGGCCTTTCAAGTTTGAAATTCTTTGAATAACAATGTTCACAAATTTCTGTTAAGCCACCTAAATATTTTTTTTCTATTATTATACTATTTCCCTTAATAATATATCCTTTAAATTTATCATCAGGGTTATTAAGTATAATAGAAGCTCTTTCTCTATTTAGTCGTAATCTTTGCAAGGTACCTTCTGTAGTTTCATTTTCCCGACTTATAGCCTTATTGTGTCTATATCCTCCAATAACCTTTCAGTAGCTTCTCCTTTAGTTTCATTTGCCCGTCTTATAGCCTTATATTGTCTAGCCTTCAATAACCTTTCAGTAGTTTCTCCTTGAGTTTCATTTTCCCGACTTATAGCCTTATTGTGTCTATATCCTCCAATAACCTTTCAGTAGCTTCTCCTTTAGTTTCATTTGCCCGTCTTATAGCCTTATATTGTCTAGCCTTCAATAACCTTTCAGTAGTTTCTCCTTGAGTTTCATTTCCCCGACTTACAGCCATGCTTTGTTTAGCTTCCAATAACCTTTGAGATGTTTCTCCTGGAGTTTCATTAGCACGAATTCTAGCCATATTTTGTCTAACATTTAATAATCGTTGAGATGATATTTTAGAAGTTTCATTTCTTCTACTAATTGCAAAAGATTTAGCCTTTTTCGTTTTCTGTCCTAAGTCAGTAGATTTGCATTTTTTCGGCATATTCTCAGCTCAATGAAATTGGTTATTAACAAAAATATTTAACGATTTGAAAATGAAGAAAAATAATTTAAATAAAAAGTAAGAAATCGCTACTACCTCAGTTTGTATAATACGATTTTTCGAAATAATTATTAGAAATTTGTTTCTGTTTTTTGATTAATGTAATTTATAAAAATTTACGCATTAATATTTTTCAAAACGTGAATACAATCAGGTGATATATATGAATATATTCATTTAATAAAAAAATATTGTTAGAAGTTGTCAAACAATAAAATACCTGCAGTCTTTTGAAATAGATATTTGAGAAATTTATATATTTAAAAATATTTCATCATATAAATTATATACTTCAAATATATATATATATAAATATTAGTTAAACTGATATTTTATATTTTATAATTTTTCAATTCGCCAGAGATAAAATTTTCGAAATAATTATTAGAAATTTGTTTCTGTTTTTTGATTAATGTAATTTATAAAAATTCACGCATTAATATTTTTCAAAACGTGAATACAATCAGGTGATATATATGAATCTATTCATTTAATAAAAAAAATATTGTTAGAAGTTGTCAAACAATAAAATACCTGCAGTCTTTTGAAATAGATATTTGAGAAATTTATATATTTAAAAAAGATTTCATCATATTAATTATATACTTCAAATATATATATATATATATTAGTTAAACTGATATTTTATATTTTATAATTTTTCAAATCGCCAGAGATAAATAAATATATTCGCAGTTTTTTTGTTACCAAGCAAACCAAATATGATGATAAATATCGAATATAAAGTTATAAGTCAAAAACAATTATATTAATTAATATAATAAAGAGAAACGGTCATTCTTTTTTTTTATATACAGGTTTTGCAACTTTAAGACATTTATTAGAGACAACAATAAAAAATAATAATATAAGACAGCACAATTTAATTTTTTACTTTAACAACATTTTCATTTTTAGATTTTCTTTGAAACTCTAACATCAATATGTTTTCCTTAATTGGAAATAACATTATTTTATAGTAGTTTTACTTTTGTTAAGGTCCCTTTAATTTAATTTAAAAAGCACCTTTTTGATAACATTCTAATATTTTAATATATTGCATTTATAATTATAATATATAAATATATTATTCTTACTATTTAATTTAGTGTGTACTCTCAGTTGTACTCTCACGGCATAATATCAACATTTTATAGTATAGTGTAAAAATGCAAAAAAAAACGTTACACTATAATATAACAATGTGACATAGTTCAATAAGTTTAAAATTACAATATTCGATATATATTGAAATTTGAGCGTCTATTTTGAATATTAACTAAATATCGAATAAAGAATATAAATATATGTTTGTAAAAATTAATATTTAATAAAATAAAAATACGCATAGGCATATTCAATATAAGCAATATTAAAATAGCCAATTTCTGGCGTAATTAAAAATATGAAAAAATGACCTTAACAAAATAAAAACGGTGCTAAAATGAAAAATGAAAAATGTTATTAAAGTAAATGTCATTAATGTTATTAATGATTTACTAAAATGAAAAAAACAATGGTTGCCTGTAAAGTCGGTTTTACGGGCGAAGATTTTACGTGACAACGGTAGAATATTTATTGATATGAATATAATTAAATTGCACAATAGGAACAAGGAATTGAATGAAAATAAGAATTGCACAAATTTTAACTATAGAAATATATTTTGTTTACTAAAACATTGTACATGTAAACTTAAACTTAACTAATTCCTATTTGAGTGATTTTGTTGAGGATAGGACGATGATAGGAGAAATATGAAATGAAAGGAAGTGTTTCTGCTGTAATGTGTCTTGCGAAAGTCAAGTCGATAGTTGTTCCTTTTAACGTAGTTGACTTAGAAACGTTTGATACGCAATCAAGATTATACGTATTTTTCATGATATTAAGAAACGAGTTGTCAGGCTTTACGTTTTTGTTAAAATCACCACACAGAAGAATCGGTATACTAGAATCAACTTGCACGAACGGTGGCACGTACTGGCTGTTGTGAATGTACGGACCGAGTCCTTGCCATAGTAACATTCCAATATCCTGCATACTAGCTCCTGGATGAATATATACAGCACCGAGTATAAACTTGAAGCTAGTATTAGCGGCGAAGCAAGTAACTTCAGTCATGCACATGTCACCCTTGGTTTTAATGACACGAGTTACGTCTGTAATCGCAACTTGGAACACTTCCGCCGTAGATGTCGATGATAATTTACGATAGATCGCCACTCCACCAGCCGCGTTGGTATTTGAAAATCAAAACACTTATTCAGATCGAAGGTTCAAATTTTTGCTAAATAAATTTGAAATTAAATAAAATTTGTAATTGTAAATGATGAAGTTGAAAATTAAAACATTTACTTAAATTAGATGTTAAAATTCTTGCTCAACACAGTTTAAATAAAGTTTTCTTATATCTGCCACTTTTTCTTAATATTTGTAATTTTAAAGAATCAATTCGAAAATCAAAACATTTATTCAGATCGAAGGTTCAAATTTTTGCTAAATAAATTTGAAACTATTTAAAATTTGTAAAATAATAATTAATTAATTAATTAATTTTAAACTAATAATTTACTTAACACTATCAACATTTATCAATAGTATGACATAACCTATAAACTCAGTTTCTCAACTTTTGTGTCAATCTAACAATTAATCAATCAATCATAGTTTACGATAATGAAATATCAGTGTACAATTATTTACCTTTATTGTTGTAGTTGTTGTAAATGACGAATCTAAGCACTCCACATTTTCACTACAGACACAGCTGACGATACTTTAACCACACGTGTGAACTTGTATTATGACGCTTTCTTGTTTTTCCAACGCCAAGAACGTTCGAGAAAGACAAAGACAGAGACAAGCATGCGCCGATTCAATGCGCCTAATTCTCTAGCGCTGCGCGCGCAGCACTCTCGTTCGGTGACTCATCGTAACGTTACCGGGCGTTACACTTTTTCATAAGTGACTCCCAGCCGCAACCTAATTTAAGACGTTGTCACGTCAAAAAAATGTCGTCGTTAAAGAAAGTAAATGTCATTAATGTTATTAATGATTTACTAAAATGAAAAATGTCGTCGTTAAAAGTACGCATTTAAAAATTAGAAAAGAGAAGGCAAGTATGAAAAGTATTTAAAGTGTATTTTAAGTATTTAAAGTGTTTTAAAGTGTATGTTAATATTATCAAATATGTGGCTGATGTGGCTATTTATATATATAAAAAATATATATATATATATAAAAAACATACATACAAACAGAAATTTTTTGATAATTAGATATTATAGATAAGATCTTAAAATATAAAAAATATGAAAAAAAAAATGTTTATAAAAATATGTTAAAAATGATTTACTAAAATAAATATTTAGACTAATTTAGACTATTTAATATTTTAAAAATTTAACTAACAAATTTAAATTACGAATATTTATATATCAAATTATTTCGTTTTATTTCAATCAATGGCCGAGCGTGTCGCTAACGTCGAGCTTAACGTCGAGCTAAATGCGTATTTTTGCTAACTGCGTTATTTTTAAAAGTTTAAATATAATTTTGAAGTTACCTGAATAATTCCGGGACTAAATGTAATATGTATACGAAATATTGTCGTATAAAATAAAATATTAAGAGAGGAGTTAGGGAACAAACAAACATCCAGACATCCAGACATTTTTTGCGCTTTAATAATAAGATATCTTCAAATTTAAAATGTTTATCATAAAAAAATTAGTAACATCACCTTTCGCGTTATGAACCGATTTATTTATTTTTTTTAGCCTTAATAATTACCATATTCTAATTATTAAATTAGAAAAAAGAAAAATAACGAAAAATATGCATTTTCTTTAGCTAACTAAAAATTATTTTTAATATCTCTTAAAGAGATAAAAAAAATGTTATAAACATAGAATAAATTTTTATATTACCAAAAAATGATTTAATATTTTTGAAACGAAATAATAAAACGTTTTCACAAAAATAAAATAAAGCAAAAATATTTTACAAACTATAAAACTCTATTTTTCGATTTAAAATCAAATATAAGGAAAGCAAAATGACTGAAAATATTTCAACAGACGAATATTTCCCTCCAAAAAAATGTTTTCATAAGCCAACAAAATTCTCGCATGGAAGTTTTCAAAAGAAATCCGAAGATGCATCCTTTTACATCGATCAAAAAGTTCTTAAAGACATTTATAATACATTTTACAAAATATTATCAAAAGATACAAGTAAATCTTCAAAGAATTCCAAGCAAAATTATAATCATCACATCGTAGAGAAATCTAAATATATTTTACCTCAGAATGAAAGATTAAAAAATAATTCCAAAACTTTCAAAGAACTTCCTATAGCAATTATTAAAAATAAATTAGAATATTTAGAAACCGTTCTTAAAACAAGTTTAACGAATGATGATAATAAATTGATAATCAAAATGCCATTGGATAGTCAAAAATGTGAAGAAACTACGCCAGAAAGTAGTTCAAGCGCATTTCATCTAATAGATGATAATACTCAAGAAGATAACTCAACAAATGAAATCGTTAAAAGTGACATTATTCCTTCTATAATAGTAGAGGAAGAAGAATTGGGTGGATTGGGTGTAATACCTTCTTATCTATGCCCTAATAACATCAATGAATCTCAACAAAATAAGGATGATCAAAGTACTAAATGCAAAAAATGTGCAACCAACAAGGAAAAAATGAGTTATACTTTTATCCAGAATTATCGAGTGGGTACTGATATCATCTTAATAAATTCAAATAGAGGGAACAATAAAAGTGGCGATTTACACCAAGTAATCAACTTCCAGAAACGAAAGAAATGTATTGAGAAATTTTGCAAATGCTCTTCAACTTGTATGTCAACAAATCAGGAAAGCCCCATAAATTCTTCACCTACTTGTTTTAACAAATATACATATACTACGTAAATAGAATCAATAAATTATATATGTTGTGTGTGCTTTTTCTTTGAGATAAAATTTTATGTATCATATAAGAATATACTGACGCGCGATTCCCGTCTGGTTCTTCGCGACGACACAGCTTCTTCCACCGTGGATCACCTACCCTGGCTCCGTTGCTTTACCTCTGCAGCTCTACCCCGCAGACAGCCCAGAGATCCTCCGAGAACCACTACTAACGTGGATCTCCTTTCCCTTTGGCAGTATCTCTCGGCCTTACTACTGGTGGGGGGACACGAGAGACTTACCAGAAGAGCAGCCACTGTGATGTTGGAGAGAGAGTCACAACAGCAACCGGCAACAAGTCTGCTAACACTCCTCCTTTATTGTCATCTTAAATCCACATTACATAAAAACTCGAATAACAATTAACGGATATTTACAGTAATTTACATCCTAGATCCAATATAAGCCAATAAGAGCCCCAGGAAACAGGACCACAACAGTAGGCGACTCCCACACTAGTCCCAGGCTAAAAATAGGCCAAAGCGCCATCTATTGGCGGAGGTTGTAGCTGTTTTCAGGAGGTGCTCGCGACAATACTATATATTGTACACATAACATAGGTGTTTGGTAAACAAAAATCTTGGAGATACATTTTAAAGTAATATTTTAGTTCTAATAAATAAATATTGTCATGGTTGTGGTGGCGAGGAGTCGTTCAAATTAAAATAATAAAGATTTAATAATTTATTGATAAAATAGAAGTGTGTTTGAATTTCCGTTCAATATTTATTGATAATTATCAAATGTAAATCACCTTGCTTACATAATAGTATTGATTATAATCAATACTATTATGCAAGCAAAGTAATTCACATTGTAGTAAATAAAAAATAAAGAATATAAATTTAAATCTGCTTCTGTTTTATTATTTGATTATTCTCCACACACACACACACATGACAATATTAACAAATGAATAATGTTTTTCGAAGAGCAAAACAATTTTTGAATGTGGTGTGATTAAATTTAGTGTAAGTAAGGTCTCGACGTTGGGCAATATCGAATCTCCTCCTGGTTCCCATCGCTAGCTCCTCTACAATAGCATCATCCAATTTGTGCAAATAATTCTGGATTCAATCAATGAATTGAATGGTGTTCTTGGCTTTCCATACTTGGTCTCGACGTCGGGAAATGTCGAATCTCCTCTTGGTCCCCATCGCAAGTTCCTTTACCATAGCATTTTATGCAAATAATTCTGGATCCAATCAATGAGTTGAATGGTCTTCTAGGCTTTCCATAATTGGTCGCAATGTCGAATCTCCTCTTGGTCCTCATCGCAAGCTCCTCTACAACAGCATTGGTCTGTTATTTGAATAAACAAAGAGGTGAAGAGAGTTGCGAAGAGCGGGGTGAAATGGCATTCCATGATAGTATTCTTTAAAAAAAATACTTCCCAATTTTTTTATTTTTTGAAACATTAAATCCCAGTTCAGTTGAGCTGTTGAGTATATTCTCATTGATATTGTGTAACAGACTATTCATTAATTTTATCAATAAATATCCATTACTTTAATTACAGATTATTAATTTTTATAATATGTTACGCAACATATTTCTCTTATTGCTTCTCTGTTATTTTATCGACCACCTTACCTTCAGATGTCCCACCTTCATAGATTCCAAACAGCCACCCTCCTAGGAATAAGTGTTATTTACTCCTGAAGACTTGTGCAAAACATTCACAGGCACAAATCAGCCTGGCGACATCTGATTAAAAACTGGATGTCCATCATTAGACGTGAAGTCTAAAGACCAACCCGTTTATTACATGGCTTCAGGAATCAAGGTTACATCGAGAGAAAGATACCAATTATTTTATGCTAATAAGTTTGAAATTGTTTCCATCAAAATAAATTGACTTCTCATCCTTAAGTCTGTCTTATTTTCTACGTGACAATTTGTTGAAGAAACTGGGTAGATTAGTGAAGACAAACTGAATGTCGTCAAAGAAATTTTGAGGCCATGGGTTCTGTAAACATTTTTTACGATTGACTCCAGGATTCCACTGATTTTACTGCATCCTTACAACCACGTGTTTATCTTTGTGGTATCCTGGTTAGGCAAATAACACAAACAGCCTCTGGGAACGACAGAGATTGGATAAGATAGCTGTGATGAGGTATCCTGTCGACTCTCGCTATAGCTGTGATAACCGAGGTTCAAACCTGTAGTAACCGAGAGGGACAGTCGTGTTGTTTCCAGTACCTCTCTGTACCTTGGAGGACTTTTAACAGTTCTCACAGAGTACAGGCAGTCGTGGTCGAGGCAGAGTGGAAAGCTTGGGAATGTCCACACACAAAAAACGAAGAGACACAGTTGTAGTAGGAAAGTTCCGTGAACAGATAGGAGTCGAGCTAAGAGCAAGATGGAGATAGAAGAGTTCTTACTGTTCTACATGGTCGATGAGGTGGTCCTGGGTACAACCGACGAGGGCTCACGCTGATGGTGAAGCGGCTATATTTTCGGCTAGGGCAGAGGTCTTATATTTCTTTGCCGAAGGGGGAGGTATGCGGGAGAATGGACTTTGAGCGGGTGCAAAGGGCGTGGGGCGTCTGCGATATTCTACACCCTTTGGACCTGATGGCAACGGTCTGCCAAATTCCTCTTTAGGGTTGTTGGATTTCTATCTCGATTTTAGACGTTTTTGAACGTCTTCTCAATCTTGCTTTAACCCAGTTCCTAATCTATTACATAGTTTTATTTATTCATCCTCGGTTTGTACAAAGTACATTACATATGGTGATGCAATGACACGTGTCAATCATGCGTATAATTATTTATAGATGCGTTTCTATATACAACATGACAATCTTGTTATAAGTATTTTACAATATAGGGTTTTTGGTTTAAATTACCATATATACAAGGACAGAGATTCCCATCAAGATTCAACACGATACCACATCCACATTTCATCGACAGTAGTAAACATATGGGGATGAACCAGTGGCTCAGCAACCATTGGCCAGACATTTTCTATTGGTGACAGATCAAGAGAATGTACTATCCTGAGCAGTAGCTGAACATTTTCTGTATGTAGGAAAGTCTGTGCAATACCGGCAATATGCAGGGCATGCATATCCTGCTGAAATGAAGCGTTCCCGGGCCTTGAATAGGGGTAGTGTCATGGGCCATATCACATCAAAAATTAAACAGTGTTTGTTAAAAGCGCCAAGACTGTTAAAACTGAATCATTGACCACTTTCTCCCTGATCCTCTCAAAGTTGACGGTATCTCGCATCTATTGTCAATGGATATTATTTTAGTCGTTTTTAACACATTATATTGAATATACACTAAGTTTCTCTACCCCAAATTCTTAGTTCTTTTCTGTGGCCATTGCTATCATCCCATGTAAGCACAATGAGAATTTCCCACATTGACATCCTCTACAATCTGTTCATTTCTCTTACCAGTGTCTCGTACATCCTTTTTTTCCCACTAATTTTGAAGCTTGGTTAGGAATGATCATTATTTATATGACTAGACGAATGGCCCGGGCAACGCCCGGGTTTTACCCGAGTACGCATATATTTTAAAAACGTTTTAATTCAAATACTATTCGTTACAATTATAAATTGGCGCCATGGATGTCACTCTTGTGAAACGTCCCGTTCCAAACTGTGTGTTTTTAAAATGTTTTAATTAAAATACTATTCGTTACAATTATAAATTGGCGCCGTGGATGTCTCTCTTGTGAAACGTCCCGCCCCAAACTGTGTGTGTCTTGAAAATATAAAAATAAAAATGTGAATTTTCATAAAGATTTCATCATGTCGATTTTTTTTTTTTTGCATTTCACCTACTAAATCGATAGAGATAATTACATTTGCAACATGAACTTAGGTATATTGACTAAATAGAAAACTGCATAGTAATAAAGATCATTTTTTAAAGGCACCATATCGGTTTTTTTTCAATAAAATCGAAACAAAAATTAACGATAAATAACGATAATTGCCTTAAAAAGAAATTGCCTTAAAAAAAATAAACATTCGCGGTGATTTTGTCTTGCATTCGTTTATACAATTATTATATACGAATGACCCGGGCAACGCCCGGGTTTTACCCGATTAAATGCTTTTATTCAAATACTATTCGTTACAATTATAATTTGCCGACGTGGATGTCATTCTTGTATAATATATAAATGAGTTTTAATAATTGTAAAAAAATGCATCGGCCGGGAATCGAACCCGGGCCGCCCGCGTGGCAGGCGAGCATTCTACCACTGAACCACCGATGGTTATGAAAAATCCCATCCGTGAGCTTCAAACAGACAAACAGACAGAATAAGGCAAATATATAAGTAGATGGTAATTTCTTTTTGCATTTAGTTGTATAACACTATGTGTGTGTGTGCTTCTGGTCTTTGAATTGATGTCATTTGTTATGGGCATTACCGTTATTTTTTGTTTGCGTTTCATATTGTTGCTGTTACCTTATGGTGCTTAATTCTTGATAGGCTTAGCAAAAATATGATGTTTCTTTTTTAAGGATATCAAGTTGTTTTGTACTCACGTATTTTGTAGTTAAGAGGACATCCCTTTTGTTATAAACTAATATATATTTATTTAAGGAACGACTTGTTTTCCAATACAAACATTGTTAAAACAAGCGAGCGATAAATCAAAACAGAAAAGTCATGAAGCGTAGTCGGTAGTGACGTCAGCACCGATGATGATAAAGTCAAAGTCTGCGTAATAATTCCCTCCTTACTTTGTCTTTATTCCCACGATGCTGAGGTTCTCCAGGTGTTTCTTCATCTGGTCTCGGGATAGGTCCTTTGTGAAGATATCCGCCTCCAGGTGCTGAGATGACTTGTACAGAAGGCAGATGTCTCTGGATTCATAACAGTCTCTCAAGAAGTGGTACTTTCTGTTGATATGTCTACAGCGGCTGCTTTGTTTAGGGCTGGAGATCCAGTTGATCAATGACTGACTGTCTGTATAGATCGCAGTTGGTTTTTCCATGAAATTCCATTCTTCCAGCTCTCTTAACAGGTTTATTATCCACTTGATCTGACAGCAGCTTTCACAAGCAGCTATCATTTCCGCTTCCATTGTGGAGAGGGCGACGAGTGGTTGTTTACTACTTTTCCAGTCTATAGTTGCTTCGCCGAGCTTCAATACATATCCGCCGTAGGATTTTCTATCATGAGTGGTCGACCAGCTGGCATCGGTGTAGGACTTCAGGATTCCAGTCTTCCCTCTTTCAAATTTCACTCCTAGGTCAATTGTTCCTCGTAGGTATCTCATCACTCTTGTGATTGCTGTCCAGTGCATCTGTTTTGGTTGTCTGGAGTACTGTGAAAGTTTGCTAGTGATGTAAGCGATGTCGGGTCTGGTGTTAACAGCTAGAAACATTAGCATTCCAAGGGCTTCTTGGTAAGTGTGCTGATCACAATTGTCATCTTCAATATGATTGTCCAAATTGATTTCTTTGGAACCTGGTGTTGGAACTTTCTTACAATTTTCCATTCCATATTTCTGCAATATTTGTTGTACATAGTGGCTTTGCTGTAGCGAAATTCCCTCCTTGTCTTGTATGATCTTGATTTTTAAAAACATACCTTTACATGTTACATCCTTTATTTCCAGGTGATGTCTCAATTTATTGATGAATCTGTTTGAGGTATCTTCAGAATCTGAGACAGTGATAAAGTCATCAACATATATCCCTACATATAAGTATTTGTCTTCATTCTTCCATTTAAATAGGCAAGGATCAGATTTAAGTTTTTCCAGTCCACAGTCATGAAGTACTTGACTGAATTTCTCATACCACCATCTTCCGGATTGAGGTAGACCGTAAATACTTTTGTTGAGTTTGCAAACTTTGTTTCTGTCTTGGACAAATCCAGCAGGTTGTTCCATGAATATTGTGTTTTCAATGTTTCCATTTAGATAGGCTGCTTTCACATCGAATAGTTTAATGACTGAATCTTTTGTTGCTGCCATTGACAAAATAGTCCTGAGGGTGGCATTTTTAATTACAGGGCTTAAACTTTCGTTGTAATCTCTTCCTGGGATTTGGTTGTATCCCATTGCAACAAGTCTAGCTTTGTAAGTTTTGTTTTTGTTTTCTTGGTCTTTAGATATTTTGAACACCCATTTACTTTTGACAACTTTTGCGTTTACAAGTCTAGGTACCAGTTCCCATACTTGATGTGGGTACATGTCCTGTATTTTCTCAAGCATTGCGTTCTCCCAATGTTTCTTGTCTTCGCATGCGATGGCTTCTTCAGAGTCTTTCGGAATGGTTTCATTCGTAGTAGCCAGAACGTAGTCATCGAATCTTTTAGGTATTGTTCGAGTTCTTTGTGGTCTGTCTGATCCACTTGACTCTGTCTGTTTGTTGATCATGGTATCTGGTGCTGACTCTTCAATATCAACATCTGATAGAACATGATTGTCCAGTTGTTCATCCTCCTGAATGAAGAAATATGTGTCAGTGTCCGTATTATTATCACTTTGTTTTTCTTCCGAGATGACATTATTGTTCTCTCTGAAGTGAATGTCTGCGGTTTCAAGAATGACTCTCGCTGTGATATCAAATACTCGATAAGCTCTTCTGCATCTTGAATAGCCTACAAATATTCCTCTCTTAGATTTAGCTTCTAGTTTGTGTCTTTGATGATTCTCGAGTTTATAGAAGACTTCACGACCAAATCTCATGATGTGAGAGACGGATGGCTTTTTACCTTTCCATTTTTCCATAGGGGTAGTGTCTGGGTCATTGGTTTTGGGAGTTAGATTGTACAGATATGCAGCTGTATTCACAGCTTCTGCCCAGAAGTGTAGGGGTAATTGGGAGTCTGCCAGAAGTGTTCGGCCTTTGTCTAATAGTGTTCTGTTAGCTCTTTCAACTCTCCCATTGCTTCTTGGGGTGTACGGTGTAGTTAGTTCATGTTTAATTCCTTTGGATTCTATGCAGGTTTCAAGGTTTTTATGGATAAATTCTGTTCTGTTATCTGTTCTAAGTCGTTTTAGTTTTGAGTTTAGCTCGTTTTCTCTCTTTACAATAAACTTCTTCAAAACTTCTGCTGCTGAGAGTTTATCTTTGAGAAATTCTACAAATATTCTCCTAGAAAATTCATCTACAATGGTCAAGAAATATTTACTTCCGCCCAAGGAGTTTATTCTCATTAGACCACAGAGATCGACATAAATGGCTTCAAATGGGTAGCTTTTTGATTGCTATCTGTGTGAACATAGGGTACTTTGGTCATTTTTCCCAAGGAGCAAGCATCACATTGATCAAGGGTACCATTTATAGAGTCCAAGCCTTTTAGAAGATTGTTCTTCAAAATCAGGTCTAATTTGTTGTCACTAGGATGTCCTAACCTTATGTGCCATGCAGTCCTAGAATTGTCCGTTGAAATCAAGCAATGTTCACTTGGAACATGAGTTGCTTCAGATAAACGTGATAGGTTCAATGTTTACATGTTACCATCAAAGTTGCCTGTTCCTATTAGCTTGTCATCAGAAGAGTATATGTATGCTCCTTCAGAATTCAAAAGAACAGAGTTCCCTCTTCTTACCACGCTTGGAATGGACATTAGATTTTCTTTCAGGTGTGGTACATGGAGGACATTATGTAGGGTTACAGCGTTGTTAAGTTTGTCCTTACCTTGTACAGTAGCTTGGATTGATCCTGATGAGGCAGATTCGATGTGTCTCCCTTCTTCCGCCACTTGTATGCTTCTTCTCTCCTCCGTCTTGTGCTCGATCCATTCACCATGGGAAGTCATGTGGCTTGTGCACGCAGAATCAATTATCCACACGTCCTGAGTCGTCGGGCGTTCCTCCCTTGTGCTTACATGTAGTGCGTATTCTGAAGTGGAGTCTCTTTGTTGGGATGGTTCCTCCGTTTGCTCTTGGATTGCTGATCTGGCCGTGTCTTTGTTTTGTTTTGGTTCTTTATGGTAGTTCATTGTACTGGCCATGTTATTTTTGTTTGTTGTATTCATTTGATTTCCTTTGTTGTTAGGGTTGAACCAACAGTCTTTCTTGAAATGTCCTTTTCTTTTGCAAATGTAGCATGACTTTTCTTTGAATTGGTTGCCTGATGATCTGAAAGCATTTTCATGACATTTGCTTCTGTCCTGTCTTTTCTTCTCGAAATCCAGGAGAGTTTGTCTCAAGTCTGGTAAGGAGATTTCTCAGTTTATTGACAGTGCTGCTGTGATCGCGTCAAAGTTAGATGTGAGTTCTTCAACAATGTATCATACAAGTTCTCTTTCTGTTACAGTCTTTCCTAGCTGGGTGATCTCTTGTGCCAGTTTCTGTGCTCGTACAATATACATGTTAACATTTTCATTTGGGTTAAATTTTAGTCTGGCTAGATCCAACATTAGGTCTATCCTTTTATTTTCTAGAGATCCTTCAAACCTTTTCTTTATGTGCGTACCAAATTCTTTTGGCCCTTTTATCGCCTCAAAAGATGATTGTTAAGTCATCCAAAAGTGACAATATTATTAGGCTGTATGCTTCCCGATTCTTTTTCTTCCAAATTTCATATTCTAGTTTATTTTTTGTAAAGTCTGGCTCGTCAT
Source organism: Cordylochernes scorpioides (assembly GCA_030710605.1). Classification (NCBI taxonomy): domain Eukaryota; kingdom Metazoa; phylum Arthropoda; class Arachnida; order Pseudoscorpiones; family Chernetidae; genus Cordylochernes; species Cordylochernes scorpioides. The sequence continues at coordinate 61,946,487 of CP092882.1, forward strand.
TAACAATTACGTCCTCGAAGATGTTGGGGCACGTTTTTTGTAACCATACCCCAACAGAAGGCGTATGTATAATCAAATCAAATGGATACATGGCTTCCCTCCCACATAGACTTACAGACCATTTTTTTTGCCCAGAAACTTAGACACTTGGTGACACCAGACTTCCATGCCGAAAGCTGATTCCTGGTAAAGAAGAAGACATCCAGAGACATCCGAGCTGGAAACTGTTGTTTCATATGTACATATATTCCCCTCACCAAAAATTTAGGTAAAGGTGACCAGAAAAAAAAAAAAAGGAGAAAAATGGAGAAGGAAGATCTCTAAAGACTGAAACTTATAAAATATCCTTCCAGAGAAAGGAAAGCATCACATTACAGTCCAGGTAAAAAGGGCCTGGGTCAATTTTAGCCAAGACGGGGGGGGCGATATATATACCATCCCGAGAAAAAGGGAGGATTATATTTAAACCCATGTGGAAAGAGAGGGGGGGCTGGCGTCTGAAATTTTACACTATCGTCGTAGCTGTTGTTCTCTTTAGATTTTCTTGTTTTGGTAATACTATATATTCTATTTTGATGGAAGAGGCCTGGAGTCTGAAATCTTACACTAGTGCGTTCTATTTTGATGAGGCCTGGGGCGTCTATGAAATTGATACTGGAGCCGTTGGCCATTTTGATTGGTGTTGTTTTCGGCGAATGAAAATGGAGAGAGAGATGAATAAAAGGAGGTTCTTTGCCAAAAGGCAGGATTCGATCGGAGTCGCTCAGTGAGAAGGACGATTTTTAGTCGGGCCTGAGACGTAGACCAGACCTTGCCGCCGCTTTCGAGAGAAGGTAAGCCCCTTGCCATTATGGCTTAGCCCCCCCTTTTTTTTTTTTATTTTTCGAACAGAAGCTAATCTATTTAGATTCTGAATGGGCCCTAAAGGGCTTTAAGTGACTTAAAAGGAGTGTTAGGGTTCGTATATTTTGTCCCGCTAGAATAGATGGAGATCTAGGTTTCCCCCCCCTTTTGTGTAGTAGACAACCTAGATTTCGCATGGGCCCTAAAGGGCTATAAAGTAACTTCAGGTCACCTCTATCTAAAATTTTACTATGTAAATAGCATATCTCGTCAGTATAGACATGTTCCCAAATTTTAAGATATTTAAATAAATATCTAGAAAAATTTTCTTGTTTCCTCTGTTACCTATTTCATACATAATTTGCCTTATGGTACTACCCCCCACACCTTAATTTCACAAAGTGTACAAATTATAGAACAACCGACTCTGTTGAAATAGAGTTGTGTACTATATCTTTGCTGTGATATATTGACACAGCAACAGTTACAAAATTACGACTTTATTAGGGCTACTTTGAGGGTAATTATCTGTCAGGTTTTAGTGATGTTTGTACTTTTATGTGTTTCAGTGCGTTATTCCATTATATTTACCATTATACAACATTAAGGTCTTGCTGCGGGTTATATACATGGGGTTGTTGGCCTAAATTGCTATATATATATATACTTAAGTAAGGAAACTTTAATAAGTCACATCGTGTATCCTCCCTTTTCATCTATCCAAACCGGGGGAACCCATCAATGTCGCCCGCCGCGGGGCTCGAATTTAGTATATGTTTCTTCCCCTATACTTTAGAAATATATACCTAATGAAAAGCCATACTATTTTTAAGTATTGGTGAAGTAGTCCACGCATCCTGAGATTAACAGTCTATTATAAATTCATATGTACATATATATATATACATTAGGAAGTTTTGCATATTATTTGTTTTCTTAAGACATATTTTTTTTTAATTAAGGTATTACACATATTCTACTATTGTTTGCTATATTCTATGAATTATCTTATAGGTTAGAAATTCTATTATTTAAGTAGTTTTATAATAGTTATTGGCTATCACATATAAGTTACTTATATTATTGTTGATATTATTAGCTGGTACTAGGATATATTGTGTTATATGTTTCGGGCAAATCTATTTTCTATTAATGCTATTGTGTTTTCTGAATAATAGAAAATCAATTATAAGCCTTTGATATTTGCTGTTTATGTTATTGTAATGTATTCTAGGTTCTCCTAATGCGAAAGTGTGACATGTTCCTTTGCAGTATTGGAAAATTAGAGACCTATTGTCTTGATTAATAACGTTGCGTCTATGTTCATATATTCTATTGCTGACTCTCCTTCCTGTCTCCCCTGCGTATTTTGGCTTGGCAGCTGTATACACTCTGACAAGGGAAGGTTATCCTGAATTGACAAATGTATAATTTTTGTCTTTAGTAGAGATTTCCAAGACTCTATTTCTGAAACATTTTTTTTTTAGATGAAGACAAATAAAACCATCTTGATAGTATTGAATTTTTACAGTAAATATTTGCCAGCAGAAGGCATGATGAGATTACATGAAATTTAAACCAGTTATATGTTTAGTATGTTCCTTCAGTTGTAATTTGACACCGTCTTGAAATAAAGAAATTGGACGGTGCGCTATATCTTGATGCTGGATATTTCTGTGTCAGAAAGGTGTAGTTATTCTGTTTAATGAGAATTCCAATAATTATCGAAATTTAGCAGATTATCATTGGGGATTTGAACAACTGTCTTGAAAATTTTTGAACAGCCCGAGTAGATAGAAGAGTCCTAGAGTTAGAGTGGAGAATTAGTAGTACAGACTGACCACTCGACGCAGATAACTCTAGAGAACAATTATTGTGTTAATCCGCCGTAGACAAGAAGAACATTGATCCTCAGGATATTCGATAGGCAGAATTTTGAGAATTGATAAGGTCATGGTTAAAGTTAACACAGGCATATGGGAGTAAAGACAGTGATTTAAATAAGATAAGAGGCAGCCTTGTGTCTTAAAAACTTTCAGTGGAAGCAGATGCCACTGCAAATATTCAGGTCTAATAATTTCCAAATTTGAAGTCATGCATGACGGGTTAGCACGGGATTGACGCCTGGACGGGCTTTTCACTGGGATTAATCGAGCTTGCGAAAGAACTAGAAGAAGTGTGACATGTCACGCCACTGTACTAAGTTAATAATTGAGAAGATTTATGTTGAGCCAACTGAAATTAGTAAAGAATTAAGAGATTAAGGTCTTATTCTTTGAGTTTTACACTAATTTCAATTACGCGATATGGACGGCGTTATAAGTTGGGTGGAAATGGTTCGGCCGCAATGGGATGGTCTCCTGGAGATGGTACGATCAAATAATACTTATTGAATGCCGGGCGGGATCGCATAAAGCATTAAACGATATCGAGAAATGCTTAAAGAAACACCCTAGAAGATTGGGGATCGACAAAATGACGACATGGAAAATGCTCAACATTGTACATTGGCAGCAAAATGATATCTTGCTATTGTATGGACGACCACTCCTTCCTGAAATGTGCAGCGGATGTTAGTCCCAGAATTAGGTCCTTGAGGCGACACTTTCCTGTGCAGATGACATAAAGACGCATGACAAAACAGCACATGAGCATCTAAACTAACTTCAATTCCTGCCATTAATTAATTTAGTTGACCAATAGCTATAGAACCGCTGGAGACCTCCATACCCTGTGTGAATATTTTAGTGAGAAATGAGCGATTCAATTCTATGAGCCATGAGGTATCCTGTAAGATCAGAGATGTACCCCATTCAATTTTTTTATAGTAGCCAGTGCGAGATATTTCCAGAATGTTTGTTTCTTTTTTTTCTAACTGTCATATAATTCGGAAACTAGAAAACTACACTATTTTGATACAGTTTACATCTAGCATCCATGAGAACTCAATATGACTATTGAACGTAGATTGAAGATTTATGAGCGAGCCAACCTAGAGAGAACGAGTTTAATAGGCTTACAATCAATAGTTGAAGCAAACTATTCGCATAAATTTGTTATGTTCTCTCTCTAAATGATCTATGACATTATAGGTTTTCTTAACAAGGTAACTACCCCGCCGAGTGTATATGGAGTTATAAAGCTTAAAGGTCATAGGCTGTTGGAATAATATTACACTAGTAATAATTAATAGTTCAAAATTAAGAGTGATAATAGATCGGGATCCAGATCCCGATGACGGGTTTCGAGGAAACACCAGAGGGATGAAAAGGCAGTGAAATGTGTAGAAAATGATGGAAGAGAGATGAGAGAGAGGTGATGAAAGAGGTGTTGAAAGTGATAAAATGAGTGAGAAAGCGTTGAATGTTGATGAGAAAGAGATAGAGAGATGCAGAAAGATGTTGAAAGAGAAAGAATTGGAAAGGGTTGGATAAAGAGTTTTGTAAATAGTAGATAAAGGTTGATAGAAGAAAGTACATTTAATGTATAAAGCGTAGCTGTCGACCGCAATATCGCCTCGATAGAACTATTTCTTTTAAAATAAGACATATTATGCACTGGGGGTTTGTGTAAGCTGATTTACATAAGTTTCAGCGATTGTATACACTATTTAATATAGATAGGTCTTTATTAATTACAATATTAGGTTATATATTAAATAGCAAATAGGTCTTAGTGTTATGGTGAACTTTAAACAGTTTGCAGTTTTTTTTTTTAAAAACATGTGTTCTAGTGCTAAGTGTTGAAAGGAGCTTTAACACCATGTTTCAGGGTTTGTGTGTTATTTGTCTCAACCTTGTCTTTGTGCAGAATACCGTCTCACAACCTTACTGTAGTGTTTGTTGCCATCTTTAAAGATCTTCACAGTTTGTTTTAATATTAGTGTGTATTTTGAGAAAATTGTCACAACCTTATCCTTGTATAGAACACCATTTTACACCGTTTTATTTAATAAGTTATATGAGAGATTTTAGATATAGTATAAGAGTTACTATTTACATGAGCCAAATCGACCCAACAGTTAGAGCAAGAGGGGGGAACTCAGATATTTCCTCCTTTCACGTGACGCGACTGTTCACCCCGACCGGTCGTGCCAGATAAGAGGGAAATTGACAGAGTTAGTGTGAACAGTTTAACTTTACGCAGGTCTACAAGGGTAAAAAGGCCCACACAGTGTAAATTCTGCTTAGACTGTCGCCACTAACTAGAATTTTGGAGTGTGTACGGAGAATCAGCTCGATAGAATGAGAAGTTTAGAGATTTCAACCTTTTTTTTTTTTTCATTTAAAAACCATTTTTTTTTAAAGTAGAACTTCATTAGGATTCCTTTCTTTTTCTATACAAACTGTTTCTTGTTAAAACCCGAGTTTCAAAGACCAATGAGAATAATGTATACCATTGTGAATTAATTATTTAGTATAAATCTGAATTTTTGGTTATTATCGGGAGTAATAGATGAAGGAAGGTGTAGGAAATCACAACTTAGAGGGGGGCTATGTCTAAAACAACAAACCTAATAGGCATCCTATGGCTTGTGTTGGGTAATTCAGAAACCCTATAATCCCTGGCCTTCAGGTAGTAGCTTTGAAATAGGTTTCTAATGAGGACATGAAAGGTCAATCTTTCAGAGAAAAGTTATGAAGTATAGGGACCCTAAGCCAGGGGTAGAAGTTAAGTAGGCCCAGACCGTAGTCGATCCTTGGAAAGCACTTGAGAATGTTAGTGTTGGGTAGTGAATCGTAAACCCTATAAATCCATCTTTCAATAGAGTGCTGAGGTCGGACTACTGCAAAGGGGGCAGACGCACGAGGAAGAAAGTGACTTCACCCACGGTGGCTAGGGGAGTGACTCAATTCCGCTTTTATGAGGTGTCACGCTTAATGGTCCTTTATTCGCCATTATAATTAGTGTATGTCTTTATATAGAATTGTCGTGAAAAGTCGCTTGGTGTCAAGGCAAGGGCAGTTTTTGAAGTTACACTGATTTTTTTTTTTAGTAGGTTAGCTTCCAGATTACTTAGAATTGTTAACAATTATTGTTAACAATCATTTATCGAGTATAAAGTATTAGTATATATAGAGCTTGTACAGAGGCATTTTCTTTTGAGTAACTTAGGGCTTTAGTTCCCAATTTGTTTTAATTTTATTATTTTATTTGATTTCACATTTTGTCCTGGAAGATTTTCATTATTGTTAAGGCCTATTAATAATGATATTATAGTATTTTGGTTTTTATGATAGAGTCTAACTCTAGTTTGAATGCGATCGTGAATGAGAGAGTGAATGTAATGATCAATGAATGCGACCACAAAGTTAAAGTCTAACATACTGTTAATCCAAAAATACATTAGAATAGGGTTAAGGATTTTAATAGGTTCGATTTTTAAATTTGATTTCTTTATTTGTTAGGAATGATAGCCTCACAGGGCTGTACAACTCTATTGTTAGGAAAGGTATTCGCTCCATTTTGTTAGGTCTCCCCTTTCGGGAGTATAAAATTTTAATTTCTATTACTAGGGTAATCAAGTACTCTTTGTTATTTATATCAACTTGAATTTTAAGAGTCGTAGATAATGATCATATCTTGATTCTCAGACTGGAAGGTTGTGGGAGGTTATGATCAGGCCAGGAAACCCACAAAACTCCTCCTCATTAGAGGAAACGAAGAGGTATAGATTGAATTTTATGCAGGATGGGGGATTTGTTTTAGCCATGCCGTATAGCCTGGGGTATAACGGCGCGACCTTGGGTAACCGATCTGACACCGTAGTTTCGACGTTTTTAGCGTGGCTGGAGCGAGGGTATTCCAGACGGGAGGTCCTGTAAGATTGGCATGTAGGCAGAGATTGCCCAGTTATTCTAGACGAAGTAGTTTCCGTCTATTGAATTTTTTGGTACCAGTTTGATCCCCCATAGCTAGCGGAAGTTTCTTCTAATAAAGGATTCGATCGGAGTCGCTCAGTGAGAAGGACGATTTTTAGACGGGCCTGAGACGTAGAGGAGACCAGACCTTTGCCGGCACTTTCGAGAAAAGGTAAGCCATTTGTCATTATGACTTAGCGCCTTCCCCCCCCTTTTTGTGTAGTAGCCAACCTAGACTTCGCATGGGCCCTAAAGGGCTATAAAGTAACTTCAGGTCACCTCTATCTAAATTTTACTATGTAAATAGCATATCTCGTCAGTATAGACATGTTCCCAAATTTTAAGATATTTAAATAAATATCTAGAGAAATTTTCTTGTTTCCTCTGTTACCTATTTCATACATAATTTGCTTTATGGTGATATTCCAACTGTTTAAATGAAATGTTGTATGTTTATTACCTATTTGAAGGGAATGTTACTAATAATCAAGTCTCCCATAAATTACCGGCCACATACATTGCCGCGAGTGTCTGTGTTTCAGTGTTTTATAGATTGCCCAATTTAATAACGATTTCATGGGTTGTCTGATAATATTGTATAATAGTGTCGCGACTGTTTCCATCTTTAGACCATTGTTCTGACAATATTATATGCTCGATCCTTGCTTTAGCTCAACTCTTAATCAATTACAGAGTTTTTCCCCCCTTTTCTTTTTTATTTATTTTATTTATCCTGTTTGCATAAATTGCATTACATGTGATGATGTAAAGACATATGCCGATAGTGCATCACTGACAGCTGTGCTGCTATTATACAACATTAAGGTCTTGCTGTGGGTTATATACATGGGGTTGTTGGCCTAAATTGCTATATATATATATATATACTTAAGTAAGGAAACTTTTAATAAGATACATCGTGTATCCTCCCTTTTCAACTATCCAAACTGGGATACCAACGAGTTTAAACTCGTTTCATGATAGGATAAGATTTTAAAGTATTAGTTAACTATAAGGACCGCGAACGAGACGCCAGAACGAGCCAATGAGTCAGAGTTTTAGAAGTGTTGTATTGAGGACAGTAGAATTAAGAGCAGTTATACAGGGAGTAGAATTCTGAAGGAATTTGTAAAAGAACCAAAATTTCAGATTGATAAAATTCAAATTTATAAGATGTAGATTTGTAGGATTCAGGTCAATGAATAGAGGGTATATTAGTAGATGAAAGTAATATGAATTTCTTGGAAGGGGGAGGTAGCTGAACTGTACACACCCCAGAGACAAGGTAAACGGAGTCACAAACAAAATAGTAGAAATTGATTAGTCGCTCTGCCAAAACAGAAAAATTCTCTTCATACGGTTGTCACCCTAGATTTAAATGGACTGTGTAGTTTAATAGAGGTCTGGGCTATGCTCCATTTGACCAAGATTCTAAATGACGTTCCCATTTGGGTTGAGAGAGTATTGTAATTAGAGGAATCTAACACACAAGAGAGAACCCACCCTCCAGTAGGATCGGGATAGACGAATATTACCCAGTGACCAACCCGTGATTCCAGACTGAATAAGATTGAAAAACTTAACTGAGATACTAAACCTTGAACCTTCAGCGCACAAATATATATAATGTGTTTTCATTTTCTAATTGAATATGTTATTATTTTATATCATATATATTATATTATAATCATATGCTATTCATTTCAACAATTTTATTTCCTTTGATATTCATGATATTAGTAATATTTACCGGCCATGTTGCGATTTTTTTTAACATGTTGTCATGGCTTATTCTTCCCTCAAGGTATGATCTATTTTATCCTTATTGTCTTTTATCCGCCTTACTTGTATAAGTATATATATTTTGTCATCATATATAATTTTGTAAGTAGTTTTTCTTTTGTCATCTATCATGGGATGATTTTTATCACTTATATCTTAACATATTTAATCACTATCTACATGATATGTTTTTTTCTTCAATATATATGTTATACTCATCATATAACATGGAAGGATTCATTTTATCATTACATATTTCGTGCCTTATTTAATGATTACTTACATAATTTGTTTTCTGTAATTTTTATTTAGCAAAAGTCATCATGTCATAGGCTAATCATTATGTATCAAGATATTTCTTTCAGCTAACTATAATTATCCTTTCCTTTGATTGTATATGTATAACTATACCACACGAATGTCTTGATTGGTACTTAAATAAAGATGCTGGCATGTTTTAGGAGTTGGACTAGTCAGTTATTTCTAAACGACTCCTTGGCGCCCAAATTTTTATATATAATATGTAATAGGGAAATGTTCTAACTGTATTGTTAGCAGAAAGAAGGTAGCAATGAATCCAGCACCACAAGAGGCAAGGATGGGGTTGAGAGGACTTACCACTAGGAAGGCCTACTCCTCAAGACCAAAGAAGAAAGTGGAAGGGTGGTATATATACCCATGAATGGTAAGACAGATGACCTTGCTTACTTCCATACATATGATATGACTGTCCCCAATAACCTATTTTGATAACAGTGTTCTGACAGAATAATAGCACATAAAAAACCCTTTGCCAGGATGCGCAATGCCCACTAATGTTCGGAATAATAAACATCTAGAATGGCATACCATCATTTTGACTAGCCTTACCTTCCCTATAGGTTTCGGTACATCTGGCTTCACCTAGTAATGGAAAATGCATTTTGCTAGAAATGGGCCTGCTTTCATAGTAACTGATGAAAGGCAGATGAATAATGAATAGCACAAACGCATTTGTCCATTACTTGGCAGGGGGAGGATTGTTGGGGCACGTTTTTTGTAACCATACCCCAACAGAAGGCGTATGTATAATCAAATCAAATGGATACATGGCTTCCCTCCCACATAGACTTACAGACCATTTTTTTTGCCCAGAAACTTAGACACTTGGTGACACCAGACTTCCATGCCGAAAGCTGATTCCTGGTAAAGAAGAAGACATCCAGAGACATCCGAGCTGGAAACTGTTGTTTCATATGTACATATATTCCCCTCACCAAAAATTTAGGTAAAGGTGACCAGAAAAAAAAAAAAGGAGAAAAATGGAGAAGGAAGATCTCTAAAGACTGAAACTTATAAAATATCCTTCCAGAGAAAGGAAAGCATCACATTACAGTCCAGGTAAAAAGGGCCTGGGTCAATTTTAGCCAAGACGGGGGGGCGATATATATACCATCCCGAGAAAAAGGGAGGATTATATTTCAACCCATGTGGAAAGAGAGGGGGGGCTGGCGTCTGAAATTTTACACTATCGTCGTAGCTGTTGTTCTCTTTAGATTTTCTTGTTTTGGTAATACTATATATTCTATTTTGATGGAAGAGGCCTGGAGTCTGAAATCTTACACTAGTGCGTTCTATTTTGATGAGGCCTGGGGCGTCTATGAAATTGATACTGGAGCCGTTGGCCATTTTGATTGGTGTTGTTTTCGGCGAATGAAAATGGAGAGAGAGATGAATAAAAGGAGGTTCTTTGCCAAAAGGCAGGATTCGATCGGAGTCGCTCAGTGAGAAGGACGATTTTTAGTCGGGCCTGAGACGTAGACCAGACCTTGCCGCCGCTTTCGAGAGAAGGTAAGCCCCTTGCCATTATGGCTTAGCCCCCCCTTTTTTTTTTTTTTTTTCGAACAGAAGCTAATCTATTTAGATTCTGAATGGGCCCTAAAGGGCTTTAAGTGACTTAAAAGGAGTGTTAGGGTTCGTATATTTTGTCCCGCTAGAATAGATGGAGATCTAGGTTTCCCCCCCCCTTTTGTGTAGTAGACAACCTAGATTTCGCATGGGCCCTAAAGGGCTATAAAGTAACTTCAGGTCACCTCTATCTAAAATTTTACTATGTAAATAGCATATCTCGTCAGTATAGACATGTTCCCAAATTTTAAGATATTTAAATAAATATCTAGAAAAATTTTCTTGTTTCCTCTGTTACCTATTTCATACATAATTTGCCTTATGGTACTACCCCCCACACCTTAATTTCACAAAGTGTACAAATTATAGAACAACCGACTCTGTTGAAATAGAGTTGTGTACTATATCTTTGCTGTGATATATTGACACAGCAACAGTTACAAAATTACGACTTTATTAGGGCTACTTTGAGGGTAATTATCTGTCAGGTTTTAGTGATGTTTGTACTTTTATGTGTTTCAGTGCGTTATTCCATTATATTTACCATTATACAACATTAAGGTCTTGCTGCGGGTTATATACATGGGGTTGTTGGCCTAAATTGCTATATATATATATACTTAAGTAAGGAAACTTTAATAAGTCACATCGTGTATCCTCCCTTTTCATCTATCCAAACCGGGGGAACCCATCAAAGAGATATTTTGAATCTAGAATTGCTTCCATTTTCATGGACCAGGTTGTATAGTTGTTTTCTGTTAACTGATCGATTTTTGCTAAGTTATATGTATCCATTTTCATTCAATTTTTTTTCTTTCTAAATTGGCGGTTAGTCCAATTATTTAATTTCTTTTTGATTTAAATGGATCAATTGGCGGTTAGTCCAATTCTGCGCCAAACCACGCTCTGCTACCAAATTGATAGGCTTAGCAAAAATACGATGTTTCATTTTTAAGGATTTCAAGTTGTTTTGTACTCACGTATTTTGTAGTTAAGAGGACATCCTTTTTGATATAAACTAATATATATTTATTTAAGGAACGACTTGTTTTCTAATACAAACATTGTTAAAACAAGCGAGCGATAAATCAAAACAGAAAAATCATGAAGCGTAGTCGGTAGTGACGTCAGCACCGATGATGATAAAGTCAAAGGTTCTTATGCATACCTCTGGTGAATCCTGTATAGGGTCAGTGACCCTGAATAAAGGCTTTTTGTTGTTGTTGTTGATAAAGTCAAAGTCTGCGTAACAATTCTATAGTTCTCCTAGAAGTTAAAAAAATGTCCTCAAAAGACTGAAATAGATGCACTGCGATGTCTCTGAATATGGCGACCACAATTTGTAACTAGTTCACCAGTTTCCTAATTGTTTCTTGATGCCGACATTTATCCCACTGAAATACATTCAGTCCTGCGGGTACATGTAGAAGCATTCGCTTCGGTGTGCTGTAGTAATTTCGCTCTGTCATCCATTGCCATGACCCCCAGTGCTGTAGTGGAGAGTATACCCTATGCTTTTAAAATTTAGATAGCGTATACCTAGTGGTTTTACTTAAAAATAGCGTATACCCTATGATTTTGTTCAAATTTTTTATTAAAAATTTATTATTTTCTTTCTTTGTAATAGTAAAAAAAAATGATGATAAAAATTGTACTGAAAAATTGCAAAAAAAATTCAAATTAACAATTCACACAAAATATTTCATTCATTTAGTAAAAATTTCTTGGGAAAAATATATCAACTATATTCAAATTAATAATCAAACAAGCCTCCTTTAACGAAAAACGGAAAACGAATTCTCAAGCGTATACCCTATGCTAATTTTACGACTACAGCACTGATGACCCCTTGAGTGAAAGCCCTGATTCTCTTCATCCTGGGGTCTGTGGCAGCAGGAAGACCCCAGGTCCGGATGGGCTTGGCTCTCTATGTCTAGTCCTTGGTGGACCCCCACTACATTCATTACTGGCCACATTATTTTCCAAGTGCCTCAAAATTGGCCACTTCCCTCGTCCCTGGAAAGCTGGAAGCCTCATCCTTATCCCTAAACCTTCCAGCTCAGCCCCAAACAAGCTAGATAGGTATAGACCCATTACACTCTTGAACAACTTGGCTAAGGTGTTTGAAAGATGTATTCTGGCCAGACTCCAATGGCTGGCAGATCGACACGGCTGGTTTTCTGACAACCAATTTGGATTTGTCCATGGGCGTTCGGCAGAAGATGCACTGGCCAAAATCACAGAGTTCATCGACAGCAGGCAGTCACACTGGAGGAAGACTCTGGCAATAAGCCTAGACATCAGCAAGGCTTTCGATACCATTTGGAGACCGGCAATTGTCCAAAGCCTTGATCGCCTAATCTGCCCGGACTCACTGGTTTGCCTCGTGCAAAGTTTTCTCGAGGACAGGGAAGTCACGTATTCCGCATGGTCATCCATTGCCTCAACCTTCTCACAGCGGGGAACACCCCAAGGATCTGCGTTGAGTCCCTTCCTCTGGAATGTGGTCGCTCGCGAACTATTCCTGCTTTTTCAAATCAGGGAAAGCTCGCTAGTGGCTTTTGCCGACGACTTCACCCTCCTAATCCAGGTCCGTGGTCGTTTGCCTGTCGTGGCTATAAACGACTTTTTGGATATGATGACTGCTTGGTGTGTTGACAAGGGCCTCCAGCTCAACCCCAGGAAGACACAGGCCTGCATCTTCCAGTGGAGGAGAGTTCGTCCAAACCCGGACCCTGGGTTAAAGATTCTTGGACAACCTATTACCATAAGCCAGAACATCACCATATTGGGGGTCGAATTCGATCAAACTCGCAAATTCGTCTCCCATCTTAAGAAAATTGTAATACGGACCCGCTGCATAATTCCCCGTCTCTCCAATGCCATCCAAGGAAAATTTGGTCTGTCTTTTGCTGCTGGAAACCGCATTTTCAAAGCTGTGGTAGTACCGGCCTTCCTTTATGGGGTCTCTGCTTGGGGCAGTCGCGCTTCCTCAAGAGAAGGCATTCGTCAGCTCCGGAGTCTGCAGTACCTCTTCGCGCGCCGCATGTTACGAGGTGGTCCCTGCACTCCCACTATCTCAGCCATTTCTCTAACTGGTAGCCCTCCGCTTGATATCATAATCAAAGCGCGAATGACCTTTCTCAAGGCGACTAAGGAGGGCCAGTTCGAGTTTCGGCCTGGTCCAGCTGCTCTCCCTTACCCACCCTTCCGACGCACAATTACTTTCAGTCTGGAATATGACAAAATCACCTCCCCGGTTATACATACTGATGGATCGAAATCCGAGGCAGGAGTTGGTGCTGCAATTATCCTTCCCTCTCAAAACCAACCAATACTCCTCAGACTACATCCGGATTGCTCTGCTTTCCAAGCCGAACTGCTTGCCATTCTTTGGGCAACTCGCCTCGCGGAAAGTATGCCAGCCAACCCAGGAGTCACTATAGCGTCTGACTGCAGATCTGCACTGGCCGCTATATGTGCTCCTGGTCCAGCTCAAACGGCTCTAATTGCCGAGATAATCCTAGCCCTAGACCAAGCACCTCAGGTCAGCCTCTGTTGGGTAAAGGGCCACAGTGGAGTTGCAGGCAATGAACTGGCTGACCAGGCAGCAAAGACTGCAGCAATCTCTAACCTGGAACAATCCTACTCCATCCTTCCCCAAAGCTGTGCCCGCAGCCGTGCCCACTCATCGGCTATGGAAGCTTGGACCTTAGTCTACACCCAGGATTACCATAACAGAAACCTAAAAAGATTTGCGACCTCCCCAATCCGCCTTAGGTCATTCCTGTCCAAAATACGTCTTGGGATGGCCACCACTACCATCCTTACTGGTCACGGCCACGTTATGGCAGATCTAGCGCTCTGGCATAGAGATCTAGATCCAACTTGTCCTCACTGCCGGGAAGAGCCACAGACTGTGGATCACCTCCTCTTCTCCTGTCCAGCTTTTATGCTACACAGGCTACAGACAGCCCTACTGCTTGGAGTACAAGACTTCAGCCCGACAGCCCTGCCCCTACTTCCTGACTCCCTACCGGCCTGGAACTACCTGGTTACCTGGTTCACCTCAGCAATCTGCCCCCCCCTCCCATGACTAGACTTCTCCTCTAGACTGCTGGATAGCCCGGGTAGTTGGCGATTTACGCTCCAGGAGCCCGGGTTACCTCTATTTTCTCTCTCTCTCTTCATTGTCAAAGAAAGTTTTGTCGATTTTTTTATTTGTCATATTCCTTTTAAAAGACTTCGACTTTTCATCTTTTAAAACTTTGAAGAATAATAATAATAATAAAATTATAAATGAATATCTCTATATTTCTCCTTTAAAATATATATGTGCAAGTGCAATTTCACTTATTGGTTAAAAAGTAAATTAATAAAAGCTTATTCAAATATATTTTTCTAAAATATATATATATATATATATATATATATATATATAGTGTCTAATTTTCGTTAATTTTTTTAGACATTAAAAAAATGTCTATAGTTCTACATAGAACAGTTTATAAATAAAAATTAATCCAGTCATCCTGTAACCTTTATTCCTTGTGTGTTTAATGTTTATCTTTTTCTCGTATTTTAATTCACTAGAAGAAAACAAAAGATTTTAAGGCATAAAAGATGGCATATGTTAGAAGTATCCTAAGGACGTTAGCACGTCCATTATGCGCACTGCACCCAGTAAGAACTTTTACACAAGTTAATAAACCTGCAATTTATTGTGCACTTAAGACGAATCATAGTCTTCTGCAGCAGCCAAACCCAATTTATGTTCACAAAAAGTTTGCGCATGAATTGCCGCATGATTGTGAATCAATTAGACAAAGAGTCCTTTTGGTCTTAAAATTATGCGACAAAATAGACCCTGAAAAAGTGACACTTGATTCGCACTTTATTAAAGATTTGGGCCTGGATAGTTTGGATCATGTGGATATAATTATGGCAATGGAAGACGAATTCAACTTTGAAATACCTGATTGTGATGCTGAAAAATTACTTCGTCCACGGGATATTGCCCAATATGTTTCAGACAAGAAAGAGATCTATGAATTTTAAAACAACACTTCAAGCAACAATGGAAAACTAGTAAATAGTTTTTTTGAATACATTTTTTCTTGAATTAATTTATCTAACATACATTTCTATCATGATGTGAATTATGCTTGTTTGTTTATATGGAAAATGTCTTGTAATTGCTCCATTAACCTAATTAAACATAAAGCTATATTAAAATAATGGTATGTAATATTAACAAGCACATTTTGTATTTTTAAATATATTTATATACATGAATTTTATACTCTGATTATTATAATTGTGAACTACTTAAAGAATTATTTTTAAAAGTGTGTGTGTGTGTATATATATATACAAGGGCCAACAGCCCGAAACACATACGTGGTTAGCTTTTCGTGATTAATCAAGAATGGGTATTTGGCCAATTCTGGAATAATTAAAAATCAACGAGAATAGTTGATATTTATTCTGATAGATGGCGCAAGCCATCAGCAACTTTTAGTTGCACGATAAGAAGATGCCTTTTTCTTAATATATACAAGTATATCAGTTTGAAAATAGAGCAATCCATAAATAAATCTTTAATTAAAAATGCATATATTGGATCAAAATATCATTTATTTTACCAATATTTCAGTTGGCTGAATGCCAACCTTTATCAAGGTATTATAGTAAAGTGTGTCACATCAATATGTTATAATACCTTGATAAAAGTTGGCGTTCAGCCAACTGAAATATTGGTAAAATAAATGATACACTGTGTGACATTGAAAATGGAACACCAAGAAATAGTGGCCAGAAAGTGATGAAACTCAGCAGACAGAGAGAGACAGGGACGAACAATAAGTGATCTTTATTTCAAAATGATAGTCATAATACAGAGCGAGAACGGCGTCGGCTTAGTAGCAAGTAGGACCACCGCGGACGGCGATGCACGCAGCAACACGTCTAGGTAGAGAGTCAATCAGAGTACGGATGGCGTCCTGAGGGATGGCTCTCCATTCCCTCTCAACCATTTGCCACAGTTCGTCTTCTGAACGCGGCTGTGGCAAGGCATGCAAACGGCGTCCAATGATGTCCCAGACGTGCTCGATTGGTGAGAGATCAGGAGAGTACGGTGGCCAGGGAAGCATCTGTACATCTTGCAGAGCTTGTTGGCTAATGCGAGCAGTGTGCGGTCGGGCGTTATCCTGCTGATAAAGGGCATTGGGTACCCCCTGAAGGTAGGGGAGTGTCACCGGTCGCAGCACATCATCAACGTATCGTTGGGCCGTCATAGTGCCCTGAATACGAAGTAAAGGTGACCTGGAATCATACGCGATTGCGCCCCAAACCATGATTCCACGTTGTCGCACGGTGGGGCGTTCCACAATTGCTGCCGGATTGGACCTTTCTCCACGTCGACGCCACACGCGTACACGGCGACTATCACTGGACAAGCAGAAACGCGACTCATCTGAGAACACGACCCTGTGCCATTCCGTCATCCACGTCGATCTAGCCCGGCACCATTCCAAACGTTGGCGCCTATTCGGTGGGGTCAATGGCAGTCTTCTTAGATGACGGCATGAGTACAAGCCATTAGCAACCAATCGACGGGAAATGGTTCTGGTCGAGATGGAATGATCTAGGGTGTCTTGCACATGTTGCAGGATGGCGGTACAAGTGGCTTGTGGGGCCGCCACTGCTTGTCAAAGGATACGCCGATCCACACGTGCTGACGTCACTCTGGTTGAACCGGCATTCCTATAAATTGCCACATTTCCTTGTTCCAACCATCTTCTCCACAGTCGGTGCACCGTGGACGCACCAAGGTGTGTATCAGCTGCGATTTGACGTATGGACCAACCTGCCCTTTTCAGTCCGATCACCATGCCCCTCGTAAAAGCGTCTGTCTGCTTGAACTGCCTCCGTTTACGATGACCTGGCATTATCTGTTATTACACGTGTCTTTTGACACAAGAACAAAATTTCTACAATGATTTTCCTTGAAGAAATAACGACACGAATACTGTCCTCTCTGCAAGTTCCTTCCCTTATATCTTACTCCATGTGCGCACGAGAGCTGCGCATTTTACATCATTTGCATAACTCGGTTAGGCGTGTCTACCCTGAAATTTGCATAATTTTCTGGCCACTATTTCTTGGTGTTCCATTTTCAATGTCACGCAGTGTATTTTGATCCAATATATGTATTTTTAATTAAATATCAAATATATATATACAGTGGTACCTCGACATACGAGTTTAATTCGTTCCGCAACCTTGCTCGTATCTTGAATTACTCGTATCTCGAAGCAAATTTCCCCATACAAAACAATTGAACTACCATTAATCCGTTCCAACCTCCAAAATGTCACCCCAGTTATTTTTGTCACGTGGTTTTAAATAATAAAAACGTATTTATAAATATCAAATATTTATTGCACAAAAAAAAAGAGAATGTAAAGAAATAAATTAGATATCCTCACTGGTCTTTGCCTTTTTCGCTACATTTTTCTCGCTTTCACCTGTAGGCCGTTTAGAAAAAACATGTCCAAGGAGGTTTGTTTCTTCCCCCCTCTCAGAATGTTCTGGAAATGAGTTAGGCAAGTGTCATTAAAAAGGTCAGATGCACGACCTGTTTCAACTTTTTCTGGGTGTTTTTTTTTACACGAACTGTGAAACTCTCTCCCACATTCCTAAGATCTCCTTTATCTCACTTGTAGAAATAACCTCCTCCTCTGACTCCTCAAAACCAATTACTTGCATAACCTCAGTATGCTGCTGTGACTGTAACTCTTGTATCTCCTCAGTCGTCAGTTCCTGGGTGTGCTCCTCGATGAGCTCGTTCACATCTCTCTCTTCCACCTCTAAACCCATGGATTTCCCCAGAGATACAATCTCCTCCTCTACTGAAACACCGGGTTCCAATTCTTCATAGATCCTTTCAGCTACAGCTTCAGGCCACAGCTTTTTCCATGCAAAGGTCAAGGTCCTCGTTGTAACTCCTAACCAGGCCTGATCGATAATTTGTAGGCAAACACAAAACACAACTTATCACAGCGGAAGCACGCTGCTAATTGATCGTGATGACGCGACTGCGTGTTACTACCTGTTGTGTTCCAACTTTAAAAGCATACAAAAATATAATATAAGTCTCAAAAAACAAAGCTTTGCATATAGAACAAATAATAATGAAGAAGAAGAAACATTTTAGGAAAAGCAAAAACAAAACAAAAGTACTGGTCAAAAAGAAACATTTAAAATCACAGATTAATATCTTCAACACTACCGAACCGAACTCATATATCGAATTTCGCTCGTAACTAAAAGCAAAAAATCACTTGCTCGTCGGCTCGTATCTCGAAAAACTCGTATGTTGGGGCGCTCGTATGTCGAGGTGCCACTGTATGTCATAATATATACTCTTCCAGGAATAATAAAGCAAACCTAGAGCCAGCCCAGAGAGAGACGGGATGTAAAGTCCGGTCACTTGAGACAGCAGCGACATTCCAAGGGGTGGCAAATGGGGCCCGTCCGTTAACAACTTGGCACTTTTAGGACAGTTGGGGATTGTGTGCGACATGAACGGATGCCCGGCTCTCTCCCTCTCTCTCTGGTTGTCTGGGTTCCTCTACCAACTTGTGGTGTGATTATTTCTCTTCCCACCTTTTTATATTGCCACATAAATATATATATATAGAAGCATAGAGCGCCTCTCCTGTCAAAATGGATCATGGAATTCTATGGATCAATTTCCTCCCGGCAAAAAAATTTTCCATCTATATATATATACAGTCGAACCTCTTTAATTCAACACCCCAAGGGATCAGAGCTTTGTGTTGAATTAAGGTTATATGATTAGGTAATCATCTAACTCGCTAAAATAATATTTTTTTAAAATAGCCTTGTAATATAAATTAATGATATTAATTGAAACCATTGTGTGTTTTTATTTTATTTTCATGATTAACTTTTAGTATCAGTGACAAAATGGCATTAATACATATTTTAGAAACATAAATAATTGTAACAAATAAATTTATTGGCAATGTGTTTCTTTTCAGTAATATAATCAAATATTAACTCTACAGACATTAAAATATTAAATATATTAAATAATATTTTATTCTAATCGAAAAATATAGCAGTTGAAAGGAAATAAATATGGTAAATATAAAAGAAAATTTTAAAATATTATTTTAAAATAATCATGAAGATCTTTTAAAAAAATCTTTTATAGATATCTGTTTTTGCACTGAAATCCTATTCAGGATGTATTCCAGATGGCATTTTGAAAAAACATGCATGCCTTTCTTCCTCTGAAATGTCTTTTAATAAATAAATTTTAATGTATTAAAGGCATCCACTGCTTCTGCAGGTGTTATTGATGATGTGTTTAAATCTTTTATAATAACACAGAAATGGAATATTGAAATAAAATGTTATCATAATCATTGTGGCTACATTGTATAAAGATTTATTTATTTAAAAGGAAATTATTTGCAAATATCAAAATAACTAAAATATTTTAATGCTGAAATTTAAAAATAAAATATTATTGTTAATTAGTGCATGAAGCCTAAATCCCAGCGTAAAAAAAAAAAATAATAATAATAATAACACTCGCGACATTGCGCAATTATGAAACTTAAACTAACCAGGAACCAAAAGTGCGCGCGCGCGATCCTATCGGCACCCGCCGATCGCCGCCGTAATACCTTTTTAGCGGAAAGTTGTAAGTAAAAAACATTCAACTGTCGAAATTCGAATTTTAAAATGGTCGAACTATCGGAAGTGTCGTATTATCAATATGTCGAATTACGGTTTGTTATTTGATAGGCCGGAAGTCTGGACATTAGAACATGGTCGAATTATCGCCGAGTGTCGAATTGGGGTGTGTCGAATTAACGAGGTTATACTGTATATGAAAAAGCGATAGAAAAATAAAAGATAAGTGGGTCAGGTGTTGATATTAAAAATAAAGAAGGCATCTCCTGACCATATATATATATATCAAAATTTGAAACTATTATAGACCCGTATGATTCTTTTTAAAAATAAACAATTTCTACTGCCCTTACTGAATTACTAAAGAGATGGCGTACTAATACATCATATATGTCTCACTATCTCTCAAATAGATAGTATCTCATACTACTTTTTTTGCACTCTTTGATGGGGATGGACTTTTGGAAGAATCAGTGACCATCGGAGCAATTTTTTTTTTTTTAATCAGAAAAAAGTACTCAATGCAGGAATCAAACCCAGGTTGTAGCGGTCGAAAACCAACAGTTTAGACCACTCTTTCACACTGACCCCTATTGTTAACTATAAAAAAAATATATTTAAAAAAATTCAAGTTAACAAAAACAACAAATTAGATTTTTAGGAATATTATTAAACAATTACAAGTTGAAATAAAGGTAACATATAATTTCACTATACAACCTTTCTTTTTAATAAAAGAAAATAAAGTCCTAATCCAAATAATTTATTAGTGTGTGACGTTTCGTTAACAACATTGTCACCATCATTAGACAAAAGAATAAATGAGAAAAAATATCACAGCCAGTTCTCATTTTTTATTTTGTCTGATGATGGTGACAATGTTGTTGTCGAAATGTTACACATTAATAAATTATTTGGATTAGGTCTTATTTTCTTGTATTATAATCTATAATCCAAATTGTGCTTCATCAACCTTTCTTTTTCGTAAAAGTAAAATAATAAAAAGGATGACAAACACACATGGAGTAAACAGAAATGTTGTCTTTCTTTCTTATCTCCACACTGTGTGAAGTAGAATGCGTCTGCCTTTGTCATTAAGACTGGGAGCACTACTCAGTGGCAGGCCGACTTAGCTCCAAAAGAAATGGCCGCCTCTGATATGAGAAACAGACACCATGTGCAACCGCTTCTAACATGGAGTACAAATGCTGCTCATCCTGTATCCCTGGATTAGGAGCCCTTACAGGGTACTATTAGCCAGGCCAGCTGAACCCAGGTTTTTTAGTGAGCTTGTTACTGCTCCCCCTCCTCCTTTTTTATCCGGGCTTGGGACCAGCAAAGGCGGAGTTCAGAAATGTTGTAAATAGAGAAAACAGAGGTTGTAGTGGATAATTGATCATCTTATAGATCCACCCTAGTTGTTCTATAAGTAGCATCCATAAAAGAGATGAAATCCCAGGTTTTTAAAATAGAGAAATTCATAAACACAAGGTAATAGGACCAAATACAAATAAATAAATAGTGCGATGTTTCGATAACAGCCTTGTTACCATCTTCAGACAAAAGTACTGAATCGAAACGTGTTACCGAAAAGTCACACACTATTTATTTGAATTTGATCCTATTACCTTGTGTTTATAATCTATAATCCAAATTGTGCCTTATCATAGAGCAATTCATATTTAAATCTTTGGTAAAGATAACCTCTTCTTCTTTCTTATCTCCACTCAATCATATTAGGGTATCAAGTTGTGACCCTTGATGGTGTCTGTTTGACAACCATCATGACTGGGTGAAGTAGAATGCTTGCCTTTGTCATTAAGACTGGGAGCACTACTCAGTGCCAGGCCGACTTAGCTCAAAAAGAAATGGCCGCCTCTGACATGAGGAACAGACGCCATGTGTATCCCTGGATTAGAAGCCCTTACAGGGTACTATCAGCCGGACCGGCAAAGACGGAGTTAAAATATAACCTAAAGGTTGATAAAGCACAATTTGATTTATAGATTATAACTACAAGAAAATAAGACCTAATACAAATAAATTAATTGTGTGTGGCGTTTCAGTAACAGAGTTGTTACCATCTTCAAACAAAAGTACTGAATCAAAACGTGTTACCAAAACATCACACACTATTATGACACTATTTGGATTAGGTCTTATTTTCTTGTATCTATTACCTAAAGATTTAAATATTGAATTGCTTTATTTTGAAAATGATTCAACCAGTTTTGGTTCTGATGCTCTTCACCTAGCAAAAACAATGGAAAGACTTTGACTTTATATCGACAGTTAGAAATTACACTTGTATTTTAACCACAGATGTCATGCTGTAGATACAGAAGAACCTCCCTGTAAAGGACAACACCTAATTACAGAACCAAAGTATCCTTTAGGTAGAGGTGTCCTCTTACTGGAGAGTTTCTAAATAGTAAAAATGGTAATGTTGCAAATTAAAACTGTCCTTTGTGGAGGTGTCCTCTGAAAGGAGGTTCTACTGTATATAATTCCACCATCTTTAATTTTGAAAGATTCTATTTGTATTACCTAAAGAAGTCCCAAGAGTGTTTTTTTTTTAATTATTCTTCCTTGTTCCAAAATCACTTTATTAGGTACCGCTCAACAAGAGCAACCTAGCTTATGATATTTACAACAATGAATGTGAAGGTTATTCATATATTAAAACAAAGTGTACAATGTGGGATTCGATCCTGGTTCATGACTGTCAGGAATTGAGGGTGTTAACCACTTGTCTACTGACTCTTTTATTATCCCTAGTACACGTGGTACAGGCCATGATAATCATGGTGGGTAGAAGTAGGCGACTGCTTTTACTGTAAGTGCACCACAGGTCTACACATGTGAAAAGCAGTTCGACTTTACACTTACAAATGTGCCAGAGCCCCGTTTGGTTACTTGCACTCGCTGGTGGGGTTGACTTTTTCAAGAATCGGGGGCCATTAGAGCATTTTTTTTTTATAATCAGAAAAAAGTGCCCAATGCGGGAATCAAACCCGGGTCGTAGCGGTCGAAAACCTATGGTTTAGACCATCCTTCCACCGACCCCCCCATCAACTCTTTTATTATCCCTAGTACATGTGGTACAGGCCATGATAATCATGGTGGGTAGAAGTTGGCAACTGCTTTTACTGTAAGTGTGTCACATGTTAAAAGCAGTTAGACTTTTACACTTGGTGCCCGTTTGGTTACTTGAACTTACTGGTGGGGTTGGACTTTTGTAAGAATCAGGAGTTATTGGAACATGTGTCCTAAACGTGAAAGATGTTGCTACAGAAATGCAACCCATATTTGAATCAATCACTTATTTCCTTTCTCAAATGAAGACTTCCTGTATGTGGATTTGCCCAACTTGATAACATCACATTTCAGTCGGCTTGCTAACTTCAACTTCTTTAATTCAACACCTCAAGAGATCAGAGAATTTTTTATTTAATTTTAAAAAGGCAATGTCAAATTAAAATCAGTTATGATAAAGCACAATTTGGATTATAGATTATAGCTACAAGAAAATAAGAGAACTAATCCAAATAAATTAATAGTGTGTAACATTTCTGTAATAGTGTTGTTACTGAAATGTCACACACTATTAATTTATTTGGATTAGGTCTCTTATTTTCTTAAGATGATTATCAATTCATCACAACACATTCATCGCAAGTGAACATTTCTTATAAGATTTTGTTCTCAACACTTAAAGGAGGTTTTTTAAACATGGAAACTTTCTCCTTGGATTATAAATACTATAGAATAAAGCGTTAGGAGAAAATAATTTTTAATAATCGACTACACGAGCTTTCGGGCAGTCACGCCCTTCAACTGGTCCAGTTGAAGGGCGTGACTGCCCGAAAGCTCGTGTAGTCGATTATTAAAAATTATTTTCTCCTATCGCTTTATTCTATAGTACTTAAAGGAGGTATATTTATAAACACAAAGTAATAAGACCAAATCCAAATAAATAGTGTGTGACGTTTTGGTAACAACATTGTTACCATCTTCAAACAAAAGTACTGAATCTAACATCACACACTATTTATTTATTTAAATTTGGTCATATTACCTTGTTAAAATTTTACACAAATAAATTTACTGGCAATGCGTTTCTTTTAAATATTATCAAATATTATCTCTACAGACCTTACTGCAATGACTCATATATTCACTTATTTGTGTAAAATTTTAACGATAGATGGCAATTAAATTTAATTTACAAATATTACCTTGTGTTTATAATCCAAATTGTGACTTACCAGTAATATATTTATATAAAAATGTGTACCTGGATGTATGAAAGATGAACAATTTTTTCTCAAAATATTTTGAAAGATATTGCTCCCTCTTTATCAATTTATTTCACAAATGCATAAAACTTTCGACTCAAATTTAAGTGGGTGTTGTGAATTTAAGTCTTAAGTTTAAAAAATAGCTGACTAAATATAGAGGGATTGGAATTTGAAAGACGATTAAATTGTTATAAATGTTTCTTCTTCTTCCTTATCTTCACTCAATCATATTAGGGTTTGGGTGAAGTAGAATGCGTCTGCCTTTGTCATTAAGACTGGGAGCACTACTCAGTAGCAGGCCGACTTAGCTCCAAAAGAAATGGCCACCTCTGACATGAGGAACAGACGCCATGTGCAGCTGCTCCTAACATGGAGTACACACGCTGCTCTTCCTGTATCCCTGGATCAGGAGCCCTTACAGGGTACAGAGTACTATCAGCCGGACCAGCTGAACCCAGGTTTTTTAGTGAGCTTGTTACTGCTCCCCCTCCTTTTTTATCCGGGCTTGGGACCGGAAAAGACGGAGTTGTTATAAATGTTTAATTATACTGTGTTAAAAATATTTAATTATAGAAATAAATGGTTGTATTTTTGAAAAATGGATTTAATTCTGTTGAATTAAAGAGGTTATGTTGCTATCAAAAAGTCAAAGAATTTACCCTTGAAAGGAAAAATTTGAAAAGAAAAATCCAAACAAAAATACAGGATTTAACATCCCATCATCATAAACAAAAGGTAATAAGACCAAATCCAAATAAATAAATAGTGTGTAACGTTTCAGTAACAGCCTTATTACTGAAACACAAGGTAATAAGACCAAATCCAAATAAATAAATGGTGTGTGATGTTTCAGTAACAACGCTGTTACTGAAACATCACACACCATTTATTTATTTGGATTTGGTCTTATTACCTTGTGTTTATAATCTATAATCCAAATTGTGCCTTATCATCCCATCATTGGTATCTGAACCAAAAGCCTGGAGCTATTCTGGAATGTGGGATGAACCGACCGGCATCAACCTATATCTCCAGACTCAAAACTGGCCATACAAGACCGCTCCTATTCCAGGATGGTGTGAAGACCTTTCCACAATGCACCATCTGCAGAACCAAAGAGGCCTCACCAGACCACCTCTTGGAATGTATGGGAGTCTCAAGACAGGAACTGTATTCCAACTCTGCCAAGATTGTAAATTTGATCTATGAATTTAGTCTCCATGACCTTATATAATGGGATAATAATAAAAAATATACAGTTAAACCTGTCTATAACGCCCCCTCTAAATAGCGCCTTCTTCTCTATAGCGCCCGATTTTATACATTAAAATGTAAACATTTTACATTAAAAGTGACCTGTCTATAGCACCCCCTCTCTATAGCACCCTATTTTGGTGAGACCCAAGAGGGGGCACTATAGACTGGTTTAACTGCATATATATTTGAATTTGTGAAGGTAACAAATGAATTAAACATAAGCATATGCAAATAATATATATGTAAACCTCATAATAACAACCTCTTTAATAACTACAGCCTTGTTATAACATCAAAATTCCCAATTATTTTATATTATTGAGATTAATGAGGTGTCGCCAGGCAGATTTCTTTCTTGGGAGATTTTCTAGGGATGCTGGACATATGTTGGTGATACCTAGGAGAGTGGCTGTCTGGAATCTTTGGTATTGGAAGGTTGGGCAAGTGAAGAGGAGGTGGTCTACGGTTTGGTCTTCATCTTGGCAGTGGGGGCAAGTTGGGTCTTCTTTCGATACCGTTGCAAGGTCTGCCTGAATGTAACCATGGCCGGTCAAGATTGTTGTGGAGGTAGATCCATGCTTGATGTTGTTGAAGGGTATGTTAACACGAAAGCTACAGAAATATAAATGGTACAAGAAGCTTAAACCTTGATTGCTTGTTGCTATTATTTATTTATAACTAAGGGATACAAAGGTTTATATCTGTTTATGCCCAAGACGGCGCCAAACTCTTACTCATTGACTGTCATTGCTTAAACAGAAGCGAGATTCATCTGAGAATACTACCCTGAGTCATTCCGCTTTCCATGTGGCTCTATCCCAGAAAAATTGCAAACGGAGGAATCAGTGCTGTTGGGTATATGGCAGTCTTCTTAACAAGCACCATGAGTGTAGTCTGCCAGCAACCAATCTGTGTATAATGGTTCTGGGAGATATGAGAGAGAGAGATAATCAAGAATGTCCTGCACATTCTTCAAAATGGCGACAGAAGTGGACTATGGGCCGCTAACACCATCCGGTAGATGCATCGGTCCACCCGTGCTGACATCATGCTGACTACAATAGCACCCCTTAATTGTGCCATATTTCCTTGTTTCAACCATCTTCTCCATAGCCAGTGCACTGTGGAGATGTCTGTCCATAGAACAACAACAATTTAAACAATTTTATTGATTCTTTTAATCAAATTTTACAAAGGTGGAAAAATAAAAGAGTAAAAGGGTCTATAAAGTGTAGGGGAATATGTATATAGTTGTGTACAAATGTATTCAGCAAGGAAGGTTTCCCCACCTTGAGAGAGTCCTCCTCCAGACAAGGTCTTCTTGAACAATCCTCAGTTCCACACCGAGGAAGTACTTATAGATGTATGTCTTGGCAGACGTCAGGATGGCCAGGGTGTCATCGTCTAGGCCATGCCCGATGTTTGTCTGTAGAGATTTGATATATGGACAAACAACCCCTTTGAATCCAATCATCTCTCGTGAAATCGTCTGTCTGATGGAACTGCCTCAGCTGGCAATGGCCTGGCATTCTCCGCTATTAAGCATTTTCTCTTTGTCAAAAAACAAAAATTTCTAATACTTTCCCTGTTAGATAGAGATATGCAAATATTAGAAAATTTGAAAGTTCTTTCTCATATATCTTAATCAACACGCATGGGATAGCTACACAATTTGCATCATTTATATAATTTGGTAAGCTAACTTTATCCTGAAATTTTGATATTTTTCTGCCCAGTATTTCTTGGTGTTGCAAACTCTGTGTCACATAGTTTTTAATACATATAAACACCTCTTCACACACTGCAACCTCATCTTTATTTTTGTTTTGAAGTTCATATTTATTTTTTTATTATTTCTACATGCTCACGCATGATGACAATGCAACTATGAATTTTTTAAAATTTGCTTTAAATATTACTCAAGGAACCAGTTAGTCAAATAATACTAACTTTTTCAATTAAAATGGAGTACAATTACTTAATAAAAAAAGTCAGTGGACAATTGGGTAACACCCTCGATTCCCGACAGTCATGAACCGGGATTGAATCCTGCATTAACATTTTGTTTAATATGTGAATAACCTTCACATTTTATTCATTGTTTCAATTTTAATAAACTAGGTTGCTCTTGTTGAGCGGTACCTAATAAAGTGATTTTGAATTACTTAATATTAATCAATATTCATAATTAGACTAAAGACATTAAATGGTTGAAAGTTTTTTTGTTATGAAATTACTAAATGAGAGAGGTTAATCAAGAAAAATTCAATTAGTTTCTATCATTGGTTTTATTAATCTTTTGTCACTAGAGGCAATTTTATCAGATTCTTTATTGATAAATCAGTTAGAAACAAAAGGTAACAAGACCAAATCTAAAAATTTTTGGGACATTTTTGGTAAAACAACATTGTTAACAAAGCATCACAAACATTTCAATAATTTTATCTTATTACCTTTTGTTTCCTAATATTCCTTATTACCTACTGCTGCACACGACTGGTACAGAGCAGGAGGGACAAGCACCGGTTCTGTCCTTCCAAGAGAACAGCAGTCATTGATTTATAGACTTAAGTCTGGTCATCTACGGACAATGACTTTCCAGAATGGTTGCAAGGTTTTCCCACTATGTACATTTGCAACCCCAAAACACATTATTGACTGTATTGACTCATCCATTGATGAGCTCTACGCTTCCCCAGCAGACACCATCAACAAGCTTTACAAGCTTGATACCCTGATATGATTGAGTGGAGATAAGAAAGAAGAAGTAGACCTTTTGTTTCTAATCTATAATCCAAATTGTACCTTATCTCATTTTTGATATATCAGTTATTTGTATATAGTAAATAAATCTATAGTTTATATGTATCTCTCTCTCTCTCTTTGTTTCTCTTTTGTGAAAAAAATAAAATATAATGATGATGAATCTAAATTGTTTAATTTTATTGAAATATTGTTAAATATTTTTTTTGCCTTTTTTTTTTTTATGCATGTTGGAAGGAGCCAAATAAAAAAGATATTGTGGACTCTCTCTTAAGCTGCTTAAAAT
This sequence comes from Cordylochernes scorpioides, assembly GCA_030710605.1. Lineage (NCBI taxonomy): Eukaryota > Metazoa > Arthropoda > Arachnida > Pseudoscorpiones > Chernetidae > Cordylochernes > Cordylochernes scorpioides. The sequence continues at coordinate 61,975,199 of CP092882.1, forward strand.
AACTGTTTGCCGCATGACAGGAAAGAATTATGTCTTCCAAATAGAACTCAGCGGGCAAAGAAGAAACAAGTATGGCTGATGCTTTCCTCTGGAGTCTCGATATTTGGTCCCCTAACTATCCAGACTGCAACCCCCTCTGAAAAAAAAAAGTTGGTGGACAAGTGGGTAACACCCTCGATTCCCGACAGCCATCAACCGGGATAGAATCCTGCGTTAACATTTTGTCTTTTTCTTTCTTATCTCCACTCAATCATACTAAGGTATCAAGCTTGTAGAGTTGATAACCAGAACTGGGTGAAGTAGAATGCATCTGCCTTTGTCATTAAGACTGGGAGCACTACTCAGTGGCAGGCCAACTTAGCTCCAAAATGAATGGCCGCCTCTGACATGAGAAACAGACGCCATGTGCAGCCGCTCCTAACATGGAGTACAAACGCTGCTCATCCTGTATCCCTGGATTAGGAGCTCTTACAGTGTACTATCAGCCGGGCCAGCTGAGCCCAGGTTTGTTAGTGAGCTTGTTACTGCTCCCCCTCCTCCTTTAGGCTTGGGACCGGCAAAGGCGGAGTTCACATTTTTTTAAATATGTGAATAACCTTTACATATTATTCATTGTTGCAAATATCACTAGGTTGCTCTTTTTGAGTGGTACCTAATAAAGTGATTTTGGAACAAACCCCCTCTAAGCCACTATGTACAGGGTGTTGTTGAGAGAGGTGTCAATATATCTTCACACTTGCATACTGCAACCTCATCTTTATTTTTGTTTTAAAGTTCTTTTTTTTTTATCATTTCTACTAGCTTACACATGATGACAATGCAACTATGATTTTTTTTTTTGCTTTAAATATTACTCCAGGAACCAGAGTTAGCTCTATACATAATACTAATCCTTTCAATTTAAAAATGGAGTACAATTATACTTTATACAGCTAAACCTGTCTATAGCGCCTCCCTCTCTATAGCGCCCAATTTTAAATATGTAGTACGATGTGATTTACATTAAAAGTGACCTATCTATAGCACCCTATATTGGTGCATCCCAAGAGGGGGTGATATAGACAGGTTTAACTGTATTAATCAAAGTTCATTTTATATTTAGACAAAAGACATAACTCCGCCTTTTCCGGTCCCAAGCCCGGATGAAAAAGGAGGAGGGGGAGCAGTAACAAGCTCAGTAAAAAACCTGGACTCAGCTGGCCTGGCTGATAGTACCCTGCAAGGGCTCCAAATCCAGGGATACAGGATGAGCAGCGTGTGTACTCCATGTTAGGAGCAGCTGCACATGGCGTCTGTTCTTCATGTCAGAGGCGGCCATTTTTTTTTAGCTAAGTCTGCCTGCCAATGAGTAGTGCTCCCAGTCTTAATGACAAAGGCAGACACATTCTACTTCACTAAGTGTGGAGATAAGAAAGAAGACAAAAGACATTAAATGGATGAAAGTTTTATTATATCTCCTTCTTTCTTATTCCCACTCTTGATACCCTAATATGATTGAGTGGAGATAAGAAAGAAGAGGGTATCAAGTCTGTAGAACTTGAGATGGTGTCTGCTGTAAATGTGTTGACAAGATGTGTTGGACAAGGTCAGTCATCACCAAGATCTATACTTCCTTCCACACTCACCTTGTCATAGCTAATAATGGAGAACTTACATTGAATAAAGCAAAACTATATCATTAATTGTATGCCAATTTTCATTTCAATACTTTTTACTTGTAATGATAAGGCACAATTTGGATTATAGATTATAAACACAAGGTAATAAGACTAAATAGTGTATGTATTTATTTATTTGGATTTGGTCTTATTTACCTTGTGTTTTTTACTAGTAAAAAAATTGATATAAGGTGCAATTTGGATTATAGATTAGAAATACAAAGTAATAAGACCAAATCTAAATGAATAAGACTAAATATAAACATCAACACTATTAATTATTTGGATTTGGTCTCTTATTTTTCTTGTGTTTCTAATTTATAATCCCAAGGTAAAAAGACCAAATCCAAATAAATAAATAGTGTGTTGTCCAAATAGTACCATATCAGAGCTCTGGCTATACCTTATTATTATTATATATTACCTTGTGTTTATAATCTAGAATCCAAATTGTGCCTTATCACTCTGGCACATTTGTAAGTACAAAAGTTAAATTGCTTTCTAAATGTGTAGACATGTATGTTGGTTGCACCTACAGTATATGCTAACTCTCTGTGATTACTTAGGGTAAGTAAGTAGTGTACTTGGGATACTTTTTAATAAAAAAAAAAATAATTGTATATTTGGGAATTTGTATATACAGTTGAACCTGTCTATAGCTCCCCTCTAAATAGCACCTCCCTCTCTATAGCACCCGATTTTAAATACATAGTGCGATGCGATTTACATTAAAAGTGACTTGTCTATAGCACCCTATTTTGGTGAGTTCCAAGAGGGGGCGCTATAGACAGGTTTAACTACATAAATTTATATGGAAATTTTGCCGTGAGGACATTGATCTAAAGAGACAAGGGTCAAATATATATGTGTGTGAGAAAATTAAAAAAAAAAGGTCAGGTGTTTGTTATTAAAATCAAAAAAGACATATCCTAACCACGTTCACATGAAGTTTTAGATGGCAGAGCGTGATTTCTGTGTTCCACTAGATGGCGCTTTGCCATCTGAAAGTTGATGTGAACGTGGTCAGGATATGTCTTTTTTGATTTTGATATATACAGTTAAACCTGTCTATAACGTCTCTTCTAAATAGCGCCTTCCTCTCTATAGCGCCCGATTTTAAACATTAAAATGTAAAAATTTTACAATAAAAGTGACCTGTCTATAGCGCCCACTCTCTATAGCATCCTATTTTGGTGAGTCCCAAGAGGGGACGCTATAGATAGGTTTAACTGTATTTATAAAAATCGATTCAGTAGAGAGTGAATGTTTACTCAAAAAATATTTTTATAAAATATTCATTAGACACTTTTTTCTGATTAAAAAAAAATGCTCCGATGGCTCCCGATTCTTGCAAAAGTCCAACCCAACCAGCGAGTACAAGTAACCAAACGGGGCTCTGGCACATTTGTAAGTATAAAGTCGAACTGCTTTTCCCATGTGTAGACATGTGGTGCACTTACAGTAAAAGCAGTCGCCTACTTCTACCCACCATGATTATCATGGCCTGTACCACGTGTAATAGGGATAAGCAAAAAAAAAAAAAACAGAGGGCATTAAGTTGTTGATTTATGAAAGGTATTTTTGCTTGAAACCAAATGGAAACTACCTAGAGAGTTTCACTGTATTCCTCCATCTTACATGATGTTATCAATTATTCTCTGATAAAGCACAATTTGGATTATAGATAGAAACACAAGGTAGTAAGACCTTCTTCTTCTTTCTTATTTCCCCTCAATCATATCAGGGTGTCAAGCTTGAGACTTTTGATGGTGTCTGTTGGGGATGAGTAGAGCTCATCAATGGATGATTCAATACAGTCAATAATGTGTGAAGATTTGACAACCATCATGATTGGGTGAAGTAGAATGCGTCTGCCTTTGTCATTAAGACTGGGAACACTACTCAGTGGCAGGCCGACTTAGCTTCAAAAGAAATGGCTGCTTCTGACATGAGGAACAGACACCATGTGCAGCCGCTCCTAACATGGAGTACAAACGCTGCTCATCCTGTATCGCTGGATTAGGAGCCCTTACAAGGTACTATCAGCCAGGCCAGCTGAGCCCAGGTTTTTTAGCGAGCTTGTTACTGCTCCCCCTCCTCCTTTTTCATCTCAGCTTGGGACCGGCAAAGACGGAGTTTTGAAACCAAATGAAAACTACCTTGAGAGGTTTTTACTAAATACTACCCCATCTTACATGATATCATCAATTATTCTCTGATATGATAAATCATAATTTGGATTATAGATAGAAACACAAGGTAATAACACCTTATCCAAGTAAATAAATAGTGTGTGACATTTCGGTAACAGCATTGTTACTATCATGAGACAAAAGAATAAATGAGAAAAAGTTTTATCACAGCATGTTAATATAACAGTACTATTTAAGAACATGCTGTGATATTTATTTCTCATTTATTTTTTTGTATGATGATGGTAACAATGTTGTTACAGAAATGTCACAAACTATTTATTTATTTGGAGATTAGGTCTTATCTTCTTGTAGCTATATTTTCTGATATGAAGTATACATAGTACGTTGCCCACTTCCATTAATTACAGTGAAATCTGAAGCTCTTGGCCTCCCTGAAGCCAGGAAATCTACCACCCAACTAGATGAAAGAGACCTCCTCTGTACCAATCAAGACCCAAAACCTGCTTCTCCAGCCAAGAATCTCTTCTCAAGAGCATTGATAAATCTGTTAAACAACTTCCAGCCAACAGCTCTGTCACAGTGCAATGGCTTCCAGCTCATGTTGGAATTCCTGGAAATGAGCTAGCAGACTCTCTGGCAAAGGCTGGAACTCTTGGCCACTCTGAGGCCAGAGAATCTACCACCCAGCTAGTCGAGGGAGATCTCCGTACCATCAAAACCCAATGCCTGCAGGAATGGATATCTGCTGCTGCATATGACTGGTACAGAGCAGGAGGGACAAGCACCAGTTCTGTCCTCCCAAGAGAACAACAGTTTTCAATTTCCAGACTTAAGTCTGGTCATCTACAGACAATGACTTTCCAGAATGGTTGCAAGGTTTTCCCAATATGTACTAAGTACAATTTTGAACTTGCAACCCCAAAACACATTATTGACAAATCCATTGATGAGCTCTACACATCCCCAACAGACACCATCAACAAGCACTACAAGCTTGATACTCTAATATGATTGAGTGGAGATAAGAAAGAAGAAGACAGTGAAACCTTGATATAGCAGCCTCTTTTATAACACCAACTTGGTTATAACATCCAAGTTGCTAATTGTTTTAACCATGGCTATTGCAACATGAAATAATGTTCTCATTTGATGTTTTTATTGTGAGGTTCAACTTTTTTTTTTTTTGTATTTCACCAATACAAGATTTATTAAATGGCTATTTAACAGATATACACCATGTGAAAAAAAGAGCACAAAAGTGAAATTGTACAGTAAAACCTCCCTGTAAAGGATAACACCTAATTGTAGAGCCAAAGTGTCCTTTAGGGACAGGTATCCTCTTACCGGAGAGTTGCTATATTGTAAAAATGGTAATTTTGCAAATGAAAACTGTCCTTTGTAGAGAGGTGTCTGTTAAAGGGAGGTTATACTGTATTAATCAATAATGGAGTCAATTCTGGAATAATAAAAAAAATCAACGATAAGTTGATATTGTGGTTGATTTGTTTTCATAAGTTTTTTATTGTATTGATTTTACATAGGTTTTTAATTATGTCATATAGCTCTATAAATGTGCGTAGATATTAAGGTAGACAGAGAGAATAAAATATAATGCAGCTTGTGATTGTAAAACAACATTCTAAAATTATACTGCATGTGTTTCTTTTCAACGAAAAATCCTAATTCATTTTAAGGAGAAATAATGATTATTTCTAACCTTAAAGATGAGGTATGAAAAGGATTTTTTGTTGAAAAGAAACACATGCGGGATAATTTTAGAATGTCGTTTTACAGAGAGAATATGATGCACTAGCGCGCCATCTGTTATCAAAATTCAAAATTTTGATCCTCCCTTTAATTTTTCCATTGCAGTAAGGGCAGTAGAAATTGTTTATATTCAAAAAGAGAGAATAAAGTTGGGTTTACCTCTCTTCGCGTCTATTTTTGCAACGCGACAATATTTATTCCAATAGATGACGCAACCCATCATCAACTTTTAGTTATATGATCAGATATCTTAAGAAATAGACAAGTTGTAAAGAGGGAGTACCAATTTAATAAAATCTTAAGTCAGGATTATATAGACATTTACTTAAATAATAAATAAATAGAAGTTGGTATATTTGTTTATTTGGTTGGTTTCTTGAGTGACTTAGGATCTCTAGGGAACATGGAGGTCTTACGGATATTGTTGAGACCAAGGTAGAGCATGGTTACACGTTCCATGCCGATACCTCCACCACCATGGGGAGGTGCAGCGTCTTCAAAGCATTCAATGTAATCGGACATGCTACTGGGGTCAATTCCATGGGCTTTGATTCTCTCCCGGAGAAGAGCAACATCATGAATTCTCTGAGCACCTGAAAGGATTTCTTCTCCACGCATGAACATGTCGTAGGAGTTGGAGCTCTTAGGATTTTCTGGGTCAGGCATGGTGTAGAAAGGACGTACTGCTAGTGGGTATTTGTCAAGTATGTAGAAATCAGTGTCATACTTCGCCTTTACCAATTCTCCCAGGATTTTCTCATTGGTTGTACTCAGATCATCTTCATCACCAATTTCTATACCAGAATCTCTCAACATCTCTATGGCTTCTGGATACTTCAAAACTAAACTGGGTTCCAAGAATTTAAAAGGTTCACATGGATACTGTTTGTTGACAATTGCTATCTTATCTGCATATTTTTTCTGTAGGTTTTTAAAAATATGGATAAACATGTCACCAATTGTATCTATTACCTCATGGTAATCAAACATAAACTCCATTTCAAGATCCAAACCAATAAATTCAACAAGATGTCTGTGAGTATTTGAATCTTCTGCTCTGAATACTGTTCCAATAGTGAAGACTTTTCCAAAGTCACCAGAAATGGCCATTTGTTTGTAGAGTTGGGGTGACTGAGCTAAATAAGCATCACCAATGGCAGAATGAACTTCAAAGACATTGGCACCACCTTCACTTCCACCTGCAAGAAGTTTTGGCGTATGGATTTCAACAAACCCTTTTTGGTGTAAAATCTCTCTAAATAAATTACATATTCCATCTTGAATATAATAAAGTGCTTGATTTGTTGGTGTACGCAAATCTAAATGACGGTATTGTAATCTGACATTTTGGCTTACGTGAATATTTAAGCCTTCATTTTCTTCTGTTTCCGGTCGTGATGCGTCATCAATTTGAATTGGTAGCTGTGATCTTGCAGCCGATATAACTTTAACATTTTCTAAATGTAATTCTATCTCTTGTTGACTACAACTCTCAATTTTTTGCGGCGATTTTCTGACGCAACCTTGAACATCAATTACGGACTCCTTCGGAATACTTCCAACTGCTTTTATTTCTTTTTTGTCAATTACCTCACTCACTATCATTAAACACTGAACTGAATGCCATTGATTTCTGAGTACTAAAAAACATTGTTTACCTTTTGTTCTTACAGTATGTAGTCTGCCACGTACATATACTCTTTGGTCAAGGTAATCGTTTAATTCTTCAATTTTTACAACTGGCACTTTAGACTCATGATTTGCGTGGTTCATTATTAAAAATTGCGGATGATAAATAAAGGCCTTTTAAATGAAATACCACACGTGCAAATAGTACACTAAGAAAAAAAAAAAACACATACAGGAAAAAGAATTTTACTAGCCTAATCTGTGGTTTAAATCTGTGTTTAGGGTGATTTTTGATTTTGTGTTTATTTTACCTAAATATTTTCCTAATTGAACTATGGATTTATAAATAAAAGTTTAATTTATTTGGTGTTCTAAAGAATATTTCGAACTAATATTCTAGCATAAATTTACTTTTATGATTCTATTGAGGACATTTTTGTGATTTAAAAAATAATAATAATTTAAATAAATAAAATTTTAAAAATATTGTTACACCTTAAGATGTAAAAGGTTTTTGTTCAGCGGTTTCCATTGCATTGTAGAATGAACCAGAACGAGTTCTCATTAAAAAGCTAACGCTTTATTTTGGTAAGGTTACATAAAAATGAAGAACGCCGGCGCGCTGGCTGCACAATGTTAACAAAGAATAAACAAATCAACCTTGATCTGTTTAATAAGTTAAATTATTAATGAGAATATTTACATGAGTCTATGTCGGTTGTGACAATATTGTAGCAAAATATTTAATATATCATATGAACAGAATATCTATATTAGATAATAAAAGGCATATATTGGATTTAATAAAATATATGCCTTTTATTATCTAATGAATTAAGTATGGATTGCTCTATTTTCAAAAGAATATCTATATTACTATATATAGTCACGGCCGCCTCTTTCACGGATGCGCGCGCACAGGGAGGTCACGTGCTCGCCGGCAGCCAATGGGCGCGCGCCGCCGGCATTACGTCATAGATTATAAACACAAGGTAATAAGGCCAAATAAAAAAATAGTGTGTGATAAGGCACAATTTGGATTATCAACATATATAGTCACGACCGTCATGGGCCGGCCGGCCGGTTCTGTCACGGATGCGCGCGCATCATCATTATAATCATTATCATTATCTAATGATAATAATAATAATTATTGTAAAACGAAAATTAAAATTATACCGCGAATGTTTCTTTTAAAAATCGAAATTTATTTTCAAAGAGAAATAGCGACATTTCTAACTTTGAGGATGAGGTATGGAAAGGTGAAACATGAAGAGTAATGGAGAACGGAAAAATAAAAAGTGTCCAGGGGCGGGAATCGAACCCACACCCTTCTGCTTACCGGGCAGGTGCCTTGTCCACTCGGCTACCCTGGACGTATTTTTCCGTTCATAACTTATATTTAAAGTAACATTTAAAATACAATATAACGCGGCTGATGATTGTAAAACGAAAATTAAAATTAAAATTATACCGCGAATGTTTCTTTTAAAAATTTATTATTATTATATTATTATTATTATCCATTTATATATAGTCACGACCGTCATGGGCCGGTTCTGTCACGGATGCTCGCGCACAGGGAGGTCACGTGCTCGCCGGCAGCCAACGGGCGCGCGCCGCCGGCATTACATCATAGATTATAAACACAAGGTAATAAGGCCAAATAAAAAAATAGTGTGTGATAAGGCACAATTTGGATTATCTACTTATATAATTGCCTGATTCTCTCTGTGTGAAGTTCACTGTGTGAAGTTCATGGATAGATTTTGGTCAGAATGGATAAAATAAAAAAAGTGTCAAGGGATGGGAATCGAACCCACGACCTTCCGCTTACCGGGCAGATGCCATGACCACTAGGCTACCCTGGACATATTTTTCAGTTCACATTTTTATTTTTATATTTTCAAGACACACACAGTTTGGGGCGGGACGTTTCACAAGAGAGACATCCACGGCGCCAATTTATAATTGTAACGAATAGTATTTTACAACAACAACAACAAAAAAGCCTTTATTTAGGGTCACTGACCCTATACAGGATTCACCAGAGGTATGCATAAGAACAAAGCAGTGAGACAACGGAAATAGCGATATATACAGAGTAAAAAGAGAAAGAAAAAAAAAAAAACAAGAAAAGGAAAAAAAAAATAATAATAAGAAAGAGGGAAGCAAGAAATCAACACAAAAAGAGTAGCAGTAAGAAAGTGAGGAGTGAGTATCACTTGGCCTTCTTCTGAGATATGGACTTGTGGAAACCATAAAACGCCGTAGCAATATACTTATTCTGGGTCATATTGTCAATTATTGATGGAAGTGAAGCACAGAGTTGCCCAGTTTTGAGCATAAGGGTTCTTCTTTCTTCTTTCAGAGCAGAGCAATCAAAAATATAGTGAGTGATTTCATTTTGTAGTTTTGAATTACAGAAGGTACAAGTCGGGTCCTCACCGCAGAGCATCTTGGTGTGGTTTTCTCTAAAAAAACTTGAAAGTATTCTAACTTGTGCGAGTAGTCTTACAACCGGGAAAGGAAAATCCCCTAAAAGGTATCCCTCCGTCATGAAAGATATGTGAATGTCTTTGTAGTGAGAGTATAGCTTAGATTTATCCATTCTTGTAAGGTCGTTTTGTATAGATTGGTCTGCCGCTGTTTTTAAGAGCCCTGTAATCGCGCTCCTCAGCGTTTCAGGGTCATCACAGGAAACAAGTGCAGGGGATCCATTATCGTTAAGCAGATTAGTGAGCTTTTTAATGAAACCGATGGGTGTGCCCGAAGCATTAGAGAGTTCCCGTGTTCTATTAAAACATATACGTGGCAATCTGTCACTGCTCATATTCAACACCCGCAGCCAATACTTCAGGGTTAATTTTAAGGCTGTTACACTCAATGAGATACGACCGGTTTCTAATCTGATTAGGTAACCTGGAGTGTATCTGGGCAGATTCAGGAACCTACGGATAAATATGTCTTGTATATTGTCCAGTAAGTCTTTATGCTCTGTTGCCCATAATGGAGCGGCATACATCAGGACAGCTCTCACTATTGTATCAAAGAGTTTGATTGATAAATTTATTGACTTTGCTTTTGATTTTATTAATATTGGGTGTGTGGCGTTAATTGCTGTAAGTGCTTTGAATAGTATTTTAATTAAAACATTTTAAAAATATATACGCACTCGGGTAAAACCCGGGCGTTGCCCGGGCTATTCGTCTAGTCCCTATATAGTCACGACCGTCATGGGCCGGTTCTGTCACGGATGCGCGCGCATCATCATTATGATCATTATCTGATGATAATAATAATAATTGTTATTATTATATTATTATTATTATCCCTATATATAGTCACGACCGTCATGGGCCGGTTCTGTCACGGATTACGTCATAGATTATAAACACAAGGTAATAAGGCCAAATAAATAAATAGTGTGTGATAAGGCACAATTTGGATTATAGATTATAAACACAAGGTAATAAGACCTAATCCAAATAAATAAATAGTGTGTGATAAGGCACAATTTGGATTATATTTAATACAGTTATCAGCGTCATGCACAATTCTGTCACGTTATGTCACGTGTCAAGTTACGGTAAGTAGAAATTTAAAAATTAAAAAAAGATGCCGAAACCCGGGATCGAACCAGGGACCTTTAGATATTCAGTCTAACGCTCTCCTAACTGAGCTATTTCGGCTTATTTTATTTATTTCTATAGAAGCTTCTATCTTTATAATTATGTATATTTCCAAAAATCAATTCACACCTCTTCGCTGGAGACCATGGGAATACTGACTAATTCATTATGCTAACATAATTCTAAATACAAGTATCAGAGTCATCAACAATTCTGTCATCGTTTGCTTTTGTGAATGGAATAAATACCCAAATAGGGCCATTTCTTATAAGCATCGGTGGTTCAGTGGTAGAATGCTCGCCTGCCACGCGGGCGGCCTGGGTTCGATTCCCGGCCGATGCATTTTTTTTCTTTTTTACAATTTTTAAAACTCATTTATATTATTATCCCTATATATATATAAGTCAGCGTATGTATGTATGTATGTATGTTTGTCAACTATACACGTCCACAATACGTAACTAATATGACTGATATTTTAACAGTATATAAAGTAGAATCTGGAAAAACTCTTAGTGAAAATTTCCGGTCTCTATCCCGAATATCCGTCGTGTTATTTGCAAATTTGCTCTTTCGCTCGCGCCTCTAGCAGTGAAAATGAGGGGTAATACCAGCTGACCTAATGTACATGTAAAGTTTGGAACGGGACGTTTCACAAGAGTGACATCCACGGCTCCAATTTATAATTGTAACAAATAGTATTTGAATAAAAACATTCAATCGGGTAAAACACGGGCAAAAAAAAAAATTTACGCACCTTCGACTTTTCTTTAAATTCTGTTTTTAGAGGAAAATCTCCAACTTAACCTTTAAAAATGTAATTTTTATCAAAATGAAATAGATTTTCTCGGCTACCACATCACCGCAGGGACTTACACACCTAATATTAAAAATACCGAAATCATCAACGCTATTAGAACCCCTATCAACATTAAAACCCTACAATCATTTTTAGGGGCCGTCAACGTATATCATAAATTCATCCCAGAATATGCTAGACTTCGCCACCCCTTAAATCAATTACTAAAAAAGAACGCCAAATGGCTTTGGAGCCCGAATTGTCAACAAGCCTTTGATAAATTGAAGCAACACCTCGCAACACAACCGGTGTTACATCTATTTCAAGAAGGGCTCCCATGCCAGGTCTATTGCGACGCTTCCACGCAGGGCATCGCAGGTGTACTCAAACAAGTACATCCAGACGGTAACATCTACCCTGTACAATATTACAGTCGCGCGTTGCGTTCCTATGAGCGTAATTACACTATATCTGAACTGGAGTGCTTAGCCATTGTAGAGTGCGTTGACAAATTCCGAGTGTACCTCCTAGGTACAAGGTTTGTCATCTACTCGGATCATCACGCCTTACAATGGCTAAAGACCATAAAAGACCCCACCGGACACCTCTTTCGTTGGAGCCTTCGACTCTCAGCTTACGACTATGAGGTCAAATACCTCAAGGGCTCGCGTCAGTACGAAGCGGACCTACTCTCCCGTAACCCTTTCTGCGGATTTCTATCCACAGGTCAAATAAAAGATCATCAGGGCGAATTACGGAGGGACACAAGGTATATCCTCAATGACAAGGACCTTATGACCATCACACGACGGGGTGTCACTAAAATAATTGTTCCACCATCACTCCGTGGCACCCTACTACAACGAGCCCATCGCGATTTCAATCACCCCGGCATTTCGCAGATGACCAGACTGATCGCAGCCCAATACTATTGGGACGGCATGACAAATGACATCAGGACACATGTAAGAACCTGTTCAGTATGCCAATTAGTCAAACCCCCAAAAAGACCTATCTACGGAGAATTGGGACAACTCCCCCCAGCGTTCCTGGCGTACGAACTAGTGTCACTAGATACTATTTCTGGATTCGCGAAATATGGAAATTCTCAGACCTTCTTACATGTCGTAGTGGACCATGCCACACGGTACGCGTGGGCATTTCCATCACGGTCCACCAGCATTCTCACCTATACCCAAGTGATTAAAAAGGTGATGCAGTTTGGTTCTCCTAAACGACTTTTGACGGATAGAGCTCCTGCCTTCACCTCTCCGAAATTTCGTAGATTTTTGATTAGACATAACATTGGCCAACTTCTCACGACAAGCAACAACCCTCAGGCCAACGGATTAAGTGAACGACTAAACGCCACGATTACTGGCAAACTTAAACTGTTGCGCCTCCAACAACCTAAGACGGCCTGGACCAAACTACTACCTCAGGTTCTTCAGACTTATAACCATACCCCACATTCTGTGACCGGGTTTCCACCGTCATACCTTTTGTTAGGTAGTTTCCCGCTACAACTATCCGAGCATGTACAAAACTACCCAAAAATCGACGACGCCAGAGAATTGGCCTATCAAAGGACACACGAACGACACTTACGCGAAAAAGCGAGATTCGACCAAACACATAGAGCTTCCGATTTTGAAGTAGGAGATCTCGTTTTGGCAAAAACATACCACCATCCAGACACCGGTAAACTGGCACCTTTCTTCTCAGGACCTTATGAAATACTGGAGATAATTTCCCCTCAAATCGTACGGATCAACCGCTCCAACCGACCACTAAGTCGTGAGACAGATACAATTCATGTCAACAAATTAAAACACTATACGGAAAACGAACAATTTATTTCACCGCCCGTAAATGATCGAGACCAACCCAAAAATACCTTCAATTTCCCATATAAACACTTCAATCACACTCTAATCCATACTAAAACGGCTATTAACTCACGAAAGCAACATGACTACACTTACAATCAAGATGATCAAAGATATTTGAACCGCTTATCCCCTGAAATCTTTACCAATTATTAACCTGACAACGAGACTTTACGAACCCAGTAGTATCTAAATAATTAAGGTAGAAAGGCCCAGGGCAAGTTTCCCCTCGCTCTGTCCGCCTATATTCTACCTTTGCATCTCGAACACGGGCGTTGCCCGGGTTATTCGGCTAGTATATCTATATATATAAAATTGAATGTCTGTCTGTCTGTCTGTACTCTATAGATTCAAAAACCATACATCCAATCGCCGTGAAATCTTGGGATATTATTAGGTATATCACCGGGAAGGTTTTTGAAAAATAATTTCATGAATATCTTGAATATCCTTAGAGTTATTTGCAGATTTAACTCGCAAGCAGCGTCCCCATTGTGACGATGATAACAAGTTTTCTTATCACTATAAGTTTGTTATCTTAAATATTATTTATCAAAAGTAAGATTATCTCAGGATGACACGGCAATTTATTTGAGACAAGAATAATGATACAATTCCAAGGCGAAGATACTATTCCTTTAACTTCCAATTTTACCGAGGGAACCAATTAATATTGATTTTATTCAACTTATCGAGTATTTTTCAAGGGACCGGGAAAAAATGTTCACTAGATAAAACTATGATTTTCTAATGTAGAAAATTAGGAAAGACAAAATTCAGGATGACATGGCACACAGGGACCGAGAAAAAATGTTCACTTTATCGAGAGATTCAAATTATCAAAATATATCTTTTTTTTAATAAGTTTTTAGAGAATTGTTTTAACAAATGTTCGCTAGACAAACCTTTACTCGGGTAAAACCTCGGGCGAAGCCGGGTACGTCCGCTAGTATTATATAAATGAATGTATGTGTGTGTGTCTGTCCTTTATGCCTGACCAAACCACTCATTGGAACGCCATGAAACTTTGGGAAGTTATTTAGTATAGTACTGGGACGGTTTCTAGCAAATAAAATTTTTGAAATAACTTTTCGCCTGAAAATAATCAAGATAAATATTCTAATTTATCTGTTATAATTCAACAATCTGCTCTAAATATTATCATGATTACGATGATTTTGTAATGTAGAAAATTAGGAAAGACAAAATTCAGGATGACACGGCAATTTATTTGAGACAAGAATAATGATACAATTCCAAGGCAAGATACTATTCCTTTAACTTCCAATTACCGAGGGAACCAATTAATATTGATTTTATTCAACTTATCGAGTATTTTTCAAGGGACCGGGAAAAAATGTTCACTTTATCGAGAGATTCAAATTTACGAGTTTCAAATTATCAAAATATATCTATTATTTTTTTATAAGTGTAAGAATAAAACAGAGGTTGGATCTCAGAAAGTATGACAAACAATAGAGAGTTAAAAGAAGAAGGTAAGCCGTGTGAGTCAACAAGCAAAACTGAAACCTATATACAGTTACGTAATGTCTGGGGGAAGTGGCCGTTGCTAAGCGACAGCCGAGGTGCGAGTCACTTTTCAACACTCCCACCTGACGAGCACTCCGTTGTTTCAAACAGTCCAAGTTGGCTCCTTAGTCTTTTATGCCTTTCTGGAGGTAGAGCTTTCGTAAATATGTCTGCAGCAAAATCAGCATCGGAAAAACCTATCAGGGTTGAAGTGCAGGAACTCCCACCAAAACAAATACCGATGTTTTTCGTAGCTTTTAAGCATCCGAATATTTTCTTTACTGTGGTCCAATGTGAAGGTCCTGGGTTGTTCATAAATTGGCTAACCCTGCTGACTGCGTAGGCAATATCAGGTCTAGTTCCAGTCATGAGGTACATTAAACTACCAATTGTCTGTCTGTATGGAATCTTGTTCATTTCTTCAATTTCCTGATCATCCTTTGGGCACATCTCTTTTGTTAGTTTTGAGTAAGGATCAGAAGGTACAGATTGTAACTTAATATCAAGAAGGTTGTAATGTTCAAGTGTTCTTTCAATGTATGAGGCTTGATGCAGAAATAACATTTTAGTTGTTCTATCTCGATATATTTGTAGGCCAAGGAAATAATCGGCAGTAAAAGTTTTTATTTCAAAATTGGAATTTAAGTACTGTACTATATCATCTAAATGTTGTTTATTTACACTGCAGATTAAGCAATCATCTACATATATTGCAAGTAATATGTAAGCCTGTTTACATTTCATTGTATAGACACATGAATCTGATATGCTAGGTTTGAGATCAAACTTAATTAAAAACTCATGAAATTTCTTGTTCCACATTCTGGGGGATTGCTTAAGACCATAGATGCTTTTCTGAAGAGAGCAAACATGATTTGGAAAATCTGGGTTTTCATAACCTTGGGGTTGTTCCATGTAAAGTTCTTCTTCCAAATCACCATTCAAGAAGGCAGATTTTACATCTAACTGAATCATTTCCATATCAAGTGATGCACAAAGTGATAAGATTGTTCTAATAATCAAGTCCTGGTTTTTGTGAATAACCTTTCGCAACTAGTCTAGCCTTAAACATTTTATTTGATCCATCTGCATTTTGCTTTATTTTGTATACCCACTTGCATGCAATAGCTTTTCTGTCTGATGGTAGTGTCACATACGTCCATGTTTGATTTTTCATCAAGGAATTGAATTCATCGTCCATAGCTAGTTTCCACTGTTTTGAGTTTTGTCCTACAATTGCATCTTCATAGTTCAATGGTTCTTGGTCATGGACATAACAAGCATATGAAATAGCTCTTGTACAGCTGGTTGATGTTTGTTCATTTTCTCTGATTCTATTCCTGAGAGGGTATCGACATGATTCTTCTGGTTTGGAACTGGTATTTGTGTTATCAACACTTTCTTCACTGTATATAGTTACCTGCTCTTGTTGGTTATCCTGAATATTTTCTGATGTATTAGCTTCAGTAAATATTACATCTCTGCTTATGATAATTTTTCTAGCAATAGGATCCCACATTCTATAATTTTTGTTAGTTTCAGTATATCCAACAAAAAATGTACGAATACTCTTTTTGTCTAATTTCTTTCTGTTATCTTTTGGTATATGCACATAAGCGTTACATCCAAAAGTTTTCAAATGTAAGATGGAGGGTTTTTTCTTGTACCATATTTCATAAGGTGTAGAATTTCCCAATACTTTAGTAGTACATCTATTTAAGAGATAGACTGCTGTGTTTACGGCTTCAGCCCACAGTTCAAGCGGCATTTTTCTTCCATGTAACAAGCATCTAGCTGATTCAACTATTGTTCTGTTATCTCTTTCAGCAATTCCATTCTGTTCTGGGGTATATGGAGCAGTGAGTTCATGAACAATTCCTAGAGATTTTAGATAATCAGAAAAATTCTTATTTAAGAATTCTGTGCCATTATCTGTTCTGAATCTTTTTATTTTATTTCCAGTTTCAGTCCTAACTCTTTTTACAAATTCTTTAAATTTCTCAAGAACATCTGATTTATGCCTAATGAAGTAGGCCACTCTAAATCTTGAAAAATCATCCTTGAATGATACAAAATATAATGATCCACCTGGTGATCTTTTACTCATTGGTCCACAAACATCTGAATAGATCAGCTCTCCTGGATAGGTCGAATTTGGACTTGTTGACGCGTGAAAAACCTTTCTATTTTGTTTTCCATAGATGCATGCTTCACATAGTAAAGAATCAGGCTTTTCTCTAATTTTAATGTCGTCTTCAAAAACATTATTTTCAAACATTTGGGTTAATTTTATAGGATTTACATGACCCATTCTTTGATGCCATATATCTAGACTTAACTGAGCAACATGAGTTTGTGAAGATTGCTTTGCTTTAATAAAAATTCTATAAAGATTTGAATTGTCCTTTATTCCAGTAACTAGCACTTTCGAATTTTTAGTCAATTTTATCTGATTTCCTTTACAAATGAGCGTCAAACCATGTTTTGTTGCAGTAGATATTGAGAAAAGATTAGTCTCCAATTCAGGTACATAGAGAACATCCAAAAGAGTTGCATTAATTTTCTGACTATCAACATAAGAGAGAATATCAATATTTCCCTTACCTTTTGCATAGATCTGCTTTCCATCTCCAAGGCACACAGGATGAACACCTTCTGGTATTTCTTCGAACGTAGAGAACCATTCTCTTCTGAAAGTCATGTGATCCGTTGCTCCAGAATCTGCAATCCAGGAATCCTTTGTTTCAGCGAGGAAGGCACTTGTCTCAGCTGAAAAAGCACAGCTATCATCTCTGGATGAAGAACTTGGCTGTTGTCCTTTTTGTTCTTCCTTTCTTTTATAGCATTCTTTCCACCAATGTCCTTTCTTCTTGCAATATCCACAGTGTGTGTTCTTCTTTTTATCTTTAATGGATTGTTGATGCTGCTGTTGTTTGTTGGAAGCTGTTGAATTTCTGTTGAACTTTGAAAAAGTCATCAAGGCATTATCTGGTTTAGAATTTCCTGAAGAATCCCAATGATCCTGTAAGCTTTCTTCTTTCAGTAATCTTGCCGTCAAGTTTTCTAGTGTCTTTTCTTCTGATGAAACTGAATCCCATGCTGTTATGAAATTCTTGTATTTATCAGGCAAGCTGCAAATTATCTTTGTAATTAGGGCAACATCAGAGATTGGCTCACCTAGATCTTTCATTTGTTGTGCCAGAGTTTCAACTTTGGAAATATGAGTAGCAATGTTATCATTTGGATTCATTTTATATTCGAAAAATCTTTGTTGCAGCAAATATTTGTTTGTTTCAGATTTCAGTTCATATATTGTTGATAATTTCTTCCACATTTCTGCTGAAGTCTGGCAATTAACAATCTGTTGAAGATATTTAAACTCTATAGCAGTAGTGATCAGCATTTTGGATTTTGCATCTTTCTTTTTCCAGTTAGAGAATTTTGCAATATCCTCTATTTCAGGTTTTACCTCAGAGCCATCAGTTATACTGAGAAGATCTTTTGCTTCTAGAATAATCTTCATTTGAAATTTCCATAGATGAAAATTATCGCCGTTGAATTTTTGAATTTGTGGAAGTTCAGTTGTCATCTTGAGCAAGCAAACGAATTTCAGCTTAGATAAACAAAAATATTTGATACCAACCAAGCTCTGCTGCCATGTAAGAATAAAACAGAGGTTGGATCTCAGAAAGTATCGTTTAATTATCAAAAGATTATATTTAGATGACAAACAATAGAGAGTTAAAAGAAGAAGGTAAGCCGTGTGAGTCAACAAGCAAAACTGAAACCTATATACAGTTACGTAATGTCTGGGGGAAGTGGCCGTTGCTAAGCGACAGCCGAGGTGCGAGTCACTTTTCAACAATAAGTTTATAGAGAATTGCGTTAGACAAACCCACCTGGTACATCGCTAGTTATATATAAAATATTGATATTTTACGAGGGGCATCCAATAAATAAGTTTCCCTATTTTTTTTTCGGCGAACGAAACGTTGTAAAAATTAGTTAGTAGGTAAGAAATGGTCACTAGGATGCGTTGGAAGCTGGTGACCTTTCAAAATCACTCTACTCGTACGCGCAAGTCCGTAGCGCTTCAGTTTCCATGGAGCTACCACTGGTGAACGTGTCCACTTGCGAACTCCGTTCTGTAATTCGTTTTTTCACAGCGAAAAATGAAACTGCGGTCAATATTCATCGCAATTTAGTGTCAGTGTATGGTGAAGGATGTATGAGCATCCAAATGGTTCGCCGATGGCGTTCATGGTTCTTGGAAGGACGGCAAAACGTGCATGATGACGAGCGAAGCGACAGGCCCGTTACTGCTACGGACAATGCAGCCGTGGCTGCTGTTCGGAATGTGGTGGAAGCAAATCGCCGCGTCACCATTGACGAAATAATGATTCGACTGCCTCCTGGAATCGAAATTGGATGCTCTTCGATTGGAACAATCATGTCAGATGTTTTGAATTTGAATT
Organism: Cordylochernes scorpioides; assembly: GCA_030710605.1. Lineage (NCBI taxonomy): Eukaryota > Metazoa > Arthropoda > Arachnida > Pseudoscorpiones > Chernetidae > Cordylochernes > Cordylochernes scorpioides. Next base: position 61,994,734 of record CP092882.1, read on the forward strand.
GAAAACAGGCGGAGGCGAAACACTGGCTACGAAGACAGGACACGGCTTGGTACAACAGTGGTATCAAAAAATCGCTACAACGGTACCAAAAATGTTTGGACAGAAATGGTGATTATGTAGAGAAGTAGTCTATGAGTTTTATAATGAAAAAAAAATAACTGCATAATTGTAAATAAAGTTGTTTATTTGTTACAAAATAGGGAAACTTATTTATTGGATGCCCCTCGTATTATTCTGTAAACCTCCCTCATTTCCTTTCTGTTATTTTATAAATGTTGAACCCTCCAAAGGATCACCAACCTAAGTACAGCATCCCTAGAAAATCTCCTAAGAAATAAATATTCCTGGTGCCACATCATGAATTGGACTTCTACTGACATTTTAAATGGAACCAAGATGTAGGTCAGAAGAACAGCCCTGGTAGTTGACGACTTCTGTACGCTCCAGGAGCGAGGGCTATCTAAATAATTTCTAAATGTTGATTTATTTTCACTATAAATAATTTCCTGGACGATTAAAAGGAGGAAATCTTGTCTTCTTTTTCCTTTTGATGTTAAAGGCGCTTTTGACAATGTGCTCCTTCCCAGTATCTTGAGCAGCTCACAAAAGCGTTTTTTCCAGAAACATTTTCATCTGATAAACTCGTTTCTATTTAATTGTGCTATGAGACTGCCTATGAATGGTTGTACTGTGTCGAGACGAGTTTCCAAAGAATGTTCCCAGGGTTGGAATATTGCCTTTGAGGAACTCCTCAAGCTGGAGTACAGGAATAATGTTTCCCTGCAAGCTTACGCGAATGATCTGGTCGTGGTGGTCTCGGGATGTCGACCTAGTCAACTTCCCGCACCTAACACACAATAGATAAGATCGCTAGGTGGTGAATTTTGCATAAATTAGAACTCAGCGTGGGGAAATGTCAGGCTATAGTTCTCCTCAGACCACACGAAGACTGCCTGAACTGCGTCGGGATCTGGTAAACCATGGACTGCCAATCCAATGGTGCGACTAAATTAAGGTGTTGGGGGTGAGATTTGACCGACGTCTATTATTCCACCAGCACGTAGTTGAAGTCTGGGCCAAGGTCCGCGGCATGTTGCCGCGTTTGATCGCAACCGTTAATATCAACTTTAGGTTTGGTTACCGCTCCTTGGGGTTCTATATCTGCAAGTGGTTGTTCCTGCCATTCCCTACGCTTCAGCGGTATGGTTTCCTAATCTTTCTCAACGCTCCTTAAATGTTCTACTGAGAGCTCAAAGGCCTTTCCTAGTGAGATGTTGTAGAGCTTTCAGTTCAACCAGCAACGCTGCTCTTATTTCCCTCTCAAGAGTGTTTCCTCTCGATCTCACAATCGCGGCTAAAACTGAACTTTACTTTAAAAAGTGTGGATTAGTTGACGCTGAAATTCCACTCGAGCCTCCTCCCTTTCCACATCCTCTTCATACCTCCTCCACCTTCTCCCCCAATATTCCGCTCCCAGTAATATTCCTGCTCTTTCCTTCTATGTGGCATATTATACAAATGTTTCCAAGCCCAGAGATGGAATTGGCGCCAGCGTGTACAAGTTCTTTGGTCTCGATTGTGCACCTGAAATGCGTGAATCTCATGTCCTCCCCCTCATTGTTCTGTCTTTCAGGCGGAAGTCCTTGGATTGGTTAAGGCATTTGAAAACGCAACCACTTTACCAGATCATCTAACTTTAGGATTCCTCCTGGACAACCTCTCAGTCGTTAAGTCAGTTCTGAACTTTAAGACTGGTAATTAGCTTATGAACAGAGCACTGCTACTGGTTTCGAGATTGAATCGCAATGGGAACAGGTGCACCATACAATGGACCAAAGCCCACAGTGGGATCGTTGGTAAAGACATTGCGGATGTTAAAATCGTGATGTTATTATATATGTTTTACTTTGCTGTTATATTTTAATAAACTATTTCCAAATCTCTACAAGTCCAAATATTTGGGCGCCAGTGGCTGCAGAAAAGCAGACCACAAATTTATTCATCTATGGAACATGTAGAGATCTAAAGCTGTACAGGCTAGCAATAAATGTTGAGGGGGAAATTAACCAATCCTTTTTGGCTAAACGTATTTTATTTTAGACCAATAAACAATCTTTCAATGTACATCAGAAATATTGTTGGGGTACGTTTTTATACCCCAACAGACGATGTATATTCAACTTCAACTGGATACATGGCTTCCCTCCCATATAGACTTATAGACTACCTTTTTGCCCAGAAACCTAGACACTTGATGACACCAGACTTCCTTGCCGAAAGCTGATGCCTGGGGGAGAAGAAGACACCAGTGACATCCAGAGACATCCGTGCTGGAAGCTGCTGTACCATATGTACATATATGCCCCTCATTTAAGATTTAGATAGAGGTGACCAAAAGAAAACAATTTGTCATATAAACATTTAAATCAATATTTTTTTTTAATACTCGAAATATATATATTATTTAATTTCCTAAAGGAATTAATTTGTTTTTCAATATACAATGTTTTTTTTTTCTCGCGGCAACACGGTAAATTGGAGGCGTGGTCATGATCACGTGCGTGTTTTCTTTCGACGAATGAAAATGCCAACCAATAGAAACTTTGGCGCGAGCAACGAATGAAAATGGAGAGAGGCAAGGATAAAAGAGGGTTTTTCTTTGCTAAACAGGGAGAGATTCAACCAGAGTCGAGAGTCGGGTTTGAGACGCAGAAAGGAGGAGACCAGACCTTGCCGGCGCTTTCGAGAGAAGGTAAGCCCCTCGCCATTATGGCTTAGCACCCCCCCTTTTCGAGAGAAACTAACTCAGATTTCGCATGGGCCCTAAAGGACTTTAAGTAACTTAAAAGGAATGATAGGGTTCTTATATTTTGTCCCGCCAGAATAGATGGAGATCTAGGCTTTCCCCTTTATAAAGGCAAATTTGTAACTTCAAGTCACCTCTATCTAGATCATTATGTAAATAGCATATCTCGATAGTATAGGAATGTTCCCAAAATTTTATTTAATCTGAATAAATATCTAGTATATAACATATATGGAGAATTTTGTTTCCCTTCATACATATTTCATTCTTTTGTTTTATGGTACTACCCCCACATCTTATTATTGTTACAGATTGCATTGGAATATAGAACTACCGATCCTGATGGAATGGAGTTGTGTACTGTACCTTTGCTGTGATATTTTAATACAGCAATAGATGCAAATATGACTTTATTAGGGCTACCTTGAGGGTACCTCTTTGTCAGATTTTAGTAATATTTGTATTTCCATATGAGGGATTTGCCCTTCTTTCACTGTTTAAATGAAATATTGTATGATTCTTACCTATTTGGAGGGAATACTACTAAAAATCAAGTCTTCCAATAAATTGCTGGCCACATGCATTGTCGAAGGTGCCTGTCATGCCCACAGTGATCAAATAAGCCAGTTCTCCTGCCTGTGTTTCAGTGTGTTTTTTCCATCATATTTACCATTATACTAAGTAGTTTGTAAACTCGTTATTTACCATTATACTATTCGTTGATTTAATTTTAGTAAAGACCCATGTTGCCTTATACTCATTGGTTTTGTTCCCCTCATGATATTATTGAAACCCTTTTGTTTTAAATACACTGCGTGACATTGAAAATGGAACACCAAGAAATAGTGGCCAGAAAATTATGCAAATTTCAGGGTAGACGCGCCTAACCGAGATATGCAAATGTTGTAAAATGCGCAGCTCTCGTGCGCACATGGAGTAAGATATAAGGGAATGAACTTGCAGAAAGGACAGTAATCGTGTCGTTATTTCTTCATGGAAAATCATTGTAGAAATTTTGTTCTTGTGTCAAAAGACACGTGTAATAACAGAGAATGCCAGGTCATCGCAAACGGAGGCAGTTCAAGCAGACAGACGCTTTTACGAGGGGCATGGTGATCGGACTGAAAAGGGCAGGTTGGTCCATACGTCAAATCGCAGCTGATACACACCTTGGTGCGTCCACGGTGCACCGACTGTGGAGAAGATGGTTGGAACAAGGAAATGTGGCAATTTATAGGAATGCCGGTGCAACCAGAGTGACGTCAGCACGTGTGGATCGGCGTATCCTTCGACAAGCAGTGGCGGCGCCACAAGCCACTTGTACCGCCATCCTGCAACATGTGCAAGACACCCTAGATCATTCCATCTCGACCAGAACCATTTCCCGTCGATTGGTTGCTAATGGCTTGCACTCATGCCGTCCGCTAAGAAGACTGCCATTGACCCCACCGAATAGGCGCCAACGTTTGGAATGGTGCCGGGCTAGATCGACGTGGGTGACGGAATGGCACAGGGTCGTGTTCTCAGATGAGTCGCGTTTCTGCTTGTCCAGTGATAGTCGCCGTGTACGCGTGTGGCGTCGACGTGGAGAAAGGTCCAATCTGGCAGCAATTGTGGAACGCCCCACCGTGCGACAACGTGGAATCATGGTTTGGGGCGCAATCGCGTATGATTCCAGGTCACCTTTACTTCGTATTCAGGGCACTATGACGGCCCAACGATACGTTGATGATGTGCTGCGACCGGTGACACTCCCCTACCTTCAGGGGGTACCCAATGCCCTTTATCAGCAGGATAACGCCCGACCGCACACTGCTCGCATTAGCCAACAAGCTCTGCAAGATGTACAGATGCTTCCCTGGCCACCGTACTCTCCTGATCTCTCACCAATCGAGCACGTCTGGGACATCATTGGACGCTGTTTGCATGCCTTGCCACAGCCGCGTTCAGAAGACGAACTGTGGCAAATGGTTGAGAGGGAATGGAGAGCCATCCCTCAGGACGCCATCCGTACTCTGATTGACTCTCTACCTAGACGTGTTGCTGCGTGCATCGCCGTCCGCGGTGGTCCTACTTGCTACTAAGCCGACGCCGATCTCACTCTGTATTATGACTATCATTTTGAAATAAAGATCACTTATTTTTCGTCCCTGTCTCTCTCTGTCTGCCGAGTTTCATCACTTTCTGACCACTATTTCTTGGTGTTCCATTTTCAATGTCACGCAGTGTATATTACAAATGTTAATGTCAATAGTATAAGTCTATAGTCTTGCTTGTTTTTATAGCTTATTTGTTAGATTTTGGTATAATCTTTACAAATAGAGTCCTCGTATGGAAAAATACGTCCAGATAGTAACCTAATTCAACACATTTGTTGAGTCTTTGTTATAAAAATCGGGATTAAAAAAAATGTACCTGCATGTTTAATCATATTATTACTATTAAAATCTGAACCTGGTGCACCCTGATATCTAATTTTGAAATAATATTTTCAACATATTATACTTCTATATAAAAATGTTAATTTGCTCCTATATTCAGGTTTATAGTTTCTAATAATAACATGCTCGTCTTTATCTGAGATCCCTTAAAGTTGTTGGATGATCCCAGAGAATTTGAAATTATATGGGCTTGTCACTGACCCGAGTCCGTTGGTCTGTAGAGGCGGCCAATAGACGGCGATCAATTCCAGCGTCTATTTTGATGGGAGAGCCGACCATTATTTTATAGATTATTTAATTTAATGTAGGAACGAGAATAATTCAATATTTCCCTCCTTTTTTCCCAAGTACACGTGAGCCTTAGTTTAATGAGGGATCTCTTTACACATCTGTCCTAAACTTTCCGCACTATATCTTTTGTGTATGAATCTATTTACAATTGATCTGTAGAAATTATAGAGACCTATTGCTATAATTTCCCTCTCTGAAATAGTTCCCAGCGTCTTCAATGGGTTGCTAAATCTCCAGAAGGTGTCTTTTATAGATTATCTAATTTAATAATGATTTCATGGATGTTACACAGTATATGCCACAAAATGACTATGGATAATTCTAGAAGAGATCGGTGCTAGACAATTGTATTGAGGGAGAATAGTAAAAGAATAAGTCATACTAGATTTCGCGGATAGAGTCAAGAAAGGACATTATTCCAGAAGTCTCTTAAAAAGATAGTTGAAACCCGAGGGGGGCCACCATTATCTCTCTTTCGTAGAAAGGGGGGGGGGTGGACGTTGGAACTTCACATTCCCTAGACCTTGTTAGTCCTCGGGACACCCGACGCTCTATACATTCCAGGACGGAACCTGTCAACGGTCCTCCCCGATCTGAGCCCCCTTTGGGGGATCCCTCCCACGCCTGGCATGGAAGAAAGTTCTTACTTGGAGTTGCGTAGTCCTCAAATCCTTCTGTACCCTATATATTATTTGATACTCTATCTCCTCAAGTATAACCTTAGCTGCTTAAGTCCTATATTTGTCCATTTCTATGTCACACGCTATTCCGAAGATGGTAGCGACGTTGTTGCCGAAATGTCACACTTGAATATTCCCCATTTCTGCACCTCTCACGGACTTCTCCCACGGTAGCTTGGAAGCAAATCTTGGTGTGCTCTGGCATTATGTAATCTCAGGAATGCATCTATCCCCCATACTATATGTTATTTCATTTTCCCAATTACAATTTTAGATGCTCAAGCTCTACATTGTTTACCTCTATATCACACGCTATGCCTTTAATGGTAACGACACTGTTATCGAAATGTCACACTTGTATATCTTAATAAGGAAATTTTTCTAAGTCACATCTTACATGCTCCATTCCCATTTGTCTAAAAACGACAACACAACAATATCTATTAAAAGCAAAGAAAAAATACTTAAATAGGATTACGCATGTAACGTCCTCGTATTTGTTGGTTGAGGTTGATCAGCAAGAAGTACTTGGAAATTTAAATAGAAAAGTCTTTATTTCTTTTAGGCTAACATCGTATATAATATATTAAATATCAGACATAAGTTTACATGTGGATATATATCACAATCCGCCAAAAGGCAACTCCACAGAGTACCATCAGTGATAATAATGTGCTCACTGATAATTTACTATATAGGCATGCCAGCTGCCGTTACATCTCCCCCTTTGAAGAAATTCATTCTTCAAATCGTTTGGGTGGCTTGATGATCCACCCGGACCTTGTTGTAATGGGCAGGGTGCCGTTATTGTGCTCCGCGTTCTGGTGATCACTCCTGGGTTCCTGGCCTGAGAATGCTCTTGGAGAAATATTGAGTTCTTCGGGAACTTGAGCCTGTTCCTTATCACCGCTCGGGCCAGGTCTTTCAGGTAGAGTTGACTTGGGGATCTCCGGGATTCTCGGGATTCTCCTTCGCTGTTGCTTTGGACTCTCCAGATTCGTGTGTCGCATGAAGGAGCTGTTGCAGTGGTACTCACCAGTAGGCGTTTGCACTTTATATGATCTTGGAGCTACTTCTTGGGTAACTCTGGCAGGGATCCATTCACTGTGATGCTGTTTCAGCATTATCTTTACACCTTCCTCGAAGCTTCGCGTTGTCATAGCTGTCTTATCGTGGTGTGTTTTCTGCTTCTCCCGCTTATTTCTTAGGTTTTGTGTATGTCCCTTTTGGATTTCTGGTTCCAACTGATGAGTGCTAGTGGGAAGGAGGGTTCTGGTCCTGCGACTGAACAGACACTGAGACAAAAACTGTTGCGCGAGGATGCACGGGCGCGCGCTCCTGCCCCAAACTTTGCTGGCTTGGAATTTGTAACCGCCTCCGAAGTGAAGAATAATTTTAAATTTTTATGGGGTATCACGAGAATTTGGGAAAAGAACTATAAATACTTTTGAAGATATTCCACAACAATATGTTTCATTTTTAAATTTAAAAAGTAGTTAATAAGCTAGATAAAAATGGACATAATAGTTAGAAATCTATATATTAATCTTTGTGATAATTATTATTATATTACTTTATTTATTTATTTTTACTTAATTTATTATAATTTTATTATTATATATTTTTATTTCCAAGATCATAGTCTTTGACGAGTTTAATATTTGTTTTTTGACTCGCGCTTTAGATGTTGTACTAAATTCGAAAAATCACGTGAGAACGCCCTTGCAAACCTCAGAACAATTTTTAACGCCTTGCCAAATGTTTATTTTTATTTACTTCTCCTGACGAAGACAAAAGATATTTGTCGAAACGTTGAGAAAATAAAAAACTCCAACTGGCCGTAGTGTCTATTTTTCATATAAATATACGAGGTGTGTTCAAAAGGTATCGCGACTTTTGTGTTTTTTCAAAAACTATTTATTTATTCATGAATACCTATTTTGTCCCCTTCAAAGTAATCCCCATGAGATATTATACACTTGTGCCAACGGTTTTTCCAATCTTCGAAGCACTTCAAAAAATCATTTTTAAAATCTTTTTCAGCTCCTCCTTCGATGCCTTCTTTATCTCGTCAAGCGTAGCGTAACGTCGTCCTTTCATGGGCCTCTTCAGTTTAGGGAACAAGAAAAAGTCACAGGGGGCCAGATCTGGGGAATACGGTGGCTGCGGCATCATTAGTGTGTTGTTTTTGGCCAAAAAATCGCGCACAAGCAACAATGTGTGAGCAGGGGCGTTATCGTGGTGCAAAAGCCAATTTTTGTTCTTCCACAAATCCGGGCGTTTCTGGCGGATTGCTTCGCGCAAATTGCGCATAACTTGCAGGTAATATTCCTTATTGACCGTTCTACCCTGTGGAAAGAACTCATGATGCACCACGCCCCTGCAATCGAAGAAAACTGTCAGCAAAACTTTCACATTCGACCGAACTTGGCGCGCTTTTTTCGGTCTTGGTTCGTGCGGCAGCTTCCATTGAGATGATTGAGCTTTGGTTTCCACGTCATAACCATAAACCCACGCTTCGTCAGACCCTCTGGAGCAAATTTGGGTCGTCGCTGACAGAGTCCAACATCTCATTAGCACTGTTCATGCGATGCTGTTTTTGGTCGCAATTGAGCAATTTTGGTACGAATTTCGCGGCGACCCGTCTCATGCCCAAATCATTGATAAAAATCGAATGGCACGAGCCAATCGATATGTTTAGGTCCTCAGCAACTTCTCTAACGGTGATTCGACGATTGGCCAATATCATTTTCTCCACTTCATTAATTTTTTCGTCTGTTGTTGAAGTGCTCGGGCGTCCGCACGCATTTTGTCGTTCACATCTTTTCGGCCTTCTGAGAACATTTTGTGCCACCGATAAACGTTGCTTCGGTCCAAGGTAGCTTCTCCGTATGCCACAGTCAACATTCGGAATGCATCCGCGCACTTAATTTCGTTTTTCACACAAAATTTGATACAGGTTCTTTGATCCATTTTTTTTAATAGGTAAAAATCGAAGACGATCCAAAACACCTGCAAGCAAAGCAGCTGTCAACAATTAAGTGAACAATCAAAATGGCCGAGCTTGTCGGCATAAGTGAGAGACATGAGTACCAACATAAAGCCACAAAAAGATCGAAATTCGAATATACATAACCCGCGAAAATTCAAAAGTCGCGATACTTTTTGAACACACCTCGTATTTGAGAAATAATAAAAATTAATTAAATATAAAAATTATTGAAGAAAATTCACAAAAAAATAAGATTATAAAATATTGAATAAAAATATATAATTAATATTGTAAGATCTAGGCATCTTGGAGTCAGCTTGGGAAAGGTTCAGGGATCGTGGTGAAGCTGGTGTTCTGCCTGAAGATGGTGATTTTACCACCCACCATGGGCTTGTGGCTTGCCCATAGGCATGCTGGAGTCTGGCTTGGTACTTGTGAAGTCAAGTCAAGCACCATAGGTCAGTGGTTTGACTACAGGGAAGTGGTATCTGAGTCCATCTTTGACTCTGGCTTGGGTTCAAGTCAGCCACAATGGGACATGTGGCTCGACCACCATGTCTGAGTCCATCTCAGACCAGCTTGGTGTTGGTGGGGTCAGATCATCCACCACAGGTCAGGTGGCTTGATCACAGGGAAGGGGCATCTGAGTCCATCTTGGACTTTGGCTCGTTGTTGTCAAGGCTGAAGGTGGCTTCAGCCTCCATCTCTACACCTCAAAATCACTAGAGGTTTGCAGCTTAAATGGGCAAAGGTGGCACATGGTTAGGTTAGGTGGGGTTCTGGGTGATTTTGGCATTCATGGTCTCGAGGTGTCCTAACATGGACAAACTCGCAAAGCGGGGTGCGGAGTGTGCTAACCATAAGCTTTTACAAACTCGCTTCTTTGTCGTTTGTAAAATCTCGGAAATCTACGGGAAAACGCGTGAAGCATGGGAGAGCAGAATCCTCTCCCTAGCTTCTTCTATCCACATTTGCTTCGGCTTTACTCCAATGAGTTTTAGACAAAAGGTTAGAAATATCTAAATCAATATGCTATCATGTTCCATCTTTTAAATCAATAAAGATATTTTTGAAAACAATAGTTATGAAAGCAGCTGAAATTTAAGCTGGGAAGCAGCTTGTAGCGGAAATATAGGGAAAATTTAACGCCATATCACACAGTGATTAGCTTTATTTTAGAAAATTTCAGATGCTTTATTTCTAATGCTTCATTAAAACGGATATAAATGTCTAACGTAGAGCCAATTTCAAACTAAATGAAAAATATTTTCATTAAAATTGGAATATTTACAATATAATTGCTAAAATATGAATAAAATCGAAAATAAATATAAAAATGAAAATGTTGTTTTATAAATGAAAAAGTTGTTATTAAAGAGTAAAATGTTGTTTTATTGAATGAAAAATCTTGTCATTAAAGTGTAAAATGTTGTTTTATTGAATGAAAAATCTTGTCATTAAAGTGTAAAATGTTGTCTTAAAATGGCAAAACCTAAAAAAAAAAAAATGGGGCGCTTATTGACTTTTGTTTAAACGTAATCTTAGATTTTAAATTATATTTTTAAGCTTCATTCAAGCGATATATAGAATCCGTGACTCTATTTTATGATTTTTGGTTTTTTTGATAAAAAGCTCTTTTTAGGTTTAAAAAAAAAATTTTTTTTTTCATCTTTTTAAACAGATTTTAAAAAATTAATTGTAGCCTATTGACCAACACTTTTTCAAACAAAATATTGATGTTTTTAACATATAAATACTTAAATAGAGAAATTGTTTTTAATTAAATATTTTAAATAAATTGCTTAACAAAAAAATCCTTAATAATGTTTAAAAACACGTTTCAGAGTGGATTTTTATCCATATTATATAGCATCGGAAGCAAACCATTACAGATTTGGGATAAAAAAGTTAGAAATGGATATATAAAAAGAATTACGGATAATGACATTCAATCCCTTGTTTTAGAAATAGTAGGAACGAATGTTAGTACCACATTTGTCACCTGCCCATCTGATCCAAAAAAGACGCTGGGTATAAAATTACCCTTTTTAGTAATGATTATAAAAAATTTAAAGAAGTATTTTACTTTTGAAGTACAAGTACTCGATGATAAAAATGTACGTCGGCGATTCCGTGCAAGTAATTACCAAAGTACAACAAGAGTCAAGCCATTTATTTGTACAATGCCAATGAGATTGGATGAAGGTTGGAATCAAATTCAATTTAATCTTGGAGATTTTACCAGACGTGCCTATGGTACAAATTATGTTGAAACACTCAGAGTACAGATACATGCTAACTGTAGAATTAGAAGAGTGTATTTTTCTGACAGACTTTATTCAGAAGATGAGTTACCAGCAGAATTTAAATTGTATCTTCCAGTTCAAGGTAAAAAATAATTCAACACTTCTATTATTACTCTTTGTAAAGCTTTTCACATGCCACATGCAACATTTTTCTTGTAAATTATGTTTCACTTTGTGATATAAATACTTTTAAACAAAATTTTGTAATATTTTGCCTGCTGTATTTTATTCAATAATAAATATTTGATGTGTCTCACTCTATATTTTATGTTATTTTTTAAATATTAATTTCCTCATTTTTATAAGTTTTCTGCCTAATGTTTGAATGTCATTAAAGTGTTATCAATTGGTTATAATTAAAGGCTAGGAATGTTGGAATTCCTGGAAATGAGCTAGCAGACTCTCTGGCAAAGGTTGGAGCTCTTGGCCTACCTGAAGCCAGGGAATCTACCACCCAACTAGATGAAAGAGACCTCCTCCGTACCATCAAAACCCAATGCCTGCGGGAATGGAAACCTAATGCTGCACATGACTGGTACAGAGCAGGAGTGACAAGCACCGGTTCTGTCCTCCCAAGAGAACAACAGTCTTTGATTTCCAGACTCAAGTCTGGTTATCTACGGACAATGACTTTCCAGAATGGTTGCAAGGTTTTCCCCACTATGTACTAAATGCATTTCTCAACCTGCAACCCCAAAACACAACATTGACTGTATTGATGAGCTCTACTCTTCCCCGGCAGACACCATCTACGAGCTTATACCATGATATGATTGAGTGGAGATAAGAAAGAAGAAGAAAGACTAGGTCTCCAATGTGGCTTCCAATTCTTGCAAAAGTCCAACCCCACCAGCAAGTACAAGTAACCAAACAGGGCTCTGGCTTATGAATGCAAAAGTCAAACTGATTTTCACATGTGTAGATATGTGGTGCACTTACAGTAAAAGCAGTTGCCAACTTCTACCCATCATGATTATCATGGCCTGTACCATGTGTACTAAGGAAAATTAAAAGAATATATATATTCTTGATTAGTACAGTACAACCTCCCTGAGAGGACACTCGCGCTAGAGGACACCTCTCTTGAAAGGACAGTTTTCATTTGCAAAATTACCATTTTTACTATTTAGACTCTCCAGGAGGGTCGGTGGAAGGGTATTCTAAACCGTTGGTTTTCAATGAATGGGATGAAGGAAAAAAACTCCGCTAATTGCTGGTCCCAAGCCCAGATGAAAAAGGAGGAGGGGGAGCAGTAACAAGCTCACTAAAAAATCTGGGTTCAGTTGGCCTGGCTGATAGTACCTTTTAAGGGCTCCTAATCCAGGGATACAGGATGAGCAGCGTTTGTACTCCATGTTAGGAGCAGCTGCACATGGTGTCTGTTCCTCATGTCAGAGGCGGCCATTTATTTTGGAACTAAGTCAGCCTGCCACTGAGTAGTGCTCCCAGTCTTAATGACAAAGGCAGATACATTCTACTTCACCCAGTCATGATGGTTGTCAAAACTTTACAAGCTTGATATGCTAATTTGTTTGAATGGAGATAAGAAAAAAGAGAAAGATTGACATATTTTAAAGATTCTGTAAGTTTTTTTTTCGAACTTTTCTGTGCCTGTTTTACAGAACTTCTCCTCCTCCTTCTTCTTCTTTCTTATCTCAACACTGGGTGAAGTAGGATGCGTCTGCCTTTGTCATTAAGACTGGGAGCACTACACAGAACTGAATCAAGAACTATTGCCAGAAATAACACTAAAGCTAGTATTGTTATAAGTGTGAACTGATCCATCTGAAACTACTAGATTACATCAAAGGTCTATTTCAGCAACCATAAAGTGTCTTTTCTATTTAAAAAAAATCAGAGTCATTTTATCATCATCAAATAATACTGAGCATCCAATGCACCAATCAACTCCAACTTTGCCGGTCCCAAGTCCGAATGAAAAAGGAGGAAGGGGAGCAGTAACAAGCTCTCTAAATAACCTGGGCTCAGCTGGCCATGCTGATAGTACCCTGTAAAGTCTCCTGATCCAGGGATACAGGATGAGCAGCATCTGTACTCCATGTTAGGAGCAGCTGCACATGGTGTCTGTTCCTCATGTTAGAGGCAGCCATTTCATATTGGAGCTAAGTCGGCCTGCTACTGAGTAGTGCTTCCAGTCTTAATGGCAAAAGCAGATGCATTTCACATCGTCATGACAGATGTCAATTCTACAAGCTTGATACCCTAATTATGATTAAGTGGAGAAGAGAAAGAAGAAGAATGAACCAATCTTCTTGTAACAAATATGAAATAATGAAAAGATAATTGTTATTCTTGGTTTCAAGAAATTTGTTGGCATTTTGATTTGTCAAAAACCTAATCTACTTATGATAAGGCACAATTTGGATTATAGATTATAAACATAAGGTAATAAGACCAAATTCAAATAAATAAATAGTGTGTGACATTTCGGTAACAGCATTGTTACCATCTTCAGACAAAATTACTGGATGTTCAGTACTGAGGTTCAGTACTTTTGTCTGAAGATGGTAACAATGCTGTTACTGAAACGTCACACATTATTTATTTGAATTTGGTCTTATTACCTTGTGTTTATAATCTACTTATATACAGGCCAACCTCTCTATAACAACATTACTTTGGACCCCACAATTTTAGGGTATTATAACCATGGTACAGTAGAACCTCCATGAGAGGACACTCTTGCTAGAGGACACCTCTCTATAAAGGACAGTTTTAATTTGCAAAATTATCAATTTTAATATCTAGCAACTCTCCGGTAAGAAGACACCTCTCCCTAAAGGACACTTTGGCTCTGCAATTAGGTGTCCTTTACAGGGAGGTTCTACTGTATTAGGATTCAAAACTTGGTATACCTTAGAATTATGACGTTATAATCACATTATGCTGTTATAAAAGAGGCTGTTTCAACAAGAGACATATTTAAATGATAACACCATACAGTCTAACCTCTTTAATTCAACACACAAGGGATCAGAGCTCTTGATTGAAGTACATTCATAGACAAAACTTAAGGGAGTTGTACCTTTTAGCATGTATATTGGGATTCAGACAATAACTCTGAAAGATATTTGATACAAGTCACCTTTATTGAAGACACAAGATGACCAAGTGTGAACAAAATCACTTCTGTCTCTTTAAAAAAATAGACGACTGGCGACATTAAAGACTTTCAACTTAAAGGTAATAAGACCAAATCCAAATAAATTGTGTGCAATGTTCCATAACACACACAATGTTGTTACAATCTTCTGACAGAAGTGCTGTTGATGGTAACAATGCTGTTACAGAAATGTCACACACTATTTATTTATTTGGATTTGGTGTTATTACCTTGTGTTTATAATCTATAATCCAAAGTGTGCTTTACCAAGACTTTCAACTTCCTTATATTTTTTCCATGAGTGTAGTTTACTGTAGAAAAGATTAATCGAAGCAAATGCCACCAAAACCAAGTGTTTTGTTGCAACATGTATGGTTGGATGGAAGATTTAAAAGGTAACAACATCATTGAACAACAGACAAGAACTATCTTTATAGGTATGATAAAGCACAATTTGTGTGTGTGTGTGTGTGTGGATTATAGCTACATGAAATTAAGACAAAATATATTAATAGTGTGTGATATTTCTGTAGCAGTATAGTTACCATCATCAGACAAAAGAATTGTTGAAATAACGATCAAAATATTCATTGAACATTAAAACTCCGCCTTTGCCGATCCCAAACCCGGATAAAAAAGGAGGAGGGAGAGCAGTAACAAGCTCACTAAAAAACCTGGGCTCAGCTGGCCCAGCTGATAGTACCCTGTAAGGGCTCCTAATCCAGGGATACAGGATGAGCAGCGTTTTTAGTCCATGTTAGAAGTGGCTGCACATGGCATCTGTTCCTTATGTCAGAGGCGGCCATTTCTTTTGGAGCTAAGTCGGCCTGCCACTGAGTAGTGCTCCCAGTCTTAATGACAAAGGCAGACTCATACTACTTCACCCAGTCATGATGGTTGTCAACTTTACAAGCTTTATAAGTTTGATACCCTAATATGATTGAGTGGAGATAAGAAAGAAGAAGATAGAACATTAAAGGAATGATCGACCAATCAACAGCCACGGTGGCGCTGCAGTTGACGTCTTTGTACATAGTTTTTGTCTCTCGTCTTCCCAACACCCACATTTATTGCCATGCTAACATCTTGTTTTTAGTACTTTGCTTAATAAATCACTTTTTTTTCTTTGATTCAATCTTCAACAAGAATAAATGAGAAAAAATATTGCAGCAAGTTCTTGTTTATATACTTGATAACAGTAACTATTTAAGAACATGCTGTAATATTTTTTCTCATTTTTCTGATTATGGTAACAACACTGTTATTGAAACGTCACATACTATTAATTTATTTGGAATAGGTCTTATTTTCTTGTAATCTATAGATAATAAAAAGGTAATATTGGATTGAATAAAAATATTTTTATTTAATCCATACAGTAGAACCTCTCTTTAGCGGACACCTCTCTACAAAGGACAGTTTTCATTTTCAAAATTACCATTTTTACAATTTAGTAACTCCCGGTAAGAGAACACCTCTCCCTAAAGGACACTTTGGCTCTGTAACTATGTGTTGTAAGAGAGGTCTTTTTCTTTCTTATCTCCACACTGGGTGAAGTAGAATGCGTCTGCCTTTGTCATTAAGACTGGGAACACTACTCAGTGGCAGGCCGACTTAGCTCTAAAAGAAATGGCCGCCTCTGACATGAGGAACAGACACCATGTGCAGCCACTCCTAACATGGAGTACAAACGCTGCTCATCCTGTATCCCTGGATTAGGAGCCCTTACAGGGTACTATTAGCCAGGCCAGCTGAGCCCAGGTTTTTTGGTGAGTTTGTTACTGCTCCCCCTCCTCCTTTTTCATCCGGGCTTCGGACCGGCCAAGGTGGAGTTGTCAGAGTTCTGCTGTATTGGAGAGGTGATTAAATCTACTTTCATTAAAACAATACCAGAACATTTGTTCATTTAAAAAATAGATCTAGAATAGGAGTCTCAAGCATATTGAAGTTTCACCTTAAAATACAATTAAATGATATATGTGAAAAAATAATAGAAAAATAAATAAATAAAAAGGTCAGGTGTTGATATTAACCCTTAACTGGACGGGTTGGGTAGATTCTGCCCATGCATAAATTAAATATAGGAATAAAATATATTTTTCGTTTACCTAGAGCTACCAGCTTTCATGTATTCTAATTTTATAGTGTTACAAACATTTTCCATCCATCGTTTATAAATTTCAGTTTTGGGAGGGGGTTAAATTTGCATGTGTGGGCGGATTCCGCCCAGCCCGTCCAGAAGCGTGAGAATTTTTCGTGTCAGTGTTAGCTCGTGGCTCGTACTTGATTCTCTATCTTTTGCTATTTTTAGCTTCCTTTTTATAAAATAACACTTCTTTCTTTGGATAAGTAGGATAATCAATCAAGTCAACAGAGAGAACTATCCCTGCCAACCCAAAATATATATGTTTTAGAGATTAGTCGACCACACTTTGGAAGAAATATTCCAGCAGACAATTGATTCACTTCAGTAGAATTAGTTGATAAGTTGAAAGAACATGGCCTTACATATTTAGGAACGATGAGAAAGAACAAACCTTAGATTCACCACAATTTCAACCACACCCTAATAGAGAATCAGGAACCTCTATTTTCGGTTTCTCTGGAACACCCACTTTAGTCTCCTATGTTGCAAAAAAGAAAAGAAAAAAGAAAATCGGTAATCAGATTGATAAAAAAGGTAAAAAAGAAAGGAGTCATTTTATTGTTGATATTGGGAGAGCATTGACTGATGAACACCTGGCCACACGTAATCTCGATTCTCTCCCACTGCAATTACAGGCGACAATTCAAGAAGAATGATAGTTCAAGTAAACCAAGTGAATCTACGATGTCACAACAATCTGATACTCCAAAAAGGTGCTACAAATGTCCATAAAAAAGCGCAGTAAAAAATAAAAATCCTTTGCTCTGTATGTCAACTAAGCGTTTGCATTAACATTTCTTTATAATTTTTGAAAACTGTAAATAGATTATATTTAGAATTTTTAAAAGTCAAAATCTGTATATTAACTATATATTAATTAAATATTTTTTTTAAATATTGATTTCAATCATTATTTAGCGCTAATTTCATAAAGTTACATAGGTGGGTTGAATCTGCCCAACCCGTCCAGTTACGTAAGAAAAATCCACCCGTCCAGTTAAGGGTTAAAAACAAAGAAGGCATATTCTGACCACAAACACATGTGCTTTTTAGATGGCAGAGCTCCATCTAGAGTTGAACAGAAAAAAAAAAAGCGTTCGTTGATGGCTTTTCTTTATTTATCAAGAAAATGGATTGGCCATATATCAGGGAACAGCCTAAATCAATGATTAGTTGCTAAGTCTCTCGTGTCCCCCCACCAGTGGTAAGGTCGAGAGATACTGCCAGAGGGAAAGGAGATCCACTTGAGTAGTAGTTCTCGGAGAGTCTTTGGGCTGTCTGCAGGGTGCAGCTGCAGAGGTGAAGCAATGGAGCCAGGGTAAGGTCATCCACAGTGGAGGAAGCTGCGTCGTCGCGAAGAACCAGAGGGGACACGCGCGACAATATACCCAGTAGAACCTCCATGATAGGACACTCTCGCCAGAGGACATCTCTCTTTAACAGGTAGTTTTAGTAGCCAAAATTACTCATTTTTACTAAATATCAATTCTCTGGTAAGAGTATAGCATTCCCTAAAAGACACATTGTCTCTGAAACTAGATGTTATCTGTTACAGAGAAGTTAACTATGTACTAAGTGTCAACCTGCAACCCCAAAACACATCATTGACTGTATTGACTCATCCATTGATGAGTTTTACTCTTCCCCAGCAGACATCATCAACAAGCTTTACAAGCTTGATACCTTAATAAGATTGAGTGGAGATAAGAAAGAAGAAGACAGGGAAGTTTTACTGTATATCTCCAGGTTCAGATCAACTCTGGTAAAATATATCTGTAACTTGATTTACATTCAAATAACTTAGTTTTCTGCATGAGGTTCAGTTACAAAGACCAATAGATAAACCTCTTAATTAAAGTAGGTGGCCAGCGGTATAAACCGTTGATTACAGACAGCCATGAACCGAGATTGAATCCTACATTGGACACTTTTTATTTTTATATGTAAAGAACCTGTTCATATTTTTCATTGTAAATAACATAAACTAGGTTTCTCTTTTTGACAATTAAAATAATTTTATATACATCTTGTCAATACATACAAAGTGCACAGTCTGTACTATTTAAAAAATATATAATATGGATTATATTAACTATGTACAATGAATATGGCGCCTCTGCCATTGCACTTTTTAAGCGTTACCTAATAAAGTGATTTTGGAACAAGAAAAACTTTTAATCCCTATATAAGGCAATAACATGTCATCTATATAAGGAACTATTTAAAAACATGCTGTGGTAAAATTTCTCATTCAGTACTTTTGTCTGAAGATGGTAACAAGGCTGTTACTCAAACGTCACACACTATTTATTTATTTGGTCTTATTTCCTTATGCCATCTATATATAAGAAAGATGGCAATTAAATTTATAAATTTACATTTTTTTTGCTTATATCTCTAGTACACGTGGTACAGGCCATGATAATCATGGTGGGTAGTTAGCGACTGCTTTTACTGTAAGCACATCACATGTCTACACATGTGAAAAGCAGTTCGACTTTGCACTTACAAATGTGCCAGAGCCCTATTTGGTTACTTGCACTCGCTGGTGGAGTTGGACTTTTGCAAGAATCGGGGGCCATTGGACTTTTTTTTTTTTTTAAACAGAAAAAAAGTGTCCAATGCGGGAATCGAACCCGGGTCGTAGTGGTCGAAAACCAAACGGTTTAACCAGCCTTCCACCGACCCCCCATTTAATTTACTAATATATGTATGTGATAATATTTGCTAAGGTGAATACATTAGGTTTCCAGGGATAGAGAAAGGTTAATTAAAAAAAAAAAAAAATTATTCAAATCTCTATTGTGTTTTTTTCTTTAGAAGGGCTTTCAAGTCAGAAAAAACTAGAGGTTTGAATTAAAAACAGTTTAAAAAATAAACTTATATCTGGAAGCCTGATGTTTTTACCTTATTACAGTAGAACCTTCCTGTAAAAGACACCTAATTGCAGAGCCAAGTATCTTTTAGAGAGAGGTGTCCTCTTACCGGAGAGTTGCTAAATTGTAAAAATGGTAATTTTGTAAATGAAAACTGTCTTTTGTAGAGAGGTGTCCTCTTACCGGAGAGTTGCTAAATTGTAAAAATGGTCATTTTGTAAATGAAAACTGTCTTTTGTAGAGAGGTGTCCTCTTACCGGAGAGTTGCTAAATTGTAAAAATGGTAATTTTGTAAATGAAAACTGTCTTTTGTAGAGAGGTGTCCTCTTACCGGAGAGTTGCTAAATTGTAAAAATGGTCATTTTGTAAATGAAAACTGTCTTTTGTAGAGAGGTGTCCTCTTACCGGAGAGTTGCTAAATTGTAAAAATGGTCATTTTGTAAATGAAAACTGTCTTTTATAGAGAGGTGTCCTCTTACCGGAGAGTTGCTAAATTGTAAAAATGGTCATTTTGTAAATGAAAACTGTCTTTTGTAGAGAGGTGTCCTCTTACCGGAGAGTTACTAAATTGTAAAAATGGTCATTTTGTAAATGAAAATTGTCTTTTGTAGAGAGGTGTCCTCTTGCCGGAGAGTTACTAAATTGTAAAAATGGTCATTTTGTAAATGAAAACTGTCTTTTGTAGAGAGGTGTCCTCTTACCGGAGAGTTGCTAAATTGTAAAAATGGTCATTTTGTAAATGAAAACTGTCTTTTGTAGAGAGGTGTCCTCTTACCGGAGAGTTGCTAAATTGTAAAAATGGTCATTTTGTAAATGAAAACTGTCTTTTGTAGAGAGGTGTCCTCTTACCGGAGAGTTGCTAAATTGTAAAAATGGTCATTTTGTAAATGAAAACTGTCTTTTGTAGAGAGGTGTCCTCTTACCGGAGAGTTGCTAAATTGTAAAAATGGTCATTTTGTAAATGAAAACTGTCTTTTGTAGAGAGGTGTCCTCTTACCGGAGAGTTGCTAAATTGTAAAAATGGTCATTTTGTAAATGAAAACTGTCTTTTGTAGAGAGGTGTCCTCTTACCGGAGAGTTGCTAAATTGTAAAAATGGTCATTTTGTAAATGAAAACTGTCTTTTGTAGAGAGGTGTCCTCTTACCGGAGAGTTACTAAATTGTAAAAATGGTCATTTTGTAAATGAAAATTGTCTTTTGTAGAGAGGTGTCCTCTTACCGGAGAGTTACTAAATTGTAAAAATGGTCATTTTGTAAATGAAAACTGTCTTTTGTAGAGAGGTGTCCTCTTACCGGAGAGTTACTAAATTGTAAAAATGGTCATTTTGTAAATGAAAACTGTCTTTTCTAGAGAGGTGTCCTCTTACCGGAGAGTTGCTAAATTGTAAAAATGGTCATTTTGTAAATGAAAACTGTCTTTTGTAGAGAGGTGTCCTCTTACCGGAGAGTTGCTAAATTGTAAAAATGATCATTTTGTAAATGAAAACTGTCTTTTGTAGAGAGGTGTCCTCTTACCGGAGAGTTGCTAAATTGTAAAAATGGTCATTTTGTAAATGAAAACTGTCTTTTGTAGAGAGGTGTCCTCTTACCGGAGAGTTGCTAAATTGTAAAAATGGTCATTTTGTAAATGAAAACTGTCTTTTGTAGAGAGGTGTCCTCTTACCGGAGAGTTGCTAAATTGTAAAAATGGTCATTTTGTAAATGAAAACTGTCTTTTGTAGAGAGGTGTCCTCTTACCGGAGAGTTGCTAAATTGTAAAAATGGTCATTTTGTAAATGGAAACTGTCTTTTGTAGAGAGGTGTCCTCTTACCGGAGAGTTGCTAAATTGTAAAAATGGTCATTTTGTAAATGAAAACTGTCTTTTGTAGAGAGGTGTCCTCTTACCGGAGAGTTACTAAATTGTAAAAATGGTCATTTTGTAAATGAAAACTGTCTTTTGTAGAGAGGTGTCCTCTTACCGGAGAGTTACTAAATTGTAAAAATGGTCATTTTGTAAATGAAAACTGTCTTTTCTAGAGAGGTGTCCTCTTACCGGAGAGTTGCTAAATTGTAAAAATGGTCATTTTGTAAATGAAAACTGTCTTTTTTAGAGAGGTGTCCTCTTACCGGAGAGTTGCTAAATTGTAAAAATGGTCATTTTGTAAATGAAAACTGTCTTTTGTAGAGAGGTGTCCTCTTACCGGAGAGTTACTAAATTGTAAAAATGGTCATTTTGTAAATGAAAATTGTCTTTTGTAGAGAGGTGTCCTCTTACCGGAGAGTTACTAAATTGTAAAAATGGTCATTTTGTAAATGAAAACTGTCTTTTGTAGAGAGGTGTCCTCTTACCGGAGAGTTGCTAAATTGTAAAAATGGTCATTTTGTAAATGAAAACTGTCTTTTGTAGAGAGGTGTCCTCTTACCGGAGAGTTGCTAAATTGTAAAAATGGTCATTTTGTAAATGAAAACTCTCTTTTGTAGAGAGGTGTCCTCTTACCGGAGAGTTGCTAAATTTTAAAAATGGTCATTTTGTAAATGAAAACTGTCTTTTGTAGAGAGGTGTCCTCTTACCGGAGAGTTGCTTAATTGTAAAAATGGTCATTTTGTAAATGAAAACTGTCTTTTGTAGAGAGGTGTCCTCTTACCGGAGAGTTACTAAATTGTAAAAATGGTCATTTTGTAAATGAAAACTGTCTTTTGTAGAGAGGTGTCCTCTTACCGGAGAGTTGCTAAATTGTAAAAATGGTCATTTTGTAAATGAAGACTGTCTTTTGTAGAGAGGTGTCCTCTTACCGGAGAGTTGCTTAATTGTAAAAATGGTCATTTTGTAAATGAAAACTGTCTTTTGTAGAGAGGTGTCCTCTTACCGGAGAGTTGCTAAATTGTAAAAATGGTCATTTTGTAAATGAAAACTGTCTTTTGTAGAGAGGTGTCCTCTTACCGGAGAGTTGCTAAATTGTAAAAATGGTCATTTTGTAAATGAAGACTGTCTTTTGTAGAGAGGTGTCCTCTTACCGGAGAGTTGCTAAATTGTAAAAATGGTCATTTTGTAAATGAAGACTGTCTTTTGTAGAGAGGTGTCCTCTTACCGGAGAGTTGCTAAATTGTAAAAATGGTCATTTTGTAAATGAAGACTGTCTTTTGTAGAGAGGTGTCCTCTCACCGGAGATTTGCTAAATTGTAAAAATGGTCATTTTGTAAATGAAATCTGTCTTTTGTAGAGAGGTGTCCTCTTACCGGAGAGTTGCTAAATTGTAAAAATGGTCATTTTGTAAATGAAAACTGTCTTTTGTAGAGAGGTGTCCTCTTACCGGAGAGTTGCTAAATTGTAAAAATGGTCATTTTGTAAATGAAAACTGTCTTTTGTAGAGAGGTGTCCTCTTACCGGAGAGTTACTAAATTGTAAAAATGATCATTTTGTAAATGAAAACTGTCTTTTGTAGAGAGGTGTCCTCTTACCGGAGAGTTGCTAAATTGTAAAAATGATCATTTTGTAAATGAAAACTGTCTTTTGTAGAGAGGTGTCCTCTTACCGGAGAGTTGCTAAATTGTAAAAATGGTCATTTTGTAAATGAAAACTGTCTTTTGTAGAGAGGTGTCCTCTTACCGGAGAGTTGCTAAATTGTAAAAATGGTCATTTTGTAAATGAAAACTGTCTTTTGTAGAGAGGTGTCCTCTTACCGGAGAGTTGCTAAATTGTAAAAATGGTCATTTTGTAAATGAAAACTGTCTTTTGTAGAGAGGTGTCCTCTTACCGGAGAGTTGCTAAATTGTAAAAATGGTCATTTTGTAAATGGAAACTGTCTTTTGTAGAGAGGTGTCCTCTTACCGGAGAGTTGCTAAATTGTAAAAATGGTCATTTTGTAAATGAAAACTGTCTTTTGTAGAGAGGTGTCCTCTTACCGGAGAGTTCCTAAATTGTAAAAATGGTCATTTTGTAAATGAAAACTGTCTTTTGTAGAGAGGTGTCCTCTTACTGGAGAGTTACTAAATTGTAAAAATGATCATTTTGTAAATGAAAACTGTCTTTTGTAGAGAGGTGTCCTCTTACCGGAGAGTTGCTAAATTGTAAAAATGGTCATTTTGTAAATGAAAACTTTCTTTTGTAGAGAGGTGTCCTCTTACCGGAGAGTTGCTAAATTGTAAAAATGGTCATTTTGTAAATGAAAACTGTCTTTTCTAGAGAGGTGTCCTCTTACCGGAGAGTTGCTAAATTGTAAAAATGGTCATTTTGTAAATGAAAACTGTCTTTTTTAGAGAGGTGTCCTCTTACCGGAGAGTTGCTAAATTGTAAAAATGGTCATTTTGTAAATGAAAACTGTCTTTTGTAGAGAGGTGTCCTCTTACCGGAGAGTTACTAAATTGTAAAAATGGTCATTTTGTAAATGAAAATTGTCTTTTGTAGAGAGGTGTCCTCTTACCGGAGAGTTACTAAATTGTAAAAATGGTCATTTTGTAAATGAAAACTGTCTTTTGTAGAGAGGTGTCCTCTTACCGGAGAGTTGCTAAATTGTAAAAATGGTCATTTTGTAAATGAAAACTGTCTTTTGTAGAGAGGTGTCCTCTTACCGGAGAGTTGCTAAATTGTAAAAATGGTCATTTTGTAAATGAAAACTCTCTTTTGTAGAGAGGTGTCCTCTTACCGGAGAGTTGCTAAATTTTAAAAATGGTCATTTTGTAAATGAAAACTGTCTTTTGTAGAGAGGTGTCCTCTTACCGGAGAGTTGCTTAATTGTAAAAATGGTCATTTTGTAAATGAAAACTGTCTTTTGTAGAGAGGTGTCCTCTTACCGGAGAGTTACTAAATTGTAAAAATGGTCATTTTGTAAATGAAAACTGTCTTTTGTAGAGAGGTGTCCTCTTACCGGAGAGTTGCTAAATTGTAAAAATGGTCATTTTGTAAATGAAAACTGTCTTTTGTAGAGAGGTGTCCTCTTACCGGAGAGTTGCTAAATTGTAAAAATGGTCATTTTGTAAATGAAAACTGTCTTTTGTAGAGAGGTGTCCTCTTACCGGAGAGTTGCTAAATTGTAAAAATGGTCATTTTGTAAATGAAGACTGTCTTTTGTAGAGAGGTGTCCTCTTACCGGAGAGTTGCTAAATTGTAAAAATGGTCATTTTGTAAATGAAGACTGTCTTTTGTAGAGAGGTGTCCTCTTACCGGAGAGTTGCTAAATTGTAAAAATGGTCATTTTGTAAATGAAGACTGTCTTTTGTAGAGAGGTGTCCTCTCACCGGAGATTTGCTAAATTGTAAAAATGGTCATTTTGTAAATGAAATCTGTCTTTTGTAGAGAGGTGTCCTCTTACCGGAGAGTTGCTAAATTGTAAAAATGGTCATTTTGTAAATGAAAACTGTCTTTTGTAGAGAGGTGTCCTCTTACCGGAGAGTTGCTAAATTGTAAAAATGGTCATTTTGTAAATGAAAACTGTCTTTTGTAGAGAGGTGTCCTCTTACCGGAGAGTTGCTAAATTGTAAAAATGGTCATTTTGTAAATGAAAACAGTCTTTTGTAGAGAGGTGCCTCTTACCGGAGAGTTGCTAAATTGTAAAAATGGTCATTTTGTAAATGAAAACTGTCTTTTGTAGAGAGGTGTCCTCTTACCGGAGAGTTGCTAAATTGTAAAAATGGTCATTTTGTAAATGAAGACTGTCTTTTGTAGAGAGGTGTCCTCTTACCGGAGAGTTGCTAAATTGTAAAAATGGTCATTTTGTAAATGAAGACTGTCTTTTGTAGAGAGGTGTCCTCTTACCGGAGATTTGCTAAATTGTAAAAATGGTCATTTTGTAAATAAAATCTGTCTTTTGTAGAGAGGTGTCCTCTTACCGGAGATTTGCTAAATTGTAAAAATGGTCATTTTGTAAATGAAAATTGTCTTTTGTAGAGAGGTGTCCTCTTACCGGAGAGTTGCTAAATTGTAAAAATGGTCATTTTGTAAATGAAAACTGTCTTTTGTAGAGAGGTGTCCTCTTACCGGAGAGTTGCTAAATTGTAAAAATGGTCATTTTGTAAATGAAAACTGTCTTTTGTAGAGAGGTGTCCTCTTACCGGAGAGTTACTAAATTGTAAAAATGGTCATTTTGTAAATGAAATCTGTCTTTTGTAGAGAGGTGTCCTCTTACCGGAGAGTTACTAAATTGTAAAAATGGTCATTTTGTAAATGAAATCTGTCTTTTGTAGAGAGGTGTCCTCTTACCGGAGAGTTACTAAATTGTAAAAATGGTCATTTTGTAAATGAAAACTGTCTTTTGTAGAGAGGTGTCCTCTTACCGGAGAGTTGCTAAATTGTAAAAATGGTCATTTTGTAAATGAAAACTGTCTTTTGTAGAGAGGTGTCCTCTTACCGGAGAGTTGCTAAATTGTAAAAATGGTCATTTTGTAAATGAAAACTGTCTTTTGTAGAGAGGTGTCCTCTTACCGGAGAGTTGCTAAATTGTAAAAATGGTCATTTTGTAAATGAAAACTGTCTTTTGTAGAGAGGTGTCCTCTTACCGGAGAGTTCCTAAATTGTAAAAATGGTCATTTTGTAAATGAAAACTGTCTTTTGTAGAGAGGTGTCCTCTTACCGGAGAGTTCCTAAATTGTAAAAATGGTCATTTTGTAAATGAAAACTGTCTTTTGTAGAGAGGTGTCCTCTTACCGGAGAGTTCCTAAATTGTAAAAATGGTCATTTTGTAAATGAAAACTGTCTTTTGTAGAGAGGTGTCCTCTTACCGGAGAGTTACTAAATTGTAAAAATGGTCATTTTGTAAATGAAAACTGTCTTTTGTAGAGAGGTGTCCTCTTACCGGAGAGTTACTAAATTGTAAAAATGGTCATTTTGTAAATGAAAACTGTCTTTTGTAGAGAGGTGTCCTCTTACCGGAGAGTTGCTAAATTGTAAAAATGGTCATTTTGTAAATGAAAACTGTCTTTTGTAGAGAGGTGTCCTCTTACCGGAGAGTTGCTAAATTGTAAAAATGGTAATTTTGTAAATGAAAACTGTCTCTTGTAGAGAGGTGTCCTCTTACCGGAGAGTTGCTAAATTGTAAAAATGGTCATTTTGTAAATGAAAACTGTCTTTTGTAGAGAGGTGTCCTCTTACCGGAGAGTTGCTAAATTGTAAAAATGGTCATTTTGTAAATGAAAACTGTCTTTTGTAGAGAGGTGTCCTCTTACCGGAGAGTTGCTAAATTGTAAAAATGGTCATTTTGTAAATGAAAACTGTCTTTTGTAGAGAGGTGTCCTCTTACCGGAGAGTTGCTAAATTGTAAAAATGGTCATTTTGTAAATGAAAACTGTCTTTTGTAGAGAGGTGTCCTCTTACCGGAGAGTTGCTTAATTGTAAAAATAGTCATTTTGTAAATGAAAACTGTCTTTTGTAGAGAGGTGTCCTCTTAACGGAGAGTTGCTAAATTGTAAAAATGGTCATTTTGTAAATGAAAACTGTCTTTTGTAGAGAGGTGTCCTCTTACCGGAGAGTTACTAAATTGTAAAAATGGTCATTTTGTAAATGAAAACTGTCTTTTGTAGAGAGGTGTCCTCTTACCGGAGAGTTACTAAATTGTAAAAATGGTCATTTTGTAAATGAAAACTGTCTTTTGTAGAGAGGTGTCCTCTTACCGGAGAGTTGCTCAATTGTAAAAATGGTCATTTTGTAAATGAAAACTATCTTTTGTATAGAGGTGTCCTCTTACCGGATAGTTGCTAAATTGTAAAAATGGTCATTTTGTAAATGAAAACTGTCTTTTTTAGAGAGGTGTCCTCTTACCGGAGAGTTGCTAAATTGTAAAAATGGTCATTTTGTAAATGAAAACTGTCTTTTGTAGAGAGGTGTCCTCTTACCGGAGAGTTACTAAATTGTAAAAATGGTCATTTTGTAAATGAAAATTGTCTTTTGTAGAGAGGTGTCCTCTTACCGGAGAGTTACTAAATTGTAAAAATGGTCATTTTGTAAATGAAAACTGTCTTTTGTAGAGAGGTGTCCTCTTACCGGAGAGTTGCTAAATTGTAAAAATGGTCATTTTGTAAATGAAAACTGTCTTTTGTAGAGAGGTGTCCTCTTACCGGAGAGTTGCTAAATTGTAAAAATGGTCATTTTGTAAATGAAAACTCTCTTTTGTAGAGAGTTGTCCTCTTACCGGAGAGTTGCTAAATTTTAAAAAATGGTCATTTTGTAAATGAAAACTGTCTTTTGTAGAGAGGTGTCCTCTTACCGGAGAGTTGCTTAATTGTAAAAATGGTCATTTTGTAAATGAAAACTGTCTTTTGTAGAGAGGTGTCCTCTTACCGGAGAGTTACTAAATTGTAAAAATGGTCATTTTGTAAATGAAAACTGTCTTTTGTAGAGAGGTGTCCTCTTACCGGAGAGTTGCTAAATTGTAAAAATGGTCATTTTGTAAATGAAAACTGTCTTTTGTAGAGAGGTGTCCTCTTACCGGAGAGTTGCTAAATTGTAAAAATGGTCATTTTGTAAATGAAAACTGTCTTTTGTAGAGAGGTGTCCTCTTACCGGAGAGTTGCTAAATTGTAAAAATGGTCATTTTGTAAATGAAGACTGTCTTTTGTAGAGAGGTGTCCTCTTACCGGAGAGTTGCTAAATTGTAAAAATGGTCATTTTGTAAATGAAGACTGTCTTTTGTAGAGAGGTGTCCTCTTACCGGAGAGTTGCTAAATTGTAAAAATGGTCATTTTGTAAATGAAGACTGTCTTTTGTAGAGAGGTGTCCTCTCACCGGAGATTTGCTAAATTGTAAAAATGGTCATTTTGTAAATGAAATCTGTCTTTTGTAGAGAGGTGTCCTCTTACCGGAGAGTTGCTAAATTGTAAAAATGGTCATTTTGTAAATGAAAACTGTCTTTTGTAGAGAGGTGTCCTCTTACCGGAGAGTTGCTAAATTGTAAAAATGGTCATTTTGTAAATGAAAACTGTCTTTTGTAGAGAGGTGTCCTCTTACCGGAGAGTTGCTAAATTGTAAAAATGGTCATTTTGTAAATGAAAACAGTCTTTTGTAGAGAGGTGCCTCTTACCGGAGAGTTGCTAAATTGTAAAAATGGTCATTTTGTAAATGAAAACTGTCTTTTGTAGAGAGGTGTCCTCTTACCGGAGAGTTGCTAAATTGTAAAAATGGTCATTTTGTAAATGAAGACTGTCTTTTGTAGAGAGGTGTCCTCTTACCGGAGAGTTGCTAAATTGTAAAAATGGTCATTTTGTAAATGAAGACTGTCTTTTGTAGAGAGGTGTCCTCTTACCGGAGATTTGCTAAATTGTAAAAATGGTCATTTTGTAAATAAAATCTGTCTTTTGTAGAGAGGTGTCCTCTTACCGGAGATTTGCTAAATTGTAAAAATGGTCATTTTGTAAATGAAAATTGTCTTTTGTAGAGAGGTGTCCTCTTACCGGAGAGTTGCTAAATTGTAAAAATGGTCATTTTGTAAATGAAAACTGTCTTTTGTAGAGAGGTGTCCTCTTACCGGAGAGTTGCTAAATTGTAAAAATGGTCATTTTGTAAATGAAAACTGTCTTTTGTAGAGAGGTGTCCTCTTACCGGAGAGTTACTAAATTGTAAAAATGGTCATTTTGTAAATGAAATCTGTCTTTTGTAGAGAGGTGTCCTCTTACCGGAGAGTTACTAAATTGTAAAAATGGTCATTTTGTAAATGAAATCTGTCTTTTGTAGAGAGGTGTCCTCTTACCGGAGAGTTACTAAATTGTAAAAATGGTCATTTTGTAAATGAAAACTGTCTTTTGTAGAGAGGTGTCCTCTTACCGGAGAGTTGCTAAATTGTAAAAATGGTCATTTTGTAAATGAAAACTGTCTTTTGTAGAGAGGTGTCCTCTTACCGGAGAGTTGCTAAATTGTAAAAATGGTCATTTTGTAAATGAAAACTGTCTTTTGTAGAGAGGTGTCCTCTTACCGGAGAGTTGCTAAATTGTAAAAATGGTCATTTTGTAAATGAAAACTGTCTTTTGTAGAGAGGTGTCCTCTTACCGGAGAGTTCCTAAATTGTAAAAATGGTCATTTTGTAAATGAAAACTGTCTTTTGTAGAGAGGTGTCCTCTTACCGGAGAGTTCCTAAATTGTAAAAATGGTCATTTTGTAAATGAAAACTGTCTTTTGTAGAGAGGTGTCCTCTTACCGGAGAGTTCCTAAATTGTAAAAATGGTCATTTTGTAAATGAAAACTGTCTTTTGTAGAGAGGTGTCCTCTTACCGGAGAGTTACTAAATTGTAAAAATGGTCATTTTGTAAATGAAAACTGTCTTTTGTAGAGAGGTGTCCTCTTACCGGAGATTTGCTAAATTGTAAAAATGGTCATTTTGTAAATGAAAACTGTCTTTTGTAGAGAGGTGTCCTCTTACCGGAGAGTTGCTAAATTGTAAAAATGGTCATTTTGTAAATGAAAACTGTCTTTTGTAGAGAGGTGTCCTCTTACCGGAGAGTTGCTAAATTGTAAAAATGGTAATTTTGTAAATGAAAACTGTCTCTTGTAGAGAGGTGTCCTCTTACCGGAGAGTTGCTAAATTGTAAAAATGGTCATTTTGTAAATGAAAACTGTCTTTTGTAGAGAGGTGTCCTCTTACCGGAGAGTTGCTAAATTGTAAAAATGGTCATTTTGTAAATGAAAACTGTCTTTTGTAGAGAGGTGTCCTCTTACCGGAGAGTTGCTAAATTGTAAAAATGGTCATTTTGTAAATGAAAACTGTCTTTTGTAGAGAGGTGTCCTCTTACCGGAGAGTTGCTAAATTGTAAAAATGGTCATTTTGTAAATGAAAACTGTCTTTTCTAGAGAGGTGTCCTCTTACCGGAGAGTTGCTAAATTGTAAAAATGGTCATTTTGTAAATGAAAACTGTCTTTTGTAGAGAGGTGTCCTCTTACCGGAGAGTTGCTAAATTGTAAAAATGGTCATTTTGTAAATGAAAACTTTCTTTTGTAGAGAGGTGTCCTCTTACCGGAGAGTTACTAAATTGTAAAAATGGTCATTTTGTAAATGAAAACTGTCTTTGTAGAGAGGTGTCCTCTTACCGGAGAGTTACTAAATTGTAAAAATGGTCATTTTGTAAATGAAAACTGTCTTTTGTAGAGAGGTGTCCTCTTACCGGAGAGTTACTAAATTGTAAAAATGGTCATTTTGTAAATGAAAACTGTCTTTTGTAGAGAGGTGTCCTCTTACCGGAGAGTTGCTAAATTGTAAAAATGGTCATTTTGTAAATGAAAACTGTCTTTTGTAGAGAGGTGTCCTCTTACCGGAGAGTTGCTAAATTGTAAAAATGGTCATTTTGTAAATGAAAACTGTCTTTTGTAGAGAGGTGTCCTCTTACCGGAGAGTTGCTAAATTTTAAAAATGGTCATTTTGTAAATGAAAACTGTCTTTTGTAGAGAGGTGTTCTCTTACCGGAGAGTTGCTTAATTGTAAAAATGGTCATTTTGTAAATGAAAACTGTCTTTTGTAGAGAGGTGTTCTCTTACCGGAGAGTTGCTTAATTGTAAAAATGGTCATTTTGTAAATGAAAACTGTCTTTTGTAGAGAGGTGTCCTCTTACCGGAGAGTTGCTAAATTGTAAAAATGGTCATTTTGTAAATGAAAACTGTCTTTTGTAGAGAGGTGTCCTCTTACCGGAGAGTTGCTAAATTGTAAAAATGGTCATTTTGTAAATGAAAACTGTCTTTTGTAGAGAGGTGTCCTCTTACCGGAGAGTTGCTAAATTGTAAAAATGGTCATTTTGTAAATGAAGACTGTCTTTTGTAGAGAGGTGTCCTCTTACCGGAGAGTTGCTAAATTGTAAAAATGGTCATTTTGTAAATGAAAAATGTCTTTTGTAGAGAGGTGTCCTCTTACCGGAGAGTTGCTAAATTGTAAAAATGGTCATTTTGTAAATGAAAACTGTCTTTTGTAGAGAGGTGTCCTCTTACCGGAGAGTTGCTAAATTGTAAAAATGGTCATTTTGTAAATGAAAACTGTCTTTTGTAGAGAGGTGTCCTCTTACCGGAGAGTTGCTAAATTGTAAAAATGGTCATTTTGTAAATGAAAACTGTCTTTTGTAGAGAGGTGTCCTATTACCGGAGAGTTGTTAAATTGTAAAAATGGTAATTTTGCAGATGAAAACCAACCTTTGTAGAGAGGTGTCCTCTAAAGGGAGGTTCTACTGTATTGATACAGGGGATTATTATTATTAATCTATTAGAAATGGTACTCTGATTTCTTCAGGAATGCAGTCATGTGCCTGGTCATTGAAGAGGCTACAGAGAAAATTTACTGTACGAGGTGTGTTCAAAATGTATCGCGACTTTTGTGTTTTTTCAAAAATTATTTATTTATTCATGAATACCTATTTTGTCCCTTTCAAAGTAATCTCCATGAGATATTATACACTTGTGCCAACAGTTTTTCCAATCTTCGAAGCACTTCAAAAAATCATTTTTTAAAAATCTTTTTCAGCTCTTCCTTCTTGCCGTCTTTATCTCGTCAAGTGTAGCGTAACGTCGTCCTTTCATTGGCCTCTTCAGTTTAGGGAACAAGAAAAAGTCACAGGGGGCCAGATCTGGGGAATACGGTGGCTGCGGCATCATTAGTGTGTTGTTTTTGGCCAAAAAGTCACGCACAAGCAACGATGTGTGAGCAGGGGCGTTATCGTGGTGCAAAAGCCAATTTTTGTTCTTCCACAAATCCGGGCGTTTCTGGCAGATTGCTTCGCGCAAATTGCGCATAACTTGCAGGTAATATTCCTTATTGACCGTTCTACCCTGTGGCAAGAACTCATCATGCTTCACGCCCCTGCAATCAAAGAAAACTGTCACCGAATTTGGCGCGCTTTTTTCGGTCTTGGTTCATGCGGCAGCTTCCATTGAGATGATTGAGCTTTGGTTTCCACGCCATAACCATAAACCCACGCTTCGTCACCAGTTATGACTCTCTGGAGCAAATTTGGGTCGTCACGGACAGAGTCCAACATCTCATTAGCAATGTTCATGCGATGCTGTTTTTGGTCGCAATTGAGCAATTTTGGTACGAATTTCGCGGCAACCCGTCTCATGCCCAAATCATTGATAAAAATCGAATGTCACGAGCCAATCGATATGTTTAGGTCCTCAGCAACTTCTCTAACAGTGATTCGACGATTGGCCAATATCATTTTCTCCACTTCATTAATTTTTTCGTCTGTTGTTGAAGTGCTCGGGCGTCCGGCACGCTCTTCGTCGTTCACATCTTCTCGGCCTTCTGAGAACATTTTGTACCACCGATAAATGTTGCTTCGGTCCAAGGTAGCTTCTCCGTATGCCACAGTCAACATTCGGAATGCATCCGCGCACTTAATTTCGTTTTTCACACAAAATTTGATACAGGTTCTTTGATCCATTTTTTTCAATAGGTAAAAATCGAAAACGATCCAAAACACCTGCAAACAAAGCAGCTGTCAACAATTAAGTGAACATTCAAAATGGCCGAGCTTGTCAGCATAAGTGAGAAACATGAGTACCAACATAAAGCCACAAAAAGATCAAAATCCGAATATACGTAACCCGCGAAATTTCAAAAGTCGCGATACCTTTTGAACACACCTCGTATACAGTAGAACATACTCCATGAGAGGACACTCGCACTAGATGACACCTCTCTATAAAACTCTTTTCATTGCTAAAATTACCATTTTTACTATTTAGTAACTCTCCGATAAGAGGACACCTCTCCCTAAAGGACACTTTCGCTTTGCAATTAGGTGTTTTCCTTTAGAGGGAGGTTCTACTGTATATTGTTGAGGTAGGAAGACATTTGGAGTAATCAAAATGAGGATTTTATTTGGTGTTTTTTTTTTTGGATCCATTATAGGTCTTTGCATGTGGGTAGGATTGGGTATATGGTGCCGTGGTGAGTTGGGGTTTGTTTCCTTGGACTTGATTCTATGGAGGACATCCTAAAATTTGTCTCTTATCTCTCCATAAAAATATATATCTATCCCCTACCCCCCTCAAAAAAAAAAAAAAGGGTAAATAACCACAGAGACGTGGTCCGTGGTCAAAGTATGCCCCATTCATTTCTGTGGTATACAACAGATTATAATATTGCAACATAGAGAAAATTAGGAAAGACAAACTTCAGGATGACAACAATTTATTTAAGGCAAGAACAATCTATGATTGATAAAATACAAGATAAGCAATGAGGGAATTTTACAAAGTATCAAAATATAAATATCAAAATTGATACTCTTTTAATAAAATGATAAAATACTTTGTTATATAGCTCCTTTCCTATTGGATCTATGACCCACAGCTTGTAATTATTGTAGTTACTGACATGGATCTGACGTGCTTCTGCCAAGGATTCCATCGAAGTCTTGGAACTTTGTCCCTAGTACCTATGAGGGAATTTTACAAAGTAACAAAATAAAAACATCAAAATTGATAATTTATTAATAAAATAATATAAACTTTGTTACAATATAATGAATGGAATACAAAATATATACATAGGTAGACAAATCAAAAGATTTGTTTTTGATGAATTCCTTGTTATATAACAATATCTATCCATAAACACAAGGTAATCAGACCAAATCCAAATAGTGTGTGATGTTTCGGTAACAGCGGTTACCATCTTCAGACAAAATACCATTCAGTACTTTTGTCTGAAGATGGTAATAACGCTGTTACTGAAACATCACACACTATTTATTTGGATTTGGTGTTATTACTTTATGTTTATAATCATTCAAATTGTGCCTTATCAATTATCTATTCTATATACAGTTACGAGCGTCATTCCTCATCTCCTAATCAGTCGTCAGTCATCTCTGTCACCGTTTGCTTTTTTTTTTGGAATGGCGCCCTCCTATTGGTTGGCTACGATCACGCCACCTTTGCCCCCCCATCATGCCACCCCCACTCGCTTTATCGTTTATGTAACTATTGTGTTGGAGCGGGTCGCTCCTTAAATAAATGCATATATTAGTTAATAACTAAATGGAATCCTCTCTTTCTTTTTCCCAGTATGAGACGCCTACGGAAGCCAACAGTACATAGACAGATAAAGCACATAGGCTATAGGTATTAACTAATATATGCCTTTATTTAAGGCGCCAATTTATAATTGTAACAAATAGTATTTGAATAAAAACATTCAATCGGTTAAAACACGGGCGTTGCCCGGGTCATTCGGCTAGTATTTACATAAAGACCAAATTACAAGAGAAGGAATCGCCAGACAACATTTCAAAGAAGGAATCAAAGTTAACGGTGAAGAGTGTCTTTATTTATGCGATATAATCTTGGCTAGCTTTCAGACTATGATGTCCTTCAACAGGCTACTATACAAGAAACTAGATAATAATATATATATGTTGTGATGTAGTCTTATCCTGTAGGATAACTGTAGTGTGGCATGTTGGTTAGAAGCAGTCGTGGTGGTTGAGTGATGGGTGGTAAGGACACACAGGATCCAGGTTGCAGATGTAAAAACCCGTGAGGTAATAGATCGGGGAGGAAAGAGAGAAGGTCCGAGGACCACCCTGGGGAACAACTGGCGTCGAAACCACCTCGGTGTGAACTGTCCCCTGATCATCACATCCAGCCGCTTTTAAACCGATTTAAGTAAGATAAGTCCCCTAGGGGAGAATGAAGACACTTGTTTACCAAAGAGGTTTAACCCGGCTATCTTCCCTTGTACTCCCACACAGGCAATTTTATTTATATATTTCCGAATATTATGACATATATATACTTGTAGATATTTACATAATTAGCCCCTTGGCAGAGCTGACTGCTATAGGGCGCGTCCCCAGGGGGCGGATAGGGGAACGACCTTCAGATATGAAGGCCAGCTGCGAAACAAGCAGAATAACTCTGACAAATAAGCAGTCGCGGACCAACAGCAGCATTGTTAGAAGAGGAGTAGACCTCTTTAAAAATCCTGACTTCAACTGACCCGGTTGATAGACCTCAGCAAGGGTCCCACTCCAGGGGGACTCCAGTCTGTACTCATGTTAGAGTCGGCAGCAAAGGCGTCTGCTTCCATGTTAGGAACGGCCTCAAATTACAGGCAAAGTCAGACTTTCACCAAAGTGTGCCTGGATCATGGTGCCATGATCAACGAAAGCTGCACCCCTATACCCCATTCCATGAGATCAGGCTCGAGGAGCATGAACTCATGGAATTCGTGTAATCTTAACACAAGGGGATAAGAAACAACAACAACATAATTAGCATTTATGTGGTATAATAATAAGGCGGAAAAATAAATAAACACACCACAATTTGGAAGAGAAACCCAGGCAACCAGAGAGAGAGGGAGAGACGGGCCCTGCAACAGCCGGGCGGCCGTTCGTGTCGCCCACAATCCCCAACTGTCTTAATAGTCCCGAGGTTCCAAGTAACGGGCCCCAGTGGTCGCCCCTTGGAATGTCGCTGATCTCTAAAGTGACCGGACTTTACCCTCCTGTCTCTCTCTGGGTCAACTGTAGGTTTGCTTTATTATTCCTGGAAGAGTATATATTATATTCTAGTTTCTTGTATAGTAACCTGTTGAAGGATGTCATAGCTAGCCAAGATTATATCGCACAAATAAAGAAATTCGTCGCTGTTAACTTTGAATTCTTCTTAGAAAAGCCAAAGTGGAGCTTGGCTACAGTAGGTCTATAGCTGAGGTATCCATGGCTCCTCCTTGTTTGGCTTTCTGTCCCAACCGGGTGTAGTGCTTCTTGAGGAACTTGGAGGTGGAGCGGATGGTCCCTGCGGTGTGGATGGTGTTGAGACTGCACGGTAACTTCTCAATCTTCCTCACTGTGGGGAGAGAGGAGGCCACAAGTCGGAGGACATCCCGGCAGATCCTGGAAACAACACCACTGCTGGGTCAGAACATACAACCTAAACTTCCAATGAGAGACTGGATTATTCAAGGTGATCTCGGGGGTCAGTGGTACTAAATCATTGGTGATAAGGCACAATTTGGATTATAGATTATAAACACAAGGTACTGTTACCGAAACATCACACACTATTTATTTATTTGGATTTGGTCTTATTACCTTGTGTTTAAATCATTGGTTTTCAACTGCTACA
Organism: Cordylochernes scorpioides; assembly: GCA_030710605.1. Taxonomy (NCBI): domain Eukaryota; kingdom Metazoa; phylum Arthropoda; class Arachnida; order Pseudoscorpiones; family Chernetidae; genus Cordylochernes; species Cordylochernes scorpioides. The sequence goes on from CP092882.1 coordinate 62,031,411, forward strand.
ACCCGGGATCGAATCCCGCATTGTGGGCACTTTTTTTTTCTAATTAAAAGAAAAAAAATGCTCCAATAGCCTCCCCCCCTCCCTGATTTTCGCAAAAGTCCAACCCCACCAGCGAGTGCAAAGTAACCAAAACAGGGCCCTTGCACATTTGTAAATGCAAAAGTCAAACTGCTTTTCACATATGTAGACATGTGGTGCACTTACAGTAAAGGCAGTCGCCTACTTCTACCCACCATGATTATCATTGCCACGTGTACTAGGGATAATAATAATTTAGAATAAAGGTGGTCTCTCATAAAAGGTTATATCATTCTGCTAGTTCATTCATCCCCAAAGAACATGTCACATAGCAACCAAGGATAGCACTGGAAGGAATTCATTTCTCTCTACCAACTCCGCCTTTGCCGGTCCCAAGCCCGGATGAAAAAGGAGGAGGGGGAGCAGTAACAAGCTCACTAAAAAACCTGGGCTCAGCTGGCCCAGCTGATAGTACCCTGTAAGGGCTCCTAATTCAGGGATGCAGGATGAGCAGCGTTTGTACTCCATGTTAGGAGCGGCTGTACATGGCGTCTGTTTCTCATGTCAGAGGCGGCCATTTCTTTTGGAGCTAAGTCGGCCTGCCACTGAGTAGTGCTCCCAGTCTTAATGATAAAGGTAGACGCATTCTACTTCACCCAGTCATGATGGTTGTCAAACAGACACCATCAAGGTCACAACTTGATATCCTAATATGATTGAGGGCAGATAAGAAAGAAGAAGGATATTTATTTCTTTAAAAACTACAGTACCTCATTCAGGCACAATTTAGATAAGAACTACAAAGGGTAATAAGACCAAATAAATAAATAAATAGTGTCTGACTGGTAACAATGCTGTTAGCGAAACGTCACACACTATTTATTTGATCTTATTACCCCTTGTAGTAAAATATATCTTTAATTCAAAGAACAACAAGAAACAACTATCCCTGGGATTGTTAAAAAAGGTAAAAAAAAGGTTTGATTGTATTTACAAAATAAAACGGGGCTCTGACACATTTGTAAGTGCAAAGTCGAAACTGTTTTTTACCTGTGTAGACATGTGGTGGGTGCACTTACTGTAAAAGCAGCCGCCAACTTCTACCCACCATGATTATCATGGTCTGTACCAAGTGTACTAGGGATAAGCAAAAAAAGTAGAACATACAAGAAAATAAGATCTAATCCAAATAATTTAATAGTGTGTGATATTTCGGTAACATTAGGTCTTATTTATACACACACACAGCTTTATTAAGACCACTGGTCTTATACAGATTCACCACAGGAAGAAAGGAAGCATAGATAGAGCTCCTATACTCCAGGCAGCGCAGCACCCAACAACAGCCTGCATGTCCAATGGCCACACGTTCCTTTGTGCATACGTCATGGTTAGCTAATCACTGAACAGGCGAGTGTTGAATCAGCCACATTCTAGACTTCGCTTTTTTCGTCCAAAAGGATCACGGCATTCAGCGATTCAATTAGGTCTTATTTTGTTGTATCTATAATCCAAATTGTGCTTTATCATTACAGTAGAACCTCTCTCAAAGGACAACACCTAGTTGCAAAAAAAATGACATAGTGTTCTTTAGATAAAGGTCTTCTAACCGATATTTAGAAAAAAAAAAGGTAATTTTGGCAATGAAAACTGTCCTTTGTAGAGAGGTGTTCTTTAGTAAGAATGTCTTCTTATGGAGGTTCTATCGTTTATGAAAAAAAGAAAAAATGATTACATGGAACACAATTTGGGTTGTAATGATAAGGCACACAATTTGGATTATAGATTATAAACACAAGAATTGTGCATTATCAAGACCAAATCCAAATAAATAAATAGTGTGTGATGTTTTGGTAACAGCGTTGTTACCATCTTTAGACAAAAGTGCTGAATTTAGCTTTTAATTTAAAAGAAGACCATTATTTAATCATTCTAACTGGCATTCTTCCATTAGCCAATTAGGTAAATATAATTTTAAATGGAGGGAATGTGGTTTTATTACCCCTATTTATTTCTTATTGTTTCACTAGAAATCACAAGCAATTATTAATATTATTAGTTTAACGTGTGCAGTACCTAAAAAGTACCTTATGTTCAAGTTGCTTGGCTAAATGATGGCAAATATTTAGGATTATAATAAAATATAAGGAGATTTACCTTAAGACGAATATTCTTGTTTTAGGTTTAAATGATATGATTTTCATTCCTGGCATTGCTGTTCCAACACCAAAATCTCCATGCATTAGCTCTAGGCTTTTACGCACACTACGAATTATTGCTGCATTATCAAATGTAATATCATTCCTAGGCACTGGATATATTGATTGTTCGGTTATTATTTCGCAGGTTAAATATCTACGTTTTATTTTAACCATATCTAATTAGTTGTGAACAATTTTGAGCCCTGTTTACATTAGCGCTTTCAAAATAAACTACAAAATGACAGTGTAGTAAAACAATTTTATATTAATCGTTGAATATTTTTTATTTATTGAAATATTCAAAAAAATCAATGATATAAATTTTTATTAAGTAGCGTTCTGCGCTCCAGGAACATGGGTTTTAAATATCTCTCTATTTTTATTAATCTAAAAATTATTTTAAAAAATAAATTGGATAGTTGGCGACTTCTGTACCTTCCAGAAGTAACTTTCCGCACAGTAAATTGAAAAGTAAAATTTCATAGCTTTCACCTTGAAATGGGTGACAGTGGGCGCCACCGAAAAGTAAAAAATATATATATATATATTTGTAAATTAAATTTTATTGCCATCTATCGTTAAAGTTTTACACAGTAAATTTATTTGTGTAAAACTTATATATAAATTTATTCATTTTTGCGTTTCATGTGTCGTCATTTCTAACTAATCATAACCCAATCTACAATAATTGTTTTCTCTATACTTTTTATAGTTATTTTATCATCCAGGATACAAATTACGCGTGCTTCAGGAACCTGGGTGTGTGTTCTCAATCAAAATACACAAATAATATGGTATTATCGAACTATTTATGCCTTCTTTTTGTTATTCTAAAGCATTGCACCTTGATATCCTCCGATTTTTTAAATTATGATTAAAAAAAAAAACGTTCTCACTCTTGATTCATTTTGAACTTCTTATTTTGTGCTGAAACAGGCTGCCATTATTTTTTACTTTATTAAGCGCTTGCAGCATTACAGAAGTTGTTAGAGTTAAACCTTCTTTATCATTAATTTTTAACTCGGAATTTTGAAAATTAATTTTAAAAGTTTGCATTTAATTTTTACAAATTTAAAAACGTATTATTTCCGCATTTAAAGAAAATATTTAATTACGTGCGATTTTTCATTAAAAAAAACTTTTCTTTATATTCACTTATGTTATGGTTAATCAATTACTTTTGTGCCTTCTAGGATCCAGGGTTAACCAAGTTTAAAAAATTATTTATTTTAAATTTTCAAAAAAAAAAAATATATATATATATATATATCACTATATTCTGTGATTTATCAATAAAAACAAATCTGTTCTTGTTTTTACGTTTATTATTTCTTTTGGCATCGTTTTTTTTTTCGCCTAAAATAAAGGCTAATGCCAACTAGTAATTTAATAACTTTAATATTAAATACCAAATTTTTTAAATCGTGTTAATATACCAATATTAAATATGGAAGAAATTAAGAATTTAGAATACCTATCTTTAGTTTCAAAAATATGTACAGAATTAGAAAATCATATAAATATTAATGATAAAGATCTAGCTGAATATATTATACATTTAGCCGATAAAAATGATACTTTCGAAACTTTTAAAAAGGCCATCCATGAAGATGACACCTCATTTACTGATTCCTTTATATCTAACTTACTAAGGATCATTCAACATATGAGGCCTAAAAAGAATAAAAAGGGAAAATCGAATAAACCTAAAAGTGATAAGGATAAGAAAAAAGAGATTTTCCCCTTTCTAGCTCTTCCAAATGAGGAAAAGAAAATTGAAGAAAAGCCAAAGGAATATGACTTTTCTCTTTTTGAGCCTGAAAATATTCAAAAATATTACCAAGAAGAAAATAAAGAGAAAGAAAAAACTCAAGAAAAACCTCGGAAGCATTCAAGATCCAGATCACCAAGCCCAGATAGAAAAAAGAAGAAAACTGAAAGAAGATATGAAAAAGATGAGCGGGATGATAGGCATTATAAGGATAGATCAAGCCGTCATTATGAAAGACGACATAGACATGACCGTGATTACAAAGATGATAAGTATTCCAGAAGAAGTCCAGATAGAAGAGAACATCGAAGAGATAATAGATCTGGACGTCAAGAAGAAAAAAGTTATAAGGATGAAAGACCAATGGAACCTGAAGTAGGAAAAATCTATTCAGGTAAGATTACAAATATAATGCAATTTGGATGTTTTGTACAGTTAGATGGGCTTAGAAGAAGATGGGAGGGTTTAGTACATATCTCCCAGCTACGGCGAGAAGGCAGAGTGACCAGTGTGGGAGATGTGGTACAGAGGGGACAGGCAGTTAAGGTGAAAGTTCTTTCCTTCACCGGCCAGAAGACAAGTCTCTCTCTAAAAGATGTTGATCAAGAAACAGGTCGGGATCTTAATCCATCAACATCTAGTACTCGGGATTCTGAGCAGACCTTAAGAAATCCTGACAGACCAACTAGCCTCCCATTGATGCCAAAGCCAGAGGATGAGGATGTTGGAGTTAGACAAAAAGTTCAAAGGATTTCTTCACCAGAAAGATGGGAGATAAAACAGATGATGGCAGCCAACTGCATTGACAAATCAGAACTTCCAGATTTTGATGACTCAGTGGGACTCTTGCCAAGAGATGATGATGACGATGAAGACATTGAGATAGAGCTGGTAGAGGATGAGCCTCCCTTCCTGCGGGGCCACGGCAGAGCCAACATCCAGGAGCTCAGCCCAGTCAGGATCATGAAGAACTTGGATGGTTCCTTGGCCCAAGCTGCCATGATGCAGTCTGCCCTGGCCAAAGAGAGGAGGGAGGTGAAGCAGCAGCAGAGAGATGCAGAGATGGACACCACCCACAACTCCCTGGGGAAGAACTGGATTGACCCCATGCCAGAGATTGAAGGGAAAGCTGGGGCCTCTAATTCCAGAGGAGTAGGCTTGTCCATGCAAGATCTCCCAGAATGGAAGAAGCACATCACTGGCGGGGCAAAGGCATCCTACGGCAAGAAAACTCAGCTAACCATAATTGAACAACGACAAAGTTTGCCTATTTACAAGTTGAAAGATCAACTCATCAAGGCTGTGACCGAAAATCAAATTTTAATTGTCATTGGAGAGACGGGATCAGGAAAGACAACTCAAATAACCCAGTACCTTTCAGAGGCAGGGTTCACCTCTAGAGGCAAAATTGGCTGCACCCAGCCAAGGAGAGTGGCTGCCATGTCCGTAGCCAAGAGAGTGGCAGAAGAATATGGCTGTCGTCTAGGACAAGAAGTAGGCTACACCATCCGTTTTGAGGACTGCACCAGCCCGGAGACAGACATCAAGTACATGACTGATGGTATGCTTCTGAGAGAATGCCTGGTTGATCCAGATTTGAAGTCCTATGCCGTGGTGATGCTTGATGAAGCTCACGAGAGGACAATTCACACTGATGTGCTCTTTGGTCTCCTGAAGAAAGCAGTGAAGAAACGGCCGGAGCTGAAGCTCATTGTGACCTCTGCCACCCTGGATGCCGTGAAGTTCTCCCAATATTTCCTGGAAGCTCCCATCTTCACCATCCCAGGCCGGACATTCCCGGTGGAGATCCTGTACACCAAGGAGCCTGAAAATGATTACCTGGATGCTTCTCTCATCACTGTTATGCAAATTCATCTTCAAGAGCCACCTGGAGACATCCTGCTTTTCCTTACTGGCCAGGAAGAAATCGACACGGCCTGTGAGATCCTCTATGAGAGGATGAAGTCCCTTGGACCTGAAGTTCCAGAATTGATCATCCTCCCAGTGTACTCTGCCCTCCCCAGTGAGATGCAGACCAGAATCTTCGAGCCGGCCCCGCCAGGTTCCCGCAAGGTGGTCATTGCTACCAACATTGCAGAGACCTCCCTGACAATTGATGGCATTTTTTATGTGGTGGACCCGGGCTTTGTGAAGCAGAAGGTGTACAATTCTAAGACAGGGATGGATTCCCTCGTGGTGACTCCCATATCCCAAGCTCAAGCTAAACAAAGAGCAGGCAGGGCTGGGCGCACAGGGCCTGGCAAATGCTACCGTCTCTATACAGAGCGTGCATATAGGGATGAGATGCTGACCACTCCAGTTCCAGAAATCCAGAGAACCAACCTTGCCGCCACTGTGCTACAGCTCAAAGCCATGGGCATCAATGACCTCCTCTCATTTGACTTCATGGACGCCCCGCCCACTGAAGCTCTCATAATAGCCCTGGAACAGCTCCACTCCCTCAGTGCCCTGGACGACGAGGGCCTGCTGACCAGACTGGGGAGGAGAATGGCGGAATTCCCCCTGGAGCCCAACCTCTCCAAGATGCTGATCATGTCAGTCCACCTGGGCTGCAGCGAGGAGGTTCTCACAGTGGTGTCCATGCTCTCCGTGCAGAATGTCTTCTACCGGCCCAAGGACAAGCAATCCCTGGCTGACCAGAAGAAGGCCAAGTTCAACCAGATGGAAGGAGATCACCTCACCCTGCTGGCTGTCTACAACTCCTGGAAGAACAACAAGTTCTCCAATGCCTGGTGCTACGAGAACTTTGTGCAGATGAGGACTCTGAAAAGGGCCCAGGATGTCCGCAAGCAACTCCTGGGTATCATGGATAGGCATCAGTTGGATGTGGTCTCCTGCGGGAAGAACACGGCGAGGGTCCAGAAGGCCATTTGCAGTGGGTTCTTCCGCAAGGCTGCCAAGAAAGACCCACAAGAGGGCTACAGATCACTAGTGGAAGGCCAGGTAGTGTACATCCATCCTTCCAGCGCACTCTTCAACCGGCAGCCAGAGTGGGTGGTATACCACGAGCTGGTACAGACCACCAAGGAGTACATGCGAGAAGTCACCACCATCGACCCCAAGTGGCTAGTGGAGTACGCCCCCGCCTTCTTCAAGTTTGCAGAACCCACCAAGCTGAGCAAGCACAAGAAACAGCTACGGCTGGAGCCACTCTACAACAAGTATGAGGAGCCCAACGCCTGGAGAATATCACGTGTCAGAAGACGCAGAAACTAAGCACGGATTGTCTAGTGACTTGTATTAATATTAGCATTCCTTTTTTTCTAAATAAATTATTTCTAAAAAAAAAGTAGTTTTTTTGACTAAGAATGCAAAAGTTGAATACTTGTTTCACAAATTAACTTATTAATGCATTGAAGTTTCCTCTCCAAATAACAAAAATAGATAGTGACCTTTTTTTTTCAAATTATCAGATAAAAGTGCCTTTTTTTTTTAACTATAGTGTTTTCTAATCCAAATACAGTAAAACCCCTCTAGAGTGAACCCCAATGGGACAGAGCTTTTGGTTCACTATAGCCACGGTTCACTATAGCCACGGTTTGGCTATTTTTTTTTTTACTTTTCAAAAATTTTAGACCGTATAATTAAAAAACAGCCATACACACAAGAAGAGGCTGCCTCTTAATAGTGGTCACTTTATTTTAATTCCCTTAATTGACTAATTTCCTTATATTAATACTGAATAATAATAGAAATCACTAGATAATAGTACATAATTTCCTTTAAGGTGTTGCTTTAATTTTTCATATGTTTATTTTCAATTTCTTTTTCTCATTCATTAAAAGTCAATGATGTACATGCAAAATTAGTAAAAACTCAATAAAAACGATATGTAAAAATAGACATAAACAAATGGCTTTTAAAAGAAAGCGGCAATAAAATGAGTTGAGGTAAAATATCTTTTTCATTAACAAACATTTCACTTTTAAAATAATAAACTTTAAAATTAAAGTTTTACAAAACAGAAAATTAGCGTTTTAAAATAAAAAAAAACGTGGCAATATAATACAATTTTTACTTGAAAAAAAATGGCTCTAATACCTTGTTGTTTCAAAGCATTCTTCCAAGCATTGCACCATTCAAATAAAGTTAGTGTTTTTCTTCCATTTCATGTTTCCCCATATTCTTCTAGGTCTAGATTTCGTTTTTTTTTAACCTGCCATGCAAAACATTGCTGACTTTAAAATCACCATAGTTAATGGCATAAAAATAATTTTTGTTTCATCACGGGACCGTTTATTTGGACTTTTTTTTTTTTTAAGTTCTAAAACGTACGATCGCGATCGCGGCAAAAGTTGAAGTTGATTCCTCTTTGTAACAATTTTTAATAACTTTATATTTTATCTTTTATAATAGAAAAGTTATATTCTCTTATTTTAATATGTTCTTAACATTTTGCCTATGTTGTTTCACTTTGAAAAGTTCTGAAAATGGCCTTTTTTTTTTAAATGAAATAATGCTTTTGTTTTTAAAATGCCTTTGTTTTCTTCATTTTGGAAGCCATTTGCATTTTTTATATTTCAAATTTAATGGATGCAAAGATATTCTAATTAATAAAAAGTATAATGTGTAAAAATTTATACAACATACAGCAAAAATAAAGTGCAAAAATCAAACTAACAATGCCGCTAAATTTATTGTTTTGAAATCGCGATCCGCGAGCTTTAAACATGCTCAAAATTTTGTTTTTTAATTTTTTTTTAAATTACAATTCTAAGTTCGTTATAAGTATAGTATTTTTAATAGATTTTATCATTTTGGGACCCGAAATAGGTTCGTTATAGGGGTAGTTCGTTATTCTAAAAATCGCAAAGTTCGTTATAACGATGGTATTTTCAATGGAATGGAATTGGGAATCGGCGTGGGTTCGTTATAAGGGAAGGTTCGTTATAGCGGGGTTTTACTGTATATATATAAAATGTTAAAATTATTTTGGGTAAAATAAAAAAAGGCAGAATTTATATCCTTGATTCAAATTGGTTTATTTTGATTAGTACATGATAAAGAAATTCACACCATCACAACTTTTATGAAATTTTAGATTCTTGTAAACAATGCGAAAAATGGGGGTCGGTGAAAGGCTGGTTAAACCGTTTGGTTTTCGACCACTACGACCCGGGTTCGATTCCCGCATTGGACACTTTTTCTGTTAAAAAAAAAAATGCTCCAATGGCCCCCGATTCTTGCAAAAGTCCAACCTCACCAGCGAGTGCAAGTAACCAAATGGGGCTCTGGCACATTTGTAAGTGCAAAGTCGAACTGATTTTCACATGTGTAGACATGTGGTGCGCTTACAGTAAAAGCAGTTGCTAACTACTCACCATGATTATCATAGCTTTGAGATAAGAAAGATGTGAAAAATAATACAAAAGTGAATTTGTTCTCACACCCCTCTCTGACCTAAATACCTGTTTCATGATTTTTCAAGATGCCCCAAAGAATACTTTTTTTTGGTCGTTGAGATACAGCTTGCAACACGAGGGCCAACAGCCCGAAACACGTCCGTGGTTAGCTTTTCATGATTAATCAAGAATGACTATTTGGCCAATTCTGGAATAATTAAAAATCAACGACTAGTTGATATTGACATAACCAAAAATGTACATAGCTTGTAACTGTGAATAATACATCAGCAGCTTGGCGAATGTTATGTACCTAAGCCCCGATAGGTGGCGCGTTGTCAGCTTGGTAAGTGTTATGTACCTAAGCCCCGATAGATGGCGGGCATGCTAGGCAGGAAGTTTGTAAACATTAGCCGCCATCTTGAGGGGTGTAGCTGATCGCCAGCCATTTGGGTCTCTGACATTACTTCCTTAATTTATCATTATTTTTATCCATTTAACTTAGTTTACCAACAACAACAACAACAAAAAGCCTTTATTCAGGGTCACTGACCCTATACAGGATTCTCCAGAGGTATGCATAAGAACAAAGCAGTGAGACAAAGGAAACAACGATATAGACAGAAGAAAAAGAAAAAAATAAGAAAGAGGGAAGCAAGAAAAACAACACAAAAAGAGTATCAATAAGAAAGTGAAACTTAGTTTACCTCTATTTCTTTTTATCCCCCAAACTATTTAACTATTTAAAATCATCTAATAAATTATTATTTTATTCTACCCAAACTTCACCTTCATTACTGTAACAATATTTATTCTGATAGATGGTGTAAGCCATCAGCAACTTTTAGTTGCATGATCAGGAGATGCCTTTTTTCTCAATCTTGTAAACAATGTTTATAGTTGAGGAACCTAATTTTTTTATATTCAAATATACAGGACATCTAGCTGTAGAACTCTAGTATCATTAAAAGAGAGGTGTCATCTTACTGGAGTGTAACTAATTGGTAAAAATGGTAATTTTGGAGATCAAAACTGTCTCTGGTAGATAATGTAATAATTTTATTGACATCTTGTCAATACATGCAAAAGTGCACAGTCTGCACTGTTTATTTAAAATAATTAGATACAGTAGAACCTCTCTCTAAATGACACCTCATTACAGAGCCAAACTGTCCTTTAGAGAAAGGTGTCCTCTTACAAGATATTTCCTAATTATAAAAATGGTAATTTTGATGATGAAAACTGTTCATTGTAGATAGGTGTCTTCTAGTGGGGTGTCGTCTCATGGAGGTTGTTCTACTGTATTGTTGATGAAAACTGTCCTTTGTAGAGAGGTGTCCTCTAGCGGAAGTGTCCTCTCATGGAGGTTCTACTGTATTGGTGATGAAAACTGTCCTTTATAGAGAGGTGTCCTCTCATGGAGGTCCTACTGTATTGGTGATGAAAACTGTCCTTTATAGAGAGGTGTCCTCTCATGGAGGTTTTACTGTATATACAACAATGTACATAGCACCTCTCCACCGTTGCAGAGTTTGGTGAAAAATCAGTGGGTCTCCAGCAACACCACGTAATTCGCGATCTACAAAGAAAATGTAAATCGCATGCTTCACTGTTGAGGAGATGGTGATGGTGTGGTCCTTGAGGCCAACTAGAAAAATCCAGGACTACAGGTGCTGGAACCATTTGGAAGTGACCATAGGCCTATCTTAACTTAAATATAAGTCAAAGGCTCAAAATACAACCTTTCAGAAAATTACATTGGAATTTTTGAAAAGCTAAATGGGACCTATTTTAAGCAACATTAACCTGAACACTGAGGGGATAATAATAAAAAATTACATGTAAGTCTTCCACTATTGGATTGTAGTTGATTAAAGATCTGCCCTGTTATTTGGAATTTACAATGTTAGAGCTAACATTGATTGGTAGTTAATGGTCACAAGGTAATAAGACCATTGTGTTTATAATCCAAATTGTGCCGGTAGTTAGTGGTATTTTTCTCAGCATCCAGCAATGATGTATGCAGATTGATAATGCACAATTTGGATTATCTATATAAAATTGAATGTCTGTGTGTGTGTGTGTCCTCTATGGATTCAAAAACCATACATCCAATCGCCGTGAAATTTTGGGATATTATTAGGTGTATCCCCGGAAAGGTTTACGAAAAATAATTTCTTGAATATCTTAAATATCCTTAGAGTTATTTGCAGATTTGTAGCTTTAACTCGCAAACAGCGCCACCTTGCGACGGAGATAGGCTTAGGTCTGCACATCCCCCCCCCCCTCCCCCCCACCGAGAAAATGTAGCCCGGCCGCCGGCCAAAGTTCCCACCGACCAATCAGAGGGATCAAGAGGTCCTGGCACGCGGGGGCAGAGTTGGTTACACAGCTGTGCAATGTAGACAAGAAAAAAGCCTCGCGGGTGACCTCCGGGAACTACTTCCATCTTCCATAAACGACCATGATTTTATTCAACTTATCGAGTATTTTTCAAGGGACCGGGAAAATATGTTCCCTAGATAAAACGATGATTTTGTAATGTAGAAAATTAGGAAAGACAAAATTCAGGATGACACGGCACACAGGGACCGGGAAAAAATTATCACTTTATCGAGAGATTCAAATTTACGAGTTTCAAATTATCAAAATATATCTTTTTTCTTTTTTATAAGTTTATAGAGAATTGTTTTAACAAATGTTCGTTAGACAAACCTTTACTCGGGTAAAACCTCGGGCGAAGCCGGGTACATCCACTAGTAGATTATAAAGACATGGTAATAAGACCAAATCCAAATAAATAAATAGTGTGTGACGTTTTGGTAATAGCGTTGTTACCATCTTCAGACAAAAGTATTGAATGGTAACAACGCTGTTACCGAAACGTCACACACTATTTATTTATTTGGATTTGGTCTTATTACCTTGTTTTTATGTATTCATATTGTTGCACCAAGTTGCAGAGTCATCAACCTTGGTTTCTTCCTTCATGGTATTATAAATGTTTCCCCGAGAGGGTTTCCATACTTAAAGCAAATAAAGAACCCAAATAAAAGTAGATTACCTTTTTAAGTTACAGTAGAACCTACCTTTAGTGGACACCTTTCTACAAAGGACAGTTTTCATTTGCAAAATTACCATTTTTACTATTTAGCAACTCTCTGGTAAGAGGACATCTCTCCCTAAAGGACACTTTGTCTCTACAATTAGGTGTAGGCAAAGTCAGACTTTCACCAAAGTGTGCCATGATCAACGAAAGCTGCACCCCTATACCCCATTCCATGAGATCAGATGTTGATTTGCATGCTGCATCGCCCGTCGCGCAGAATAAACAGGGGCGCGTTCAGGACTTAGGTAGAGGGTTCTGTCCGATAAGTATAATACAGTCTCCACAAACTTCACACTTTGCAGCTTCCAAGCAATTGAGCATTCTGCAGTGCAACATAAATGGATTGTGCTCAACAGCAACAAAAATAAAATTAGAAGAAATAATGGAAATAGCTGAAAAACAAAAGATACAAATTATAGCCCTACAGGAAACCAAATTAAATGAAAAGTACAATCTCAAATATAAAAACTACAATATCCTCAGAAAAGACAGAAATAAAGAAGGGGGTGGCCTTGCATTTTTAATCAAGAATTTGTACTACGAAGACATAGCTATTAATATTCCAAACACATCAGACCTCGAAGCCCAAGGTATCAAAGTCTACCTCAATCAAAACAAAACCATCAACATATTCAATATGTATCACCCACCAAACAATAAACTTATTGACGATGGAACAATGGCTCAATTTCTTACAGACAACACTATTATTGTAGGTGACCTTAATGCCAAACATCAACTATGGGGATGCTCCACGCCAAACCCAAGAGGCAAAATACTTTCAAACTTATTTGACGACAATGCCTTCATGTGCTTAAATGATGGGAATCCTACCCACCATTCCTACAGTTATAATACCGCACAAGCCCTTGATATAAGTTTCTCCAGTCCTGACATTTTCCACAAATGCAAATGGCAAATATTAAAAAGTATTGGAAGTGATCATTTGCCTATTTTGATAGAAATTAGCACCAAGACCAAAACCAGCTCGATTAAAGAAAAATTCTGGAACTTCAAAAAGGCTAATTGGAATCTTTACCAGCAAAACACCAATGAAGACTTTAGAAAAGCACCCACTAGAATAAAAGATCTGGAACAAAATTGGATATCTTTCAAAAACACCATTATTAAAGCAGCCAAAGTTTCAATACCAAGAGGTAATATTAAGAAATGGATTCCAAATTATACACACCAGGCAAAAGATATTCAAACACTTATAACTAAAAGAAATGAACTACAAAAAAAGTACACCCAAAACCAAACAAATTGTAGAACTGAACTGAACATTGTGAATGCAAAAATAAAAAGATTATACGTAAATATGAAAAGGGAAAAATGGAAACAAACTTGTGAAAACCTGAACCCAAGAAACCCAAATACAAAACTTTGGCATTTGGCAAAACAAATTGACAGAGCCCAGCCACAAACTGAAAACACAAATATGATTGAGAATATAGATGGTACCCCAGCAACTAATGACAAAAATGCTGCTAATCTTTTAGGTAATTCATATCAAATGAGTAGTAAAATCAAATTTGAAATAAAAGATAAAGTTGAAAAAAAGGCCCGCAAGATTATCCATGACTGTAAAAACGTCACTAGCACTCATAATATTTTCCATGAAAAAATCAATATGAAAGAGCTAGATTATGCATTAGAAAACACTGACCTGAACAAGACTCCTGGGCCAGATGGAATCCATGGCCAAATGATATCAAACTTGGGCAAAAATGGCAAAGAAAAACTTCTTGATATTTTCAATAACTCCTGGAAAACTGGAAAATTGCCTCAAGACTGGAAAACTGCAACAATAATTCCTATTAAAAAACTTGACAAATCTGCTGATGACCCAAAAAACTACCGACCTATCTCCCTCACAAGTATTTGCTGCAAATTAATGGAAAAAATTATACTCAGACGACTTACCTACCACCTTGACACAAGAAATCTCTTACCAGAAGAACAATATGGATTTAGGAAAGGACATGGGACAATAGACCAACTCTTATTTTTCACACAAAAGGTAAAAGATGCACAAAACAGAAAACCAACTAACCACACAATAGCTGCTTTTTTAGACCTTACACAAGCTTTTGATAAGGTATGGAAAAACAAGTTAATTACAAAATTATACAAACATTTCAAAATTGATGGAAAAGCTATCACTTGGATAAATGATTTCCTTAAAAATAGATACATCAGGGTCAAATATAATGGCACTCTATCTAAAACCTTCAAATTGTACCAAGGATTACCACAAGGATCAGTTCTTAGCCCAACTCTCTTCACCCTATTTATTGCAGGCATAGAAGAAAAAATTTCACATAAAACCAATATTGGACTTTTCGCTGATGACATTATTCTATGGAGCAGCAATACTAACTGGAAAAAAGCTGAAAGAGATTTGAACAAGACTCTTTTCCACCTAGAAAAATTTGCTAATAAACATAAATTAGAATTTAACCCCCAAAAATCTGAAACCTGTCTTTTTACTACCGATAAGAAACTATACAAAATAAGACCAAAAATTATTCTGATAGAACAACAATTGCAATATAATAAACATCCTGAATATCTTGGCTACACCCTGGATCCGGAAATTAACTCCAGTAAACATATTGAAGAAGTTATTAGAAAAGGAAGAGACCGACTAAAAATCCTGAAATATATTTCAGGAAGAGAGTGGGGAGCCGATGCAACCACACTAAAATTAACTTACACATCTCTAATTAGACCTATCCTGGAATATGGATATCAAATCTATGGTACAGCATCTGAAACAAATCTAAAATCACTGGAAAGGATACAACTAAGTGCAGCTAGAATTATTACAGGTCTTCGAAATACCTGCCCTAATGATATTGTACTTTACGAGGCAGACATTATGCCCTTAAAGGATAGAAGAAGCTACAATCTGCCAAAATATATAAACAAAATCAAGAGTTATGGAAACAAACACAGAACTTCCAAGTACATACTTAATTGGGAATCCAATTTAAGACTCAAAAAAGAAGGCCCTCTACACCTGGCCAAAAGAAATGAATTTTTAAATTATAAAGTGGAAAAAAATTATTTAGCAGAAAAAATTTCTCCATGCAAACCACTACAAAATGTTATTTTTAATGCCACTTTAAATAAACCCACCAACAAACAATACCAAAATCCAGAATACTTAAAACAATTATCACTAGAAATAATTAATAACATTCCTAAAAATGCAATAACTATCTATACCGATGGTAGCAGAGACGAGCTAGGACACACTGGCAGTGGCTGTCTCATCAAAACCGCAAATGGCATTGAGAAAATGAACAGAAGAAACCCAGATTTTTGCTCAGTCTTCAGATCAGAACTTATAGCCATCTATGAAGCCTTAAAATCCATCAGAAATACTAATTATCAAGATATCTGGATTCTTACTGATAGTAGAAGTGCCATACAACACTTGAGTCACACAGGGGAACTCGGAGACAAAGTAAGCAGGAACATAATTGGTTATCTCCAAAAACTCTCAAAAACCTCAAAAATTCACCTTCAATGGATACCCTCACATGTTGGCATTGAAGGCAATGAAGCTGCTGATGTGCTTGCGAAAAAAGGCACAAAAGAACCCTTGCCACAGAAAAATAAACTTACTTTTAAAGAAATAGAAACAATAGCCAAAACAAAAATAAACAAGAACTGGAGGATCCCACCTAAGCACAGTTGGTACAGTGGAGTGAACCCAGGAGGAGCTCTGAAGATCAGAAATAGACAGCATCAAACAACACTAACAAGATTTAGAACAGGCCATCTCAAGCCATTGAAGATAGAAAATAATAACAAAATTTATCCCACTTGCCCAAAATGTAGTTTGGTACCTGCAGCTCCAGAACACATTTTGGCTTGCATTAGATGCACTAAACAGGACCTTTGGGAGAGGCCGCTGCTCATCATAAAACAGCTCGAGGAGCATGAACTCATGGAATTCGTGTAATCTTTACACAAGGGGATAAGAAACAACAACAACAACAATTAGGTGTTGTCCTTTACAGGGAGGCTCTACTGTATTGTTTATTTATTCGTTGTCTTCCTCGTAGTTTGTGATCCTGAGTCTTAGTGCAGCTTCCTCCAATAAACAATCAGAGAGAGATATTTATAACCCAGGGAGCACAGAGCGCCAACTACCCAGGGAATCCAGCTTACTAATATGGACTAGTGTTCAGCGCTTTAACTCGCGTCCTGTTTTGATTGCTGAGTTGAACCAGTTGACCAGAAATTTCCATGCTGAGGTTGAGAGGCTGGCCAAGATCAATTATTATGACTTCTACATGCTTTAGGACAAGCATTCTAAGGCTCAACTCATCATTAGGTGACGCATAACGCCCGCCGCTGGGAGGCTGGCCATAGATCTAGGATTGAGATAGTCAGTCCAAGCAGGATAGATAAACCAATCATGATACAGTTAAACATGTCTATAGCGCCCCCTCTAAATAGCGCCTTCCTCTCTATAGCGCCCGGTTTAAATACGTAGTACAATGCGATTTACATTAAAAGTGACCTGTCTATAGCATCCCCTCTCTATAGCACCCTATTTTGGTGAGTCCCAAGAGGGGGCGCTATACACAGGTTTAACTGTATATGTACAATAACAATATTACAAAAGGAATGAATCTATAAAAAAGAATGATACCCTAGTATATAATCTGTTTAAAATAAATATTAAATATCATAGAATATTTTGAATACATATAGGGCACATGATGCAACACTCCCAGAAGTAAAGTCTCCCATGAGGGACCACACATGGATAAATATGGCCTCTCCTAGAGGTGGCCTCTTATCAGAGACTGTGTCATGTCAAGAGGAGTCTTTCAACTAAAACAGTCTCTGAATAAAAAAAGTGGGTAACACCCTCGATTCCTGACAGCCATGAACCAGGATTGAATCCTGTGTTAACATTTTGTTTAATATGTGAATAACCTTCATATATTATTCATTGTTTGTTTGTTTGCTTATCCCTAGTACATGTGGTACAGGCCATGATAATCATGGTGGGTAGAAGTAGGCGACTGCTTTTACTGTAAGTGCACCACATGTCTACACATGTGAAAAGCAGTTCGACTTTTACACTTACAAATATGTCAGAGCACCATTTGGTTACTTGCACTCGCTGGTGGGATTGGACTTTTGCAAGATTCGGGGGCCATTGGAACATTTTTTTTAATTAGAAAAAAGTGCTAAATGCGGAATTCAATCTCAGGTCGTAGCGGTCGAAAACCAAACGGTTTAGACCATCCTTCCATCGACCTCCACCCAAAGTAATAGAAAAGAAAAATAGAATACAGTATCAAGTTTAGTGTAACAACATTATTTGGGATTAAGATTTTATGATGTTAGAACTAGGCTTCCAAGAGTTTCTACCTGAAGCCAGAGAATCCACCACCCAACTAGACGAAAGAGACCTCCTCTGTACCATCAAAACCCAATGCCTGCAGGATTGGAAATCTAATGCTGCACATGACTGGTACACAACAGGAGGGACAAGCACCAGTTCTGTCCTCCCAAGAGAACAACAGTCTTTGATTTCCAGACTTAAGTCTGGTCATCTATGGACAATGACTTTCCAGAATGGTTGCAAGGTTTTCCCACTATGTTCTAAGTGCAATTCTCAACCTGTAACCTCAAACCACATTATTGACTGTATTGACACATCCATTGATGAGCTCTACTCATCCCCAGCAGACATCCTCTACAAGCTTGATACCCAGATATGATTGAGTGGAGATAAGAAAGAAGAAGAAGAGTTGCCCCCACTGTATTAAAACTTTAAAAAGAGAAACTGATGTAATTTGAACAAGAAACTTTCTGAACCATATGATAAAGCACAATTTGGATTATAGATTTAATAAAGAAAATAAGACCTAATCCAAATAATTTATTAGTGTGTGACGTTTCGGCAACAACATTGTCACCATCATCAGACAAAAGAATAAATGAGAAAAAATGTTACAGCAAGTTCTTATATAGTCCTGTTATCAATACCTTATCTGTTATGGTACCTTATCTGTTATCTTGTTTAAACACTTGATAACAGGACTATATAAGAACTTGCTGTAACATTTTTTCTCATTTATTCTTTTGTCTGATGATGGTGACAATGTTGTTGCCGAAACGTCACACACTAATAAATTATTTGGATTAGGTCTTATTTTCTTTTATTTCTAAACCATAGTCAGTTGATCTAATGTTACACCTAAAAATAGAATATACCATTTTACATTGACATTTACACTGGGGTGCTGTAGTGTAAAGATGAGTCATGTACAGTTACTATGGTATGACTGAAGTTGTTTAATAGCTTGATGTAAAACTCATTGTGAAGTCCAACCCCTTCTCTACGTGGCGGGGGGGAGAAGCAGCACAAGTAAGTGTAACTGTCAACAGGGAACCCTGAAATGTGGCTGACTACCGGGGCAATGGCACCCCTCCTTTTCCATGGAGTGAACACAAGGTAATAAAACCTAATCCAAATAAATAAATAGTGTGTGATGTTTTGTTAACAGCATTGTTACCATCTTCAGACAAAAGTGCTGAATGAATCTATAATCCAAATACAATAGAACTTGGATAATTTGAACGTTAATTCGAAAATGTCTTTAATTCAAATATTTATCTTGGTCCCTACTTCCTATAAATAGAATTTCCGTTTTTAATTCAAATTTTTGGATAATTAATTTTTTTTTTGGATCCCTTGGGCTTCGAATTATCCAAGTTTGACTGTATAATATATAATCCAAGTGATAAGGCAATATAAACACAAGGTAATCTATAATCCAAGTATAATCTATAATCCAAATTTAATAAAAAAAAAAAAAAGAAACATTCGCGGTATAATTTTAATTCTCGTTTTATAATCCAAATTGTGCCTTATAATTACCTTGTATCATTGTTTATAATAAATTTGAACTATTTATGATATGTATGATTCTTTTAAAAATAAATCAATTTTCTACTGCCCTTACTGCAATAATAAAATAATGAGCGGGCCTGGCTCATCAGTGGTGAACCCTCCCAGCCAGTTTAATCTACCATACCGCTTATAATTTCTTATAACATATGGCGTGCTATTGCATTATATAATTATTGTTTATGTGACTCTGTTTTATAGATGGTGTTGAGTTATATGTGTGGGTGAAAATTACTTATAGTGGAACTCTGCCATTGCCGGTCCCAAGCCCGGATGAAAAAGGAGAAGGGGGGAGCAGTAACAAGCTCACTAAAAAAACCTGGGTTCAGCTGGCCCAGCTGATAGTACCCTGTAAGGGCTCCTAATCCAGGGATACAGGAATGGGCAGTGTTTGTACTCCCATGTTAGGAGCGGCTGCACATGGCGTCTGTTCCTCATGTCAGAGGCGGCCATTTCTTTTGGAGCTAAGTCAGCCTGCCACTGAGTAGTGCTCCCAGTCTTAATGACAAAGGCAGACGCATTCTACTTCACCCAGTCATGATGGTTGTCAAACAGACACCATCAAGGGTCACAACTTGATATCCTAATATGATTGAGTGGAGATAAGAAAGAAGAAGAAGACTTATAGTGGAACTTTATTATTACATCTTCTTTTATAACAGCAACATATACCAGATACTAAGTCCCAATAAATAAATAGTGTATGACATTTCAGTAACAGTGTTGTTACCATCATCAGACAAAAGTACTGAATGAGAAAACATATCAAAGCATTGAAATTCATTTTTTTCAGCTTACAGCATACTTTCAACAATCTATGTCCTGATATTAATTACTCTATGGAAGTAGATAACAACAAATCAATAAATTTCCTGGACATGAATTTATCATACAATAATAACAATATTACAACCTCTATCAAAGCATTCTTTTCTTATTTAGTACTTTTGTCTGATGATGGTAACACTACTGTTATCAAAATGTCACACACTATTTGAATTTGGTCTTATTACCTTGTTTCTAATACAGTAGAATCTCCCTGTAAAGGACAACACCTAATTGCAGAGCTAAAGTGTCCTTTAGGGAGAGGTGTCCTCTTACCGGAGGGTTGCTAAAGTGCTGCTACTGTGATAGAGATAGATTGAGATTGAAACTGATTTATTACAATGTCCATATAAGATTATATAAGGTTTAATACAGAATAAATATAATTATATAATGATAAAAAATGAATAAATAGATAAATAAAGAAAGAGAGAGAAAAATAGTTTTTTACTTTGAGAAGTGTGTAGTGGTGGATTGGAATTTATAAAAAAAATCTAAGAAATATCTAGGTATGTATATGTTGTAATATATTCCAATATATCTATGTCTCCATGTAGTAAACTGTTGTAATATATTCCAATATATCTATGTCTCCATGTATTGTATAAATGTATAATGTAATTGCCAAAGTGACAAATAAAATTTCGAGTGAGTGACAGTCGATGCCAGAAGGAGGAAAGAGGTCCGAAAAACAAGTCGGGTATGCCCCCTTCTTATGCAAACAGATTAGTCGGCTTTGAGAGACAATATACTTACAGGCGCCTCTAGACAGATCTCTCCCCTACCGGCGCCGGCTACACTCGCTTTTTCGCCATCTCCGTGGTGACATCTACCATGTCTCGTTCTTTGGTGCAATACATTCACGCCTGAACCCACTCTAACATTGAGGCCACAACGACTGCATTTGACCAACACACTACAATCATCCTACAGGATCGACTACCTTACTACAGTGAGCCGACAGGATTACCTACCAAAGACAAGACATCCGAAGATGGAGAACCAGGCAAGGAGTGACGCCACCTCGGAGGGAAATACCACGCCTTCAATCGTGACCGACATCGTAGCGCAGTTAGCAGCAGCTCTTTGCGACATCGTAAACCCCGGCCAAAGAGATAGCGACCTACCCCGGTACGATGGAACGTACCCCGCTGCCAATTTCTTCCAGCAATACGACGACATCGCCGACCGCGCCTACCTGACAGGGACGAAGCGCCTCCAAAAACTTCCGGCACAACTCTCAGGTGAGCCCCTTACCTTTTTTCGCCAACTTGACTTAGCCAATAAGTCCTACGACCAGGCCAGACAAGTCTTAATAGACCTGTACCCTGGCAGGGTAGAAGTTTCATTTTCCAAATTTTTAGCATTGAAGCTAACTCCTCAAACCGCCCTACAAGGCTATTATAAGGAAAAAACCGCAATGGGCCTACAACTGAACCTGCCTACCGACATCATTCTCGAATCCCTGACTGAAGGCCTTCCCACAGCTGACCAGCGTTTGGTGCGAACCGTGTCGCCAAACACATTGAAAGACTGGCACGATTTAATGGCCAGAATAAAGGGTTCGAGTGTACTCGCGCCAGTGCGCCCAACACCAGAACCCACCTCTTCGAGGCACGATGACCATATTACTTTGGCCAGGGAACAACCAAGCCGGCCCTATAACATGCCGCCGCGTTTCTTCAGCACCCCTAGACTGCCTCGCCATGCAGATTCAAGTGTGCCATCGCAACCCCCGTCACCATGCCACTACTGTCGGGGAAATCACTGGAACGCCCAGTGTCCGCGCCGACAACCATCTGGTCGAAACAATGTGTTTTACCAAGAAACTACAGGGCGTCAGCCGAGGACATCTCTCTCCACCACCAGGTCACAGCCAGCACGGTCAGCCCCGTCATCTGATACCACAGTTCAGACCACTCCCCGAAGCGAGGAAATAGGAGGTAATTTTCGTTGCCCTCCATAATTTAATATTTAAACTGGGACTATGCAGAAAATTTTGTTTACCGTTCTTGGCAGATACAGGAGCTTCGGTCAATATAATTAATAGACATCATATCGCCACGCTGTAATATTCAAAGAAAAACAGGGTAACGTGGTAAGATTCTTTTAATAGAACACGACGAGCTTTCAGGCAGCAACTGCCCTTCTTCAGGTCTAATACAAGTGTAGACAAAGAAGTGCCATATTTATAAGCGAAAATATTTACATATATACGCGCAAAGAATAAGGAATTTTACATACTGGAGATTGGAAAGGGGAATTTGCATATTTACAAATAAAAATAAAACCAAACTCTGTGTGAGAAATAGAGGCAAAAACGGAGATAAAAATTAAATCTGAAGGCAAAACACGGAGATAAAAATTGAACCGTAAATAACAATAAAACCCAGAAACATATCAGCGAGTGAGGCCGTAAAATATTGTATATTGCGGTGGGAGATCAATCTTCCGGTTAAAACTGGGAGTACAGTTGGACACCAGTGCTTCCAGAACCAAGCGTTGGTACTTGTTTCCAATATCCCTGTATACAGAAATCGTATCGTCTAAATTAAAGGAATGGTCGAAATCTGCCATGTGTTGAAAGATGAGAGATTTTCGATCTTTGGAACGTATATTACGGTTGTGTTCGCGGATTCTAGTGGCGATGGTTCGACCAGTTTCACCTATGTAGCATTGCTCAAAATCGTTGCATGATATTTTATAGATGCCGTTATTGAGGGATAGAGGGTTAAGTTTGATGGAGCTTTTTGTTATGGGGTGCCGTAAGGATGCTTCTAGGGAAGGCGAATTTTTGAAAAACGTGCGAATACCGAATTTTCGTAAAAATAACGCAATATCAGAGTTCGTGGTCGAAAAAGGAAGGACACAGACGTTTTTATACAGCGGAGGTGTAACTTTTTTGTGGTTCGGAACGTAAAAATGGCGGTCAATAAAATTATGAGGGTAACCGGCGGATAAAAGATGGGTGTAAACGGTACGCTTCTCGATCGTTCTAAATAAGGCAAGGGAACAATGAGTATATACCCGTTTGGAGAGAGTTTTTACCGTGGTGATTTTGTGAGAAACCGGGGCATGTGATAAAAAGTGTAAATAGGAGGGAGTGAAGTTAGGCTTGCGAAATACGGTGGTCTGAAAAGTGCCATTAGTGTTGATGACTAAAACGTCTAAAAACGGGATGCAATTAAAACATGATGGGTTGTGAGTAAAACGGAGATCATGATGGTATGAGTTTAAAACCGTGAGTATGGGGAGATGGTCGGTATCACGATGGAGGCAAAAAATGTCGTCAACGTACCTCGACCACATCTCGATCCCCAAATGATTATGGGAAACTAACCACCGGTCCAGATTAGACATAACAATCTCAGCTGCTATTGTGGAAAGAGGGCTGCCCATAGGGGAGCCTCTCATCTGTACAAAGAAACAGCCATTGAACTCTAAAGCATTCATGTCAAGGCAGATGGTGAATAAATCCAAGATGGTTTTTTGATTATTACTAGGAAGGGTGGAAGAAGAAAGAAGTTGCTCTAGGCCATCTATGATCAGAGAATGCGGGAGGCACAGAAAGAGTGATGTCACGTCAAAAGTCGACATTGTGAGACCACGAGGTTGGGAGACATTCTTTAATCTTGTAAAAAATTCAGATGGATCTTGTACTGAGTAAAGATTATGAGTTTTGACCAGGGGTTTTAGAAGGCTAGAAAGGTATTTGGCCAGTGGTAAGGCGGGTGACAGATGGTAAGCAACTATGGGTCTAAGGGGGACACTGGGCTTATGGGTCTTTGGTAG
Organism: Cordylochernes scorpioides; assembly: GCA_030710605.1. Classification (NCBI taxonomy): domain Eukaryota; kingdom Metazoa; phylum Arthropoda; class Arachnida; order Pseudoscorpiones; family Chernetidae; genus Cordylochernes; species Cordylochernes scorpioides. The sequence goes on from CP092882.1 coordinate 62,055,439, forward strand.
GCCATATATATATGGAACCCTAGAAAGATTGGAGGTAAACTGCTGGAACTGATCGGGAGTAATGCACTCGTTTCTTCTGAGCAATCTGAGTGATGATTTGTAGGCATCAGAAATAGCACAAACACGTTCAGGTGAAATCTCTTGGAAGGTATCGGAGTCTGAAAGGATATCAGACATTTTCTTCTTGTAATCATCAACTTTTAACACAACTACTTGTGAGCCCTTATCTGATTTAGTGATGAGGATATCATGATGGCTCTTGAGGGCTTTCAAGGAGGCAAGATCGCTCTTGACGGAACTGGAGCGAGATGAAGAACTCTTGTAAGCAGCAAGAAGTTTGTTGGCTATGGTAGAACGGATGTGATGTTTGTCTGTGTGGGACTGGTGCTGAAGGGAAGATTCAATACAGCTAATCGTGTATTGTTAACCTAACCGACATCGTATTTTCAGACAAGCAGATATCCCTACTAGAGAAAGGCCTTAGTTTTCGGTTGCCCAATGAACCTGATCTTTTATACACGATTAGCTGTATTGAATCTTCCCTTCAGCACCAGTCCCACACAGACAAACATCACATCCGTTCTACCATAGCCAACAAACTTCTTGCTGCTTACAAGAGTTCTTCATCTCGCTCCAGTTCCGTCAAGAGCGATCTTGCCTCCTTGAAAGCCCTCAAGAGCCATCATGATATCCTCATCACTAAATCAGATAAGGGCTCACAAGTAGTTGTGTTAAAAGTTGATGATTACAAGAAGAAAATGTCTGATATCCTTTCAGACTCCGATACCTTCCAAGAGATTTCACCTGAACGTGTTTGTGCTATTTCTGATGCCTACAAATCATCACTCAGATTGCTCAGAAGAAACGAGTGCATTACTCCCGATCAGTTCCAGCAGTTTACCTCCAATCTTTCTAGGGTTCCATATATATATGGCCTACCAAAGACCCATAAGCCCAGTGTCCCCCTTAGACCCATAGTTGCTTACCATCTGTCACCCGCCTTACCACTGGCCAAATACCTTTCTAGCCTTCTAAAACCCCTGGTCAAAACTCATAATCTTTACTCAGTACAAGATCCATCTGAATTTTTTTACAAGATTAAAGAATGTCTCCCAACCTCGTGGTCTCACAATGTCGACTTTTGACGTGACATCACTCTTTCTGTGCCTCCCGCATTCTCTGATCATAGATGGCCTAGAGCAACTTCTTTCTTCTTCCACCCTTCCTAGTAATAATCAAAAAACCATCTTGGATTTATTCACCATCTGCCTTGACATGAATGCTTTAGAGTTCAATGGCTGTTTCTTTGTACAGATGAGAGGCTCCCCTATGGGCAGCCCTCTTTCCACAATAGCAGCTGAGATTTTTATGTCTAATCTGGACCGGTGGTTAGTTTCCCATAATCATTTGGGGATCGAGATGTGGTCGAGGTACGTTGACGACATTTTTTGCCTCCATCGTGATACCGACCATCTCCCCATACTCACGGTTTTAAACTCATACCATCATGATCTCCGTTTTACTCACAACCCATCATGTTTTAATTGCATCCCGTTTTTAGACGTTTTAGTCATCAACACTAATGGCACTTTTCAGACCACCGTATTTCGCAAGCCTAACTTCACTCCCTCCTATTTACACTTTTTATCACATGCCCCGGTTTCTCACAAAATCACCACGGTAAAAACTCTCTCCAAACGGGTATATACTCATTGTTCCCTTGCCTTATTTAGAACGATCGAGAAGCGTACCGTTTACACCCATCTTTTATCCGCCGGTTACCCTCATAATTTTATTGACCGCCATTTTTACGTTCCGAACCACAAAAAAGTTACACCTCCGCTGTATAAAAACGTCTGTGTCCTTCCTTTTTCGACCACGAACTCTGATATTGCGTTATTTTTACGAAAATTCGGTATTCGCACGTTTTTCAAAAATTCGCCTTCCCTAGAAGCATCCTTACGGCACCCCATAACAAAAAGCTCCATCAAACTTAACCCTCTATCCCTCAATAACGGCATCTATAAAATATCATGCAACGATTGTGAGCAATGCTACATAGGTGAAACTGGTCGAACCATCGCCACTAGAATCCGCGAACACAACCGTAATATACGTTCCAAAGATCGAAAATCTCTCATCTTTCAACACATGGCAGATTTCGACCATTCCTTTAATTTAGACGATACGATTTCTGTATACAGGGATATTGGAAACAAGTACCAACGCTTGGTTCTGGAAGCACTGGTGTCCAACTGTACTCCCAGTTTTAACCGGAAGATTGATCTCCCACCGCAATATACAATATTTTACGGCCTCACTTGCTGATATGTTTCTGGGTTTTATTGTTATTTACGGTTCAATTTTTATCTCCGTGTTTTGCCTTCAGATTTAATTTTTATCTCCGTTTTTGCCTCTATTTCTCACACAGAGTTTGGTTTTATTTTTATTTGTAAATATGCAAATTCCCCTTTCCAATCTCCAGTATGTAAAATTCCTTATTCTTTGCGCGTATATATGTAAATATTTTCGCTTATAAATATGGCACTTCTTTGTCTACACTTGTATTAGACCTGAAGAAGGGCAGTTGCTGCCTGAAAGCTCGTCGTGTTCTATTAAAAGAATCTTACCACGTTACCCTGTTTTTCTTTGAATAATTAATAGAACAATACTTACCTTTCTTGAAAACAATTTAGGTTGTACTTTTAAAATATATGATGACAATGTTACTCTTAGTTCTGTTTCCAATGACATTTCAACAATGGGATTTTTATATTTAAATGTCACTATAGGCTGTTTAACTAAATTAACAAAATTTTATGTTATAGATTCCAAATTACCATTTGGCATATTATCTCTTAATACATTAAGCAATTTCAAATTGAAAATAGATTTATGTAACTTTTTAGTCTTCCAAAACGAAGCTCCCCTGCCACCTACCGTGTACCATTTTTCGCTTGTGAACGACTCATGCAACTATGGTAAAAGCCTTGAAAATTCCAACAAAATGGCTAACCTTGCCACCTATCAGCACAACCCATCGATGCATGTGTCCGACACTTCTAGGCATGGTCTTAGCTATATGTCTCCTTCACATGAAACCATTTCTATTTGTGACTTCGCCTCGCCTAAAAAACATGTTGTTATGCCACAAAATAACGTTTCTAATGATTGCATTCCTAATTATACTACTAATGTATGTCAGATACCCGCATCCCAGTCTTGTTCAAATTCCAACATCCCTTTAAGCTTTTTAGATATAATTAATAGATATTCTCATATTTTTTCTAGTAACAAATTTGATGTACCTAAATTGAAGATACCCCCAGTTAAGATTCATACTTTATCCGATAAAATTATTGCTTTGAGACCTTATCGTGCTTCTCTAGTTGATCAACGAGAAATACAAGAGCAGGTCAACCAAATGCTTAAATTCGGCATAATAGAACCTTCTTTTTCTCCTTATGCTAGCCCAGTCACCCTTGTAACTAAAAAGGATAAAACGAAAAGATTTTGCGTAGATTTCCGTAAATTAAACGAGATAATTTGTCCCGATGTACACCCTCTCCCCTTAATAGAAACGGTTTTGAATAAGTTAGCACACGCCAAAATTTTTACAAATGTAGACATAAGTTCAGCATTCTGGCAAGTTGAAATCGAACCTAGTTCCCGAAATCTTTTAGCCTTTGTAACTCTCGAAGGGCAGTACCAGTTTTCTCGATTACCTTTCGGTCTGAAAAATTCACCACAAATATATGAACGTGCTCTAAGTCAAGTAATACAAAAGTATAAGTTAGATTTCATAGCCCATTATTTTGATGACTTTGTTATATTTTCTAATACCATAGAAGAGCATGCTCAACATATACAAAAATTCTTAGTGTGCCAGGAAGAAAATATTAAATTAAATTATAATAAATGCGAATTTTTCAAGACCCAAATTGAATTTTTAGGATATACGATAAAATCGGGCACCTACACGCCCCAAATTAAAAATCTTGATGTAATCAACGCTATTAAGGTTCCAACTAATCTAAAAACACTCCAATCGTTTTTAGGTGCCATTAATGTGTACAATAAATTTATACCTAATTATGCGCAACTCAGAACCCCCCTTAATAAGTTACTTAAGAAGGACACCACATGGAACTGGGACAATCAATGCCAAACCTCTTTCGAAGCTCTCAAAGAGAGTCTGACCTCACAACCAATCTTACCTCTTTTTAAAGAAGGACTGCCGTGCCAACTTTATTGTGACGCCTCACTTTTAGGCATAGCCGGTGTTCTCAAACAACAATACCCAGATGGGACTCTATATCCAGTACAATTTTACAGCCGCGCGCTTAGGCCACACGAGAAAAATTACACGATTTCCGAACTGGAATGTCTCGCCATCATTGAATGTGTGGACAAATTCCGTGTGTATTTAACCGGCGTTAAATTCACCATTTTCACCGACCACCACGCCTTACAGTGGCTTAAGACCATAAAAAATCCAACTGGACGACTATTTCGGTGGAGTCTAAAGATGTCCACATACGAGTACGAAATCCGTTACATAAAAGGATCGAAACAGCATGAGGCGGACCTTCTATCGCGCAATCCTTTCTGTGGATTCCTCAGCGCTGCACAAATAAAGGAAAAACAACCCCTTGAGCTTCCCTATCCAAACGCCACCATAAATCCAGAAGGCCTTCACACTCTAACTCGAAAAGGCGTGACGAAAGTCATCGTTCCTCCCTCACTCCAACACACACTAATAAATAAGGTACACGTAGAATATAATCACCCTGGTATTTCACAGATGACGAGAATCATTTCCACCCAATACACTTGGCGTGGAATGACGCACTCAATTGTCAAATATGTTAGGTCTTGTCCCACATGCCAATTAATTAAAAGACCCAAAGGTCCCAATTACGGTACACTAGGACAACTTCCTCCCGTTTCACATCCCTTCGACACATTATCTATAGACACCATAGCCGGATTTTCAAAATATGGCAGTTCGAAAACTTATCTCCATGTGATCGTCGACCATCTAAGTCGTTACGCATGGACCTTCCCCTCTAAGTCAACCAGCACACTTACATACTTACAGTGTTTAAAAAAGGTAATGCAGAGCAATACACCCAAATGCCTCCTTTCGGATAGAGCACCTGCGTTTACCTCACCCAAGTTTAGGAGATTTTTACTAAAACATGGTATACAACCCCTTCTCACAACTAGTAACAACCCGCAGGCCAACGGCCTCTGTGAACGTCTAAATGCGACACTCACAGGCAAGCTTAGAATCCTCCATCTAGAAAACCCCAAAGTATCCTGGATCAAATTAATAAAAACCGTAACAGATAAATATAACCAAACACCCCACACAATCACTGGGTTCCCCCCTTCATTTCTTATGTATAATATAATTCCAACAGAGTTAAGTTCCCACATCGATCCCTATCCTCCTGTCGAAGAAGCTAGGAAAATAGCCATTAAACGCACACTCGATAGGCACGCCAAGGAAAAAATAAAATACGACAGCAAACATAGAACGCCCCAATTTGAAGTCGGAGATATAGTTTTAGTCAAGGCCTACCATCACCCGAACAGCGGTAAATTACTTCCCTACTTTACAGGTCCATATACTATATTAGAAATAATTTCTCCCAACGTTGTTCGTATAAATAGAGCCAATCAGCCCTTAAACAGAGACAACGACACAGTACATGTGAACAAATTAAAATATTACACTGAAGAGGTCCTTTATATCGCACCACCCCAAAAATATTCCCTTCCAAATAAAAATAATAGAAAACCTACCAATCTATCTCCATACAACCACTTCCCTCCAGACCTTTTCGACAATTCAACTAACCGCCACATTCCCCCCAGATCTAGTGAACCGTTCCTACATTTAACACCAGACACTTTTAAAGATTTTTAACACCCTAATTGACCTATGTTTCGTTAAAATCATAACTTTATCAACAACACATCTATATCATCTATACTACTTTTTAATATTTCGCATATTTATTATTTACTTATTCTAATTATATCTCAAGTTTTTTGTTATTTTTAACTTTTGTCTTTTTATTTTTATGCTATTGTACAAACATTCATCATACACAATTTTTAATTTTAATTTTTTTTCTCAACTTCAATTTTTAAATCCTATTTTTAGATTTTTAAATTCAAATTTAGAAAAATAAATCGACAGCATTACGCACAAAATTCTCATGGCATCACAGCCCATACCTTCTCAGAGAGATCGTTACTATCCGCTAGAACTTTGATTTCTCACATTTATTCCATCTTAACTACAAACGCTTCTTCGCTGTAACCTTCCCAACAGTCGAACTTGAGCAGCTAGTTAGATGAGTTTTTTTTTTTTTTTTCTCATTCACGGCCCGGTTCGAGCATTATCGCCCCTTTTTCTTTTTTCTCACATTCGGGCAATTCTTTTTTTTTTTTTTTCGATCACCTCACTTTCACTGCCTTACCGCGGCCAAATCGTTTTTTTTTTTTTTTTTTTATGCGACAGAACGACTCTCTCTCTGCCACACTCTCTATCACTCTTTTTCTCGACCAAAGCTTCCACCACCTATTTCCAAATCCGTCTGATAGAACAGCCCATATCGAATACCTTCAACATACTGTAGATGGACCAATGCCTACGATCCCATAACGTCGCATTGCATCGCAGTATCAGAATCTATTCTATGTCCACCTATCTAGACTTTTTAAATTAGCTCACCCTATAATTCAATGCACTTTCAATTATTAATTTCAACATTCAATGCTGTATATAATCACCCAAATTTATATTTATATCTTTACATTTTAAAAAAATCGTTTTTTTATAATATATTTTTATACATTGGGCTTAACATTATTATTTGTTAACATTTCTCATTTTATTATTAATCATTATTATTAAGGATAACATATCCAATGTTATAATTCTACAACCCCATACTATAATCAAACCAATTTGTATACAAATTATTTCCCCCCATTATAATTATCTTATGATTTCATCTATAATCACCATAAGCTAATTTTCATCAACCGGGGCATAAACTGTTGTAATATATTCCAATATATCTATGTCTCCATGTAGTAAACTGTTGTAATATATTCCAATATATCTATGTCTCCATGTATTGTATAAATGTATAATGTAATTGCCAAAGTGACAAATAAAATTTCGAGTGAGTGACAGTCGATGCCAGAAGGAGGAAAGAGGTCCGAAAAACAAGTCGGGTATGCCCCCTTCTTATGCAAACAGATTAGTCGGCTTTGAGAGACAATATACTTACAGGCGCCTCTAGACAGATCTCTCCCCTACCGGCGCCGGCTACACTCGCTTTTTCGCCATCTCTGTGGTGACATCTACCATGTCTCGTTCTTTGGTGCAATACATTCACGCCTGAACCCACTCTAACATTGAGGCCACAACGACTGCATTTGACCAACACACTACAATGATCCTACAGGATCGACTACCTTACTACATATATATATTTTAATATTGTTTCAACCAAGAGTTGGAGAAAGTGTGCAACATTATTATAAAATATATCACAGATAATTACTTTTTGATGTGAGTTCTAATATGTTCTTTCAATTTTGGCATATTAAGTGGCATTACATCACATCTGTGACATTTTAATGGTCTATTTAAAATATCCTTTGATTCTTTTGGAGACATCATTTTAATATGTCCTTCTCTTTGAATTTGATCAATTAAATCTTTTGAATCAATAAAAAACTCTGTTGTAAAAGAATTCCAATGTTTTTTATGCTTTAAACAAGGCGAATCTAAATCCTGACTTATAACATGTAAATGCAGACGAGTCATACTTGGTATTGCATGATAACCCAAACGAAATTCTTCTTTGGAATCAAGCTTTTTAACCATATCTTGTCCAATATTTTCCATATGCTTTAAAATATCAATGTGTTCCTTTTTTAATTGTTTTATACTTGAAATTTCTTCCTTAGGCAAAACAAGTAAATGGTGCTGAGCTTTCGGGTATTTGTCTTTAATAACGACTACCCTGTCATCTTCAAAGACCTTTTTTTCCTCGTCTTTCATGGAATCAAGTAATCCATTTTGCCAGGGAAAACCTTTTTACTCGGTTTTTCACTTCCAGAAGATAAACGTCTTTTCGCAGAACTCATAGCTCTTAATAAAAAGAAGCGAGCCGGTTCACGTTGAGTAGTAGTAGCTTTTATAAACATAAACAATAAATGAGCCACAGATTATTTGTAGGAGGATTTGTATTAAAAAAAAAGTTGACCACATTTATTATTATTTTTTTTTTTTTTTTTTTTTGCGTTTGGCTAATACAGTAGAACTTGAATCATTCGAACGTTTTTAATTCGAATATTTATCTTGGTCCCTAGACTTTTAAGCCTTTTATTCAAAACGTTTTTAAATCGAATTTTTTATAATTCAAAATTCTGTTGTTCCCTTTGGCTTCAACTTATCCAAGTTCGACTGGATATATATTTATTAGAAATATGAACTATTTATCTAACCTAGCTACCACTCGTGCCCCAGTTAATAGGATCTTATCCATCACATGTTTAATTGTATATAGATCTTACACCATATACAAAACCATGTAACATATATAACCTTGTATCATATATATGGGAGCTGTGACCCACAGCTAGCAATTATTGTGGTTACTGACATGGATCTGACGTGCTTCTGCCAAGGATTCCATCGAAGTCTTGGAACTTTGTCCCTAGTTCCTTTGTGTCATTTTTCTTGCAGCGTGAAGAGCGGCTTTGTCGTTGTATCATCTATAGGGACATTGTCATCTTTGGAAGGAAGCCTTGGTTTTGACACGGCAGTGGAATCCTGGAGCAAGTATCTGAAAAATGTAGATCACAGCACCCATTGCCTAAAGGCCTTCTCAGCGATCTTCAGTTTGTCTTCCCTAATTTACCCAGCATCTTCACTAAAATGCCACGTGGAAAATTAAGAAAGACAAACTTCAGGATGACACAGCAATTTATTTAGGGCACAAGAACAATCTATAATTGATAAAATATAAGATAAAAAATGAGGGAATTTTACAAAGTAACAAAATAAAAACATCAAAATTGATAATTTATTAATAAAATAATATAAACTTTGTTACAATATAATGATGCACTAGCGCGCCATCTGTTATCAAAATACAAAACTATTTTAAAGGCTTAAGATTCTTTTTGATATTAAACAATTTTGCTCGAAGCAAATTATATATTTATAAATGTATGTAATTCTACTGTCCTCAAAGCTTATGTCCATAGTTCTTCTAAAATACCCATTCAAAGAGTCTACCAACAGTATCACTATAAAAGGAAGTTCCAAAAATGCAATATAACAGCGGTATGGTAGCTTAAACTGGTGAAACCGCTGAGAGGGTTCACCACTGATGAGCCAGGCCCTCTCATTAATTTTTTCATTGCAGTAAGGGCAGTAGAAATTGTTTAATATCAAAAAGAATCTTACGCCTTTAAAATAGTTTTGTACAATATAATGAATGGAATACAAAATATATACATAGGTAGACAAATCAAATTATTTGTTTTTGATGAATTCCTTGTTAAATAACAATATCCATAACACAAGGTAATCAGACCAAATCCAAATAAATAGTGTGTGATGTTTCGGTAACAGCGGTTACCATCTTCAGACAAAATACCATTCAGTACTTTTGTCTGAAGATGGTAATAACGCTGTTACTGAAACATCACACACTATTTATTTGGATTTGGTGTTATTACTTTATGTTTATAATCATCCAAATTGTGCCTTATCAATTACCTATATTTACAAGAAACCCAAATTACAAGAGAAGGAATCGCCAGACAACAATTCAAAGAAGTAATCAAAGTTAACGGTGAAGAGTGTCTTTATTTATGCGATATAATCTTGGCTAGCTTTCAGACTATGATGTCCTTCAACAGGCTACTATACAAGAAACTATAAATGAGTTAAACAAAGCATCAAGGGCTGCGTATCTTTTATTAGCACGAATATAAAAGTTTTATATTCGTGCTAATAAAAGACACGCAGCCCTTGATGCTTTGTTTAACTCATTTATAAATCTTACAGGGTTTTTCAATTGATACAAGAAATGAGATAATAATATATATATTGTTACGACGCTTCTCAGCCGTCGATGTTTGCGTTCAAGGTTCTAAGAGAACAATGTGGATTCTTTAGGATACAGCTTAGTGCGGTATATTTATTACAAGAGCTTAAAAGAGTAGATAAGTAACTATACAGTAGAAGATTAACTTGCCTTCAATGTCCGCCACTAGAGGGATCCTTCTCCGCTACCGTCTTCCCGGTCAGTCCATACGGCCACACGTTCGGAGCCCACTTCTCAGACAGACTTCTCTCCCCGGACTGCCATGTCTTCTCGGCACACACAAATCCTCGGCAGGCCGGCCAGCTTCCTTCCACTGCGGCACCAGCTGGGCTCGGCTGATCCCTTCCCCACGGCGACGCCAGCTGGACTTCGCGCTGTCTGCCACCCCCTACTCTGGCATTTGTCAATCCACACTTCCCTGAGGGAGCCCCGGCATACCTTCTCTCTTGGCTTCCCCACGTCTTCTCTTCTATTTCTCTGCTGCATCGCTTCACTGCCCCCTTCTCAATCCTTTTCGTCCCGAAAAGGCTGATTTCACCAGAGGCGCTGATCGGCGGCCCTTTGATCTCCTTGACGTCTCTGGCCACATGAGGGTCGTCAGCCTCCCGGAAGCGTAACGGCAGGGTTAACACCAACCCTTGTTTGCAGAACCACATCTCAACTCGGGCTTTCTTTCCACTCTCAACCAGTGCCAACGCCATTGATTGGTCTCGCTGTCTAGCACAGGGCGGTGGTTCTCCACAAGATGGCGGCCATATTTCACTGCCTACGATGCTCCCATCTGATATTTTGAATTCTCCTTGAGAACACTCTGTAGCCACAATGTACAAAGGGTTGTGATCGTTTGTATTGCGCTTTCGCCACTTCCTTCCACGACGGGGCTGTAGATCGCTGATCTTTACAGTGGATTCGTCCACCTGATCCACGCTGTCCATTTCGTGGCCTCCCTTTTCTTCTTTAGGTTTCCCATTCTCTTGCTCTAGAGGCTCTCTTTTTCCTAACCCTTCAAACCTGGGCTCCTTAGTGCCGACCACGCACAGGGCTGTGAATTTCTTAAACCTTCTGGAGGTGTCGGATCCCGTGGCAGTCTCAAGGTCGGTAGAACTTTTCCTAGGCGGTGGCTGCTTGATCTGCACCTTGTCGGGCGAAGGAACGAAGATGAATGGTACACATTCTTGGCACATCTCTTCAGCTTGCATTGCAGACGACGGCGCTGACACATTGCGCGCGACTTCCGCGTCACAGACATTGTCATCAGACTTCCACAGAGCGTCCAATGCTCTATCCCGTTCAGTCGGGTTGCCGGCTCCAAATTCAGGGTGCTTCGACCATCTAGCCTTGTCGCACTTCCACGGAGCATCCAGCTCCGTCCCGTCCAGTTGGATCGCCGCTGTAGTCCCTGACAGTCTGACACTGTCGCTGAAGTCAGCCACGCTGTCGCACTGCAGCTCGCCAAGATCGTTGCTGTTCTCATGGAGTATTTCAGAAAGAATTCCAGGGGTTGAATTTTCGCTCTGTATATCACCTTGAGGGCATTCTCCTTCCGTCCGCTTGATTTTATACAAAACACTCATGCCACAGCCGTTGTCGGAGGCGATCAGCTCACCCTCCTCCGCTACACAACCAGTCTGGATCATTTCCTGCTGTCGACACTCTTCGGACTTCTGGATCACGGGAGAATCTTCTAGCGTAGATTCTGGCAGTTCACTTACAACGTCTCCTGACGTGATGATCTTTGTTGTGATGGTCTTGTCGGGATCTTCATCACCTGGGATCGTCTTTTGTCCCCTCAGACATTGAATACGTGGGCTATTGGTTGCTGTGATTGGTTTTGAAAAGCCATCAGGATTTTCTGGCGGTAGTACATTGAACTTGACTTCGCAAGACATGGGAGTGGCAGAACGTTTGACATTCCGAATATGCTCGAGTCGGCTCAACCGAGAATCCAAGTTTTCTCCGAGCTCATCTACTTTCTGGCTTGACAGACGGAGCAATTTTGTGAATTTTTCGATTTCGGGGTCGGTTAGTTTTTCCATTTTCCTTTTTGAATTAGCGCAAAATAAAATCTTCAATTAAAATTGACTAAGCTGTACCCCACATCTGACACCAAATGTTACGACGCTTCTCAGCCGTCGATGTTTGCGTTCAAGGTTCTAAGAGAACAATGTGGATTCTTTAGGATACAGCTTAGTGCGGTATATTTATTACAAGAGCTTAAAAGAGTAGATAAGTAACTATACAGTAGAAGATTAACTTGCCTTCAATGTCCGCCACTAGAGGGATCCTTCTCCGCTACCGTCTTCCCGGTCAGTCCATACGGCCACACGTTCGGAGCCCACTTCTCAGACAGACTTCTCTCCCCGGACTGCCATGTCTTCTCGGCACACACAAATCCTCGGCAGGCCGGCCAGCTTCCTTCCACTGCGGCACCAGCTGGGCTCGGCTGATCCCTTCCCCACGGCGACGCCAGCTGGACTTCGCGCTGTCTGCCACCCCCTACTCTGGCATTTGTCAATCCACACTTCCCTGAGGGAGCCCCGGCATACCTTCTCTCTTGGCTTCCCCACGTCTTCTCTTCTATTTCTCTGCTGCATCGCTTCAATATGTTGTGATGTAGTCTTATCCTGTAGGATGACTGTAGTGTGGCATGTTGGTTATAATTAGTCGTGGTTGTTGAGTGATGGGTGGTAAGGACACACAGGATCCAGAGGTAAAAACCCGTGAGGAGTAGATGGGGGAGGAAAGAGGGGAGGTCCGAGGACCACCCTGGGAACAACTGGTGTCGAGACCACCTCGGTGAGAACTGTCCCTTGATCATCACATCCAGCCGCTTTTAAACCGATTTAAGTAAGATAAGTCCCCTAGGGGAGAATGAAGACACTTGTTTACCAAAGAGGTTTAACCCGGCTATCTTCCCTTGTACTCCCACACAGGCAATTTTATTTATATATATTCGAATATTATGATATATATATACTTTTAGATATTTACATAATTAGCATTTATGTGGTATAATAATAAGGCGGAAAAATAAATAAACACACCACAATTTGGAAGAGGAACCCAGGCAACCAGAGAGAGAGGGAGAGACGGGCCCTGCAACAGCCGGGTGGCCGTTCGTGTCGCCCACAATCCCCAACTGTCTTAATAGTCCCGAGGTTCCAAGTAATGGGCCCCAGTGGTCGCCCCTTGGAATGTTGCTGATCTCTAAAGTGACCGGACTTTACCCTCCTGTCTCTCTCTGGGTCAACTGTAGGGTTGCTTTATTATTCCTGGAAGAGTATATATTATATTCTAGTTTCTTGTATAGTAGCCTGTTGAAGGATGTCATAGCTAGCCAAGATTATATCGCACAAATAAAGAAATTCGTTGCTGTTAACTTTGAATTCTTCTTAGAAAAGCCAAAGTGGAGCTTGGCTACAGTAGGTCTATAGCTGAGGTATCCATGGCTCCTCCTTGTTTGGCTTTCTGTCCCAACTGGGTGTAGTGCTTCTTGAGGAACTTGGAGGTGGAGCGGATGGTCCCTGCGGTGTGGAGGGTGTTGAGACTGCACGGTAACTTCTCAATCTTCCTCACTGTGGGGAGAGAGGAGGCCACCAGCCGGAGGACATCCCGGCAGATCCTGGAAACAACACCACTTCTGGGTCAGAACATATAACCTAAACTTCCAATGAGAGACTGGATTATTAAAGATGATCTCGCGGATCAGTGGTACTAAATCATTGGTGATAAGGCACAATTTGGATTATAGATTATAAACACAAGGTACTGTTACCGAAACATCACACACTATTTATTTGGATTTGGTCTTATTACCTTGTGTTTAAATCATTGGTTTTCAACTGCTACAACCCGGGATCGAATCCCGCATTGTGGGCACTTTTTTTTTCCAATTAAAAGAAAAAAAAAAAGCTCCAATAGCCTCCCCCCCTCCCTGATTATCGCAAAAGTCCAACCCCACCAGCGAGTGCAAAGTAACCAAAACAGGGCCCTTGCACATTTGTAAATGCAAAAGTCGAACTGCTTTTCACATGTGTAGACTATGGTGCACTTACATTGAAAGCAGTCACTAACTACCCACCATGATTATCATGACCTGTACCACGTGTGCTAGGGATAATAATAATTTAAAATAAAGGTGGTCTCTCATAAGAGGTTATATCATTCTGCTAGTTCACTCATCCCCAAAGAACATGTCACATAGCAACCAAGGATAGCACTGGAAGGAATTCATTTCTCTCTACCAACTCCGCCTTTCCCGGTCCCAAGCCCGGATGAAAAAGGAGGAGGGGGAGCAGTAACAAGCTCACTAAAAAACCTGGGCTCAGCTGGCCCGGCTGATAGTACCCTGTAAGGGTTCCTGATCCAGGGATACAGGATGAGCAGCGTTTGTACTCCATGTTTTGGAGCTAAGTCGGCCTGCCACTGAGTAGTGCTCCCAGTCTTAATGACAAATGCAGACGCATTTTACTTCACCCAGTCATGATGGTTGTCAAATCTCAAGCTTTACAAGCTTGATACCCTAATATGATTGAGTGGAGATAAGAAAGAAGAAGGATATTTATTTCTTTAAAAACTACAGTACCTCATTCAGGCACAATTTAGATAAGAACTACAAAGGGTAATAAGACCAAATAAATAAATAAATAGTGTCTGACTGGTAACAATGCTGTTAGCGAAACGTCACACACTATTTATTTGATCTTATTACCCCTTGTAGTAAAATATATCTTTAATTCAAAGAACAACAAGAAACAACTATCCCTGGGATTGTTAAAAAAAGGTAAAAAATGTTTGATTGTATTTACAAAATAAAACGGGGCTCTGACACATTTGTAAGTGCAAAGTCGAAACTGTTTTTTACCTGTGTAGACATGTGGTGGGTGCACTTACTGTAAAAGCAGCCGCCAACTTCTACCCACCATGATTATCATGGTCTGTACCAAGTGTACTAGGGATAAGCAAAAAAAAGTAGAACATACAAGAAAATAAGACCTAATCCAAATAATTTAATAGTGTGTGACATTTCGGTAACATTAGGACTTATTCACACACACACAAAGCTTTATTAAGACCACCGGTCTTATACAGAATCACCACAGGAAGAAATAATAGATGGAGTTCCTATACTCCAGACAGCGCAGCACCCAACAACAGCCTCCTGGTCTGACACATGTCTAATGGCCACACGTTCCTTTGTGCATACGTCATGGTTAACGAATCGCTGAACAGGCTAGTGTGGAATCAGCCGCGTTCTAGTCTTCGCTTTCCTCATTCAAATGGATCACGGCATTCGGCGATTCAATTAGGTCTTATTTTATTGTATCTATAATCCAAATTATCATGACAGTAGAATCTCTCTGCAAAGGACAACACCTAGTTGCAAAAAATGACAGTGTTCTTTAGAGAAAGGTCTTCTAACCGATATTTAGAAGAAAAAAAAGGTAATTTTGGCGATGAAAACTGTCCTTTGTAGAGAGGTGTTCTTTAGTAAGAATGTCTTCTTATGGTTTATGAAAAAAAGAAAAATGATTACATGGAACACAATTTGGGTTTTAATGATAAAAAAGCACAATTTGGATTATAGATTATAAACACAAGGGAATAAGACCAAATCCACAAGGTAATAAGCTTATTACCTTGTGTTTATAATCTATAATCCGAATTGTGCCTTATCAAGACCAAATCCAAATAAATAAATAGTGTGCGATGTTTTGGTAACAGCGTTGTTACCATCTTAAGACAAAAGTGCTGAATTTAGCTTTTAATTTAAAAGAAGACCATTATTTAATCATTCTAACTGGCATTCTTCTATTAGCCAATTAGGTAAATATATTTTTTAATGGAGGGAATGTGGTTTTATTACCCCTATTTATTTCTTATTGTTTCACTAGAAATCACAAGCAATTATTAATATTATTAGTTTAACGTGTGCAGTACCTAAAAAGTACCTATGTTCAAGTTGCTTGGCTAAATGATGGCAAATATTTAGGATTATAATAAAATATATAGAGATTTACCTTAAGACGAATATTCTTGTTTTAGGTTTGAATGATATGATTTTCATTCCTGGCATTGCTGTTCCAACACCAAAATCTCCATGCATTAGCTCTAGGCTTTTACGCACACTACGAATTATTGCTGCATTATCAAATGTAATATCATTCCTAGGCACTGGATATATTGATTGTTCGGTTATTATTTCGCAGGTTAAATATCTACGTTTTATTTTAACCATATCTAATTAGTTGTGAACACTTTTGAGCCCTGTTTACATTAGCGCTTTCAAAATAAACTACAAAATGACAGTGTAGTAAAACAATTTTATATTAATCGTTGAATATTTTTTATTTATTGAAATATTCCAAAAATCAATGATATAAATTTTCATTAAGTAGCGTTCTGCGCTCCAGGAACTTGGGTTTTAAATATCTCTCTATTTTATTAATCTAAAAATTATTTTAAAAAATAAATTGGATAGTTGGCGACTTCTGTACGTTCCAGAAGTCCGAGTTACGCACAATAGATTGAAAAGTAAAATTTCATAGCTTTCACCTTGAAATGGGCGACAGTGGGCGCCACCGAAAAGTAGAAAAAATATATATATTTATTTATTTATTTATTTTTGCGTTTCATATGTCGTCATTTCTAACTAATCATAACCCAATCTACAATAATTGTTTTCTCTATACTTTTTATAGTTATTTTATCATCTAGGATACAAATTACGCGTGCTTCAGGAACCTGGGTGTGTGTTCTCAATCTCTCAATTAAAATACACAAATAATATGGCATTATCAAACTATTTATGCCTTCTTTTTGTTATTCTAAAGCATTGCACCTTGATATCCTCCGATTTTTAAATTATGATTAAAAAAACGTTCTCACTCTTGATTCATTTTGAACTTCTTATTTTGTGCTGAAACAGGCTGCCATTATTTTTCACTTTATTAAGCGCTTGCAGAATTACAGAAGTTGTTTGAGTTAAACCTTCTTTATCATTAATTTTTAACTCGGAATTTTGAAAATTAATTTTAAAAGTTTGCATTTAATTTTTTACAAATTTAAAAACGTGTGTGTATTATTTCCGCATTTAAAAAAAAATATTTATTTGCGTTCGATTTTTCATTAAAAAAAAAAAAAACTTTTCTCTATATTCACTTATGTTATGGTTAATCAATTACTTTTGTGCCTTCTAGGATTCAGGGTTAACTAAGTTAAAAAAATTATTTATTTAAAATTTAAAAAATAAAAATAAAAACAAATATATATCACTATATTCTGTGATTTATCAATAAAAACAAATCTGTTCTTGTTTATTACGTTTATTATTTATTTTGGCATCGTTTTTTTCGCCTAAAATAAGGCTAATGCCAACTAGTAATTTAATAACTTTAATATTAAATACCAAATTTTTAAAATTGTGTTAATATACCAATAATAAATATGAAAGAAATTAAGAATTTAGAATACCTATCTTTAGTTTCAAAAATATGTACAGAATTAGAAAATCATATAAATATTAATAATAAAGATCTAGCTGAATTTATTATACATTTAGCCGATAAAAATGATACTTTCGAAACTTTTAAAAAGGCCATCCATGAACATGACACCTCATTTACAGATTCCTTTATATCTAACTTACTAAGGATCATTCAACATATGAGGCCTAAAAAGAATAAAAAGGGAAAATCGAATAAACCTAAAAGTGATAAGGATAAGAAAAAAGAGCTTTTCCCCTTTTTAGCTCTTCCAAATGAGGAAAAGAAAATTGAAGAAAAGCCAAAGGAATATGACTTTTCTCTTTTTGAGCCTGAAAATATTCAAAAATATTACCAAGAAGAAAATAAAGAGAAAGAAAAAACTCAAGAAAAACCTCGGAAGCATTCAAGATCCAGATCACCAAGCCCAGATAGAAAAAAGAAGAAAACTGAAAGAAGATATGAGAAAGATGAGCGGGATGATAGGCATTATAAGGAACGATCAAGCCGTCATGATGAAAGACGACATAGACATGACCGTGATTACAAAGATGATAAGTATTCCAGAAGAAGTCCAGATAGAAGAGAACATCGAAGGGATAATAGATCTGGACGTCAAGAAGAAAAAATTTATAAGGATGAAAGACCAATGGAACCTGAAGTAGGAAAAATCTATTCAGGTAAGATTACAAATATAATGCAATTTGGATGTTTTGTACAGTTAGATGGGCTTAGAAGACGATGGGAGGGTTTAGTACATATCTCCCAGCTACGGCGAGAGGGTAGAGTGACCAGTGTGGGAGATGTGGTACAGAGGGGACAGGCAGTTAAGGTGAAAGTTCTTTCCTTCACCGGCCAGAAGACAAGCCTCTCTCTGAAAGATGTTGATCAAGAAACAGGTCGGGATCTTAATCCATCAACATCCAGCACTCGGGATTTTGAGCAGACCCTGAGAAATCCTGACAGACCAACTAGCCTCCCATTGATGCCAAAGCCAGAAGATGAGGATGTTGGAGTTAGACAAAAAGTTCAAAGGATTTCTTCACCAGAAAGATGGGAGATAAAACAGATGATGGCAGCCAACTGCATTGACAAATCAGAACTTCCAGATTTTGATGACTCAGTGGGACTCTTGCCAAGAGATGATGATGACGATGAAGACATTGAGATAGAGCTGGTAGAGGATGAGCCTCCCTTCCTGCGGGGCCACGGCAGAGCCAACATCCAGGAGCTCAGCCCAGTCAGGATCATGAAGAACTTGGATGGTTCCTTGGCCCAAGCTGCCACGATGCAGTCTGCCCTGGCAAAAGAGAGGAGGGAGGTGAAGCAGCAGCAGAGAGATGCAGAGATGGACACCACCCACAACTCCCGGGGGAAGAACTGGATTGACCCCATGCCAGAGATTGAAGAGAAAGCTGGGGCCTCTAATTCCAGAGGAGTAGGCTTGTCCATGCAAGATCTCCCAGAATGGAAGAAGCACATCACTGGCGGGGCAAAGGCATCCTACGGCAAGAAAACTCAGCTAACCATAATTGAACAGCGACAAAGTTTGCCTATTTATAAGTTGAAAGATCAACTCATCAAGGCTGTGACCGAAAATCAAATTTTAATTGTCATTGGAGAGACGGGATCAGGAAAGACAACTCAAATAACCCAGTACCTTTCAGAGGCAGGGTTCACCTCTAGAGGAAAAATTGGCTGCACCCAGCCAAGGAGAGTGGCTGCCATGTCCGTAGCCAAGAGAGTGGCAGAAGAATACGGCTGTCGTCTAGGACAAGAAGTAGGCTACACCATCCGTTTTGAGGACTGCACCAGCCCGGAGACTGACATCAAGTATATGACTGATGGTATGCTTCTGAGAGAATGCCTGGTTGACCCAGATTTGAAGTCCTATGCCGTGGTGATGCTTGATGAAGCTCACGAGAGGACAATCCACACTGATGTGCTCTTTGGTCTCCTGAAGAAAGCAGTGAAGAAACGACCGGAGCTGAAGCTCATTGTGACCTCTGCCACCCTGGATGCCGTGAAGTTCTCCCAATATTTCCTGGAAGCCCCCATCTTCACCATCCCAGGCCGGACATTCCCGGTGGAGATCCTGTACACCAAAGAGCCTGAGAATGATTACCTGGATGCTTCTCTCATCACTGTTATGCAAATTCATCTTCAAGAGCCACCTGGAGACATCCTGCTTTTCCTTACTGGTCAGGAAGAAATTGACACGGCCTGTGAGATCCTCTATGAGCGGATGAAGTCCCTCGGACCTGAAGTTCCAGAATTGATCATCCTCCCAGTGTACTCTGCCCTCCCCAGTGAGATGCAGACCAGAATCTTTGAGCCGGCCCCGCCAGGTTCACGCAAGGTGGTCATTGCCACCAACATTGCAGAGACCTCCCTGACAATTGATGGCATTTTCTATGTGGTGGACCCGGGCTTTGTGAAGCAGAAGGTGTACAATTCTAAGACAGGAATGGATTCCCTCGTGGTGACTCCCATATCCCAAGCTCAAGCTAAACAAAGAGCAGGCAGGGCTGGGCGTACAGGGCCTGGCAAATGCTACCGTCTCTATACAGAGCGGGCATATAGGGATGAGATGCTGACCACTCCAGTTCCTGAAATCCAGAGAACCAACCTCGCTGCCACAGTTCTGCAGCTCAAAGCCATGGGCATCAATGACCTCCTCTCATTTGACTTCATGGATGCCCCACCCACTGAGGCTCTCATTATAGCCCTGGAACAGCTCCACTCCCTCAGTGCCCTGGATGACGAGGGTCTGCTGACCAGACTGGGGAGGAGAATGGCGGAGTTCCCCCTGGAGCCCAACCTCTCCAAGATGCTGATCATGTCAGTCCGCCTTGGCTGCAGCGAGGAGGTTCTCACAGTGGTGTCCATGCTCTCCGTGCAGAATGTCTTCTACCGGCCCAAGGACAAGCAATCCCTGGCTGACCAGAAGAAGGCCAAGTTCAACCAGATGGAAGGAGATCACCTCACCCTGCTGGCTGTCTACAACTTCTGGAAGAACAACAAGTTCTCCAATGCCTGGTGCTACGAGAACTTTGTGCAGATGAGGACTCTGAAGAGGGCCCAGGATGTCCGCAAGCAACTCCTGGGTATCATGGATAGGCATCAGTTGGATGTGGTCTCCTGCGGGAAGAACACGGCGAGGGTCCAAAAAGCCATTTGCAGCGGTTTCTTCCGCAAGGCTGCCAAGAAAGATCCGCAAGAGGGCTACAGGTCACTAGTGGAAGGCCAGGTGGTATACATCCATCCTTCCAGCGCGCTGTTCAACCGGCAGCCAGAGTGGGTGGTATACCACGAGCTGGTGCAGACCACCAAGGAGTACATGCGAGAAGTCACCACCATCGACCCCAAGTGGCTGGTGGAGTACGCCCCTGCCTTCTTCAAGTTCGCAGAACCCACCAAGCTGAGCAAGCACAAGAAACAGCTACGGCTGGAGCCACTCTACAACAAGTATGAGGAGCCCAACGCCTGGAGAATCTCACGTGTCAGAAGACGCAGAAACTAAGCACGGATTGTCTAGTGACTTGTATTATAATGTGCATTGTTGTAAATATTATCATTCCTTTTTTTCTAAATAAATTATTTCTAAAAAAAAAAGTACTTTTTTTGACTAAGAATGCAAAAGTTGAATACTTGTTTCACAAATTAACTTATTAATGCACTGAAGTTTCCTTTCCAAATAAAAAAAATTAGATAGTAACTTTTTTTTCTTCAAATTTTCAAATAAAAGTGCCTATTTTTTTAAAACTATCTATAGTGTTTTCTAAGCAAAATATATATATATATAAAATGTAAAAATTATTTTGGGTAAAATAAAAAAAAGGTAGAATTTATATCCTTGATTCAAATTGGTTTATTT
Source organism: Cordylochernes scorpioides (assembly GCA_030710605.1). Classification (NCBI taxonomy): domain Eukaryota; kingdom Metazoa; phylum Arthropoda; class Arachnida; order Pseudoscorpiones; family Chernetidae; genus Cordylochernes; species Cordylochernes scorpioides. The sequence goes on from CP092882.1 coordinate 62,076,951, forward strand.
TGATTAGTACATGATAAAAAAATTCACACATCTCAACTTTTATGAAATTTTAGATTCTTGTAAACAACGTTTGTTTATGATGCACTAGCGCGCCATCTGTTATGAAAATTTGAAACCATTTTAGATGGGTAAAATTCTTTTTTTAAATAAACAATTTCTACTGCCCTTATTGCGATCGAAAAATGCAATATAACAGCGGTATGATAGATTAAACTGGCAAAACCACTGGGAGGGTTCACCACTGATGAGCCAGGCCCTCCCATAAATTTTCCATCGCAGTAAGGGCAGTAGAAATGGTATAATTTCAAAAGGAATTTTACACATCTATAATAGTTTAGAATTTTCAATGTTTGTTTATCTTTAAAAAGGAATAAAAGTTTACAGAGACGTGTTTCTTTTATTTATGCTGTTTAATCGGCAAACTTTCGTACTTTGACGTCCTTCATAGTTGCCTGTTGAAGGACAAAGTCCAAAAGCTTGCCGATTATACAGCACAAATAAAGAAACTCATCGCCGTAAACTTTTATTTCTTTTTAAAGATGTTGTATGGCGATTCCTTCTCTTGTAATGTTTGTTTATAGTTGAGGAACCCATTTTTTGATATTCAAATATACAGGACAGTTGTAGAACTCTAGTATCCTTAAAAAAGAGGTGTCATCTTACTGGAGTATAGCTAATTGTTTTTTTTTTTGCTTATCCCTAGTACAGTGGTACAGGCCATGATAATCATGGTGGGTAGTTGGTGACTGCTTTTACTGTAAGTGCACCACATATCTACACATGTGAAAAGCAGTTCGACTTTGCACTTACAAATGTGCCAGAGCCCGTTTGGTTACTTGCACTCGCTGGTGGGGTTGGACTTTTGCAAGAATCGGGTGCCATTGAGGCATGAGGCATTATATGTTGATAATAATATAATAAAATAATAATAGTTATTTTATCATCTAGGACACAAATTACGCGTGCTTCAGGAACCTGGGTGTGTGTTCTCAATCTCCCAATTAAAATACACAAATAATATGGTATTATTGAACTATTTATGCCTTCACTTTGTTATTCTGAAACATTGCACCTTGATATCCTCCGATTTTTAAATTATGATTTTAAAAAAACGTTCTCACTCTTGATTCATTCTGAACTTCTTATTTTGTGCTGAAACAGGCTGCCATTATTTTTTTTATTTATTAAGCGCTTGCAGCATTACAGAAGTTGTTTGAGTTAAACCTTCTTTATCATTAATTTTTAAACTCGGAATTTTGAAAATTAATTTTGAAAGTTTGCATTTAATTTTTTACAAATTTAAAAACGTGTGTGTGTGTATTATTTCCGCGTTTAAAGAAAATATTTAATTGCGTGCGATTTTTCATTTAATTTTTTTTTCTTTATATTCACTTATGTTATAGTTAATCAATTACTTTTGCGCCTTCTAGGATCTAGGGTTAAACAAGTTTTAAAAAATTATTTATTTAAAATTTTCAAAAAAACAGAAAAAACAAATATATATCACTATATTCTGTGATTTATCAATAAAAACAAATTTCTTCTTGTTTATTACGTTTATTATTTATTTTGGCATCGTTTTTTTCGCCTAAAATAAAGGCTAATGCCAACTAGTAATTTAATAACTTTAATATTAAATACCAAATTTTTAAAATCGTGTTAATATACCAATAATAATAAATATGGAAGAAATTAAGAATTTAGAATACCTATCTTTAGTTTCAAAAATATGTACAGAATTAGAAAATCATATAAATATTAATAATAAAGATCTAGCTGAATTTATTATACATTTAGCCGATAAAAATGATACTTTCGAAACTTTTAAAAAGGCCATCCATGAACATGACACCTCATTTACTGATTCCTTTATATCTAACTTACTAAGGATCATTCAACATATGAGGCCTAAAAAGAATAAAAAGGGAAAATCGAATAAACCTAAAAGTGATAAGGATAAGAAAAAAGAGCTTTTCCCCTTTTTAGCTCTTCCAAATGAGGAAAAGAAAATTGAAGAAAAGCCAAAGGAATATGACTTTTCTCTTTTTGAGCCTGAAAATATTCAAAAATATTACCAAGAAGAAAATAAAGAGAAAGAAAAAACTCAAGAAAAACCTCGGAAGCATTCAAGATCCAGATCACCAAGCCCAGATAGAAAAAAGAAGAAAACTGAAAGAAGATATGAGAAAGATGAGCGGGATGATAGGCATTATAAGGAACGATCAAGCCGTCATGATGAAAGACGACATAGACATGACCGTGATTACAAAGATGATAAGTATTCCAGAAGAAGTCCAGATAGAAGAGAACATCGAAGGGATAATAGATCTGGACGTCAAGAAGAAAAAAGTTATAAGGATGAAAGACCAATGGAACCTGAAGTAGGAAAAATCTATTCAGGTAAGATTACAAATATAATGCAATTTGGATGTTTTGTACAGTTAGATGGGCTTAGAAGACGATGGGAGGGTTTAGTACATATCTCCCAGCTACGGCGAGAGGGTAGAGTGACCAGTGTGGGAGATGTGGTACAGAGGGGACAGGCAGTTAAGGTGAAAGTTCTTTCCTTCACCGGCCAGAAGACAAGCCTCTCTCTGAAAGATGTTGATCAAGAAACAGGTCGGGATCTTAATCCATCAACATCCAGCACTCGGGATTCTGAGCAGACCCTGAGAAATCCTGACAGACCAACTAGCCTCCCATTGATGCCAAAGCCAGAGGATGAGGATGTTGGAGTCAGACAAAAAGTTCAAAGAATTTCTTCACCAGAAAGATGGGAGATAAAACAGATGATGGCAGCCAACTGCATTGACAAATCAGAACTCCCAGATTTTGACGACTCAGTGGGACTCCTGCCAAGAGATGATGATGACGATGAAGACATTGAGATAGAACTGGTGGAGGATGAGCCTCCCTTCCTGCGGGGCCACGGCAGAGCCAACATCCAGGAGCTCAGCCCAGTCAGGATCATGAAGAACTTGGATGGTTCCTTGGCCCAAGCTGCCATGATGCAGTCTGCCCTGGCCAAAGAGAGGAGGGAGGTGAAGCAGCAGCAGAGAGATGCAGAGATGGACACCACCCACAACTCCCTGGGGAAGAACTGGATTGATCCCATGCCAGAGATTGAAGGGAAAGCTGGGGCCTCAAATTCCAGAGGAGTAGGCTTGTCCATGCAAGATCTCCCAGAGTGGAAGAAGCACATCACTGGCGGGGCAAAGGCATCCTACGGCAAGAAAACTCAGCTAACCATAATTGAACAGCGACAAAGTTTGCCTATTTATAAGTTGAAAGATCAACTCATCAAGGCTGTGACCGAAAATCAAATTTTAATTGTCATCGGAGAGACGGGATCTGGAAAAACCACTCAAATAACCCAGTACCTTTCAGAGGCAGGGTTCACCTCTAGAGGAAAAATTGGCTGCACCCAGCCGAGGAGAGTGGCTGCCATGTCTGTAGCCAAGAGAGTGGCAGAAGAATACGGCTGTCGTCTAGGACAAGAAGTAGGCTACACCATCCGTTTTGAGGACTGCACCAGCCCGGAGACTGACATCAAGTACATGACTGATGGTATGCTTCTGAGAGAATGCCTGGTTGACCCAGATTTGAAGTCCTATGCTGTGGTGATGCTTGATGAAGCTCACGAGAGGACAATCCACACTGATGTGCTCTTTGGTCTCCTGAAGAAAGCAGTGAAGAAACGGCCGGAGCTGAAGCTCATTGTGACCTCTGCCACCCTGGATGCCGTGAAGTTCTCCCAATATTTCCTGGAAGCCCCCATCTTCACCATCCCAGGCCGGACATTCCCGGTGGAGATCCTGTACACCAAAGAGCCTGAGAATGATTACCTGGATGCTTCTCTCATCACTGTTATGCAAATTCATCTTCAAGAGCCACCTGGGGACATCCTGCTTTTCCTTACTGGTCAGGAGGAAATCGACACGGCCTGTGAGATCCTCTATGAGCGGATGAAGTCCCTCGGACCTGAAGTTCCAGAATTGATCATCCTCCCAGTGTACTCTGCCCTCCCCAGTGAGATGCAGACCAGAATCTTTGAGCCGGCCCCGCCAGGTTCCCGCAAGGTGGTCATTGCCACCAACATTGCAGAGACCTCCCTGACAATTGATGGCATTTTCTATGTGGTGGACCCGGGCTTTGTGAAGCAGAAGGTGTACAATTCTAAGACAGGAATGGATTCCCTCGTGGTGACTCCCATATCCCAAGCTCAAGCTAAACAAAGAGCAGGCAGGGCTGGGCGTACAGGGCCTGGCAAATGCTACCGTCTCTATACAGAGCGGGCATATAGGGATGAGATGCTGACCACTCCAGTTCCTGAAATCCAGAGAACCAACCTCGCTGCCACAGTTCTGCAGCTCAAAGCCATGGGCATCAATGACCTCCTCTCATTTGACTTCATGGATGCCCCACCCACTGAGGCTCTCATTATAGCCCTGGAACAGCTCCACTCCCTCAGTGCCCTGGATGACGAGGGTCTGCTGACCAGACTGGGGAGGAGAATGGCGGAGTTCCCCCTGGAGCCCAACCTCTCCAAGATGCTGATCATGTCAGTCCACCTGGGTTGCAGCGAGGAGGTTCTCACAGTGGTTTCCATGCTCTCCGTGCAGAATGTCTTCTACCGGCCCAAGGACAAGCAATCCCTGGCTGACCAGAAGAAGGCCAAGTTCAACCAGATGGAAGGAGATCACCTCACCCTGCTGGCGGTCTACAACTCCTGGAAGAACAACAAGTTCTCCAATGCCTGGTGCTACGAGAACTTTGTGCAGATGAGGACTCTGAAGAGGGCCCAGGATGTCCGCAAGCAACTCCTGGGTATCATGGATAGGCATCAGTTGGATGTGGTCTCCTGCGGGAAGAACACGGCGAGGGTCCAGAAGGCCATTTGCAGCGGGTTCTTCCGCAAGGCTGCCAAGAAAGACCCGCAAGAGGGCTACAGATCACTAGTGGAAGGCCAGGTGGTATACATCCATCCTTCCAGCGCGCTGTTCAACCGGCAGCCAGAGTGGGTGGTATACCACGAGCTGGTGCAGACCACCAAGGAGTACATGCGAGAAGTCACCACCATCGACCCCAAGTGGCTGGTGGAGTACGCCCCTGCCTTCTTCAAGTTCGCAGAACCCACCAAGCTGAGCAAGCACAAGAAACAGCTACGGCTGGAGCCACTCTACAACAAGTATGAGGAGCCCAACGCCTGGAGAATCTCACGTGTCAGAAGACGCAGAAACTAAGCACGGATTGTCTAGTGACTTGTATTATAATGTGCATTGTTGTAAATATTATCATTCCTTTTTTTCTAAATAAATTATTTCAAAAAAAAAAAAAAGTACTTTTTTTGACTAAGAATGCAAAAGTTGAATACTTGTTTCACAAATTAACTTATTAATACACTGAAGTTTCCTTTCCAAATAAAAAAAATTAGATAGTGACTTTTTTTTTCTTCAAATTTTCAAATAAAAGTGCCTATTTTTTAAAAACTATCTATAGTGTTTTCTAAGCCAAATATATATATATATATAAAATGTAAAAATTATTTTGGGTAAAATAAAAAAAAGGTAGAATTTATATCCTTGATTCAAATTGGTTTATTTTGATTAGTACATGATAAAGAAATTCACACATCTCAACTTTTATGAAATTTTAGATTCTTGTAAACAACGTTTGTTTATGATGCACTAGCGTGCCATCTGTTATGAAAATTTGAAACCATTTTAGATGGGTAAAATTCTTTTTTAAATTAAACAATTTCTACTGCCCTTATTGCGATCGAAAAATGCAATATAACAGCGGTATGGTAGATTAAACTGGCAAAACCACTGGGAGGGTTCACCACTGATGAGCCAGGCCCTCCCATTAATTTTCCATCGCAGTAAGGGCAGTAGAAATGGTATAATTTCAAAAGGAATTTTACACATCTATAATAGTTTAGAATTTTCAATGTTTGTTTATCTTTAAAAAGGAATAAAAGTTTACGGAGACGTGTTTCTTTTATTTATGCTGTTTAATTGGCAAACTTTCGTACTTTGACGTCCTTCATAGTTGCCTGTTGAAGGACAAAGTCCAAAAGCTTGCCGATTAAACAGCATAAATAAAGAAACTCATCGCCGTAAACTTTTATTCCTTTTTAAAGATGTTGTATGGCGATTCCTTCTCTTGTAATGTTTGTTTATAGTTGAGGAACCCATTTTTTGATATTCAAATATACAGGACAGTTGTAGAACTCTAGTATCCTTAAAAAAGAGGTGTCATCTTACTGGAGTATAGCTAATTGTTTTTTTTTTTTTTCTTATCCCTAGTACACGTGGTACAGGCCATGATAATCATGGTGGGTAGTTGGTGACTGCTTTTACTGTAAGTGCACCACATATCTACACATGTGAAAAGCAGTTCGACTTTGCACTTACAAATGTGACAGAGCCCCGTTTGGTTACTTGCACTCGCTGGTGGGGTTGGACTTTTGCAAGAATCGGGGGCCATTGAGGCATTTTTTTTTTTAAACAGAAAAAAGTGCCCAATGCGGGAATCGAACCTGGGTCGTAGCGATCGAAAACCAACGGTGTAGACTATCCTTCCACCGACCCCCCAGCTAATTGGTAAAAATGGTAATTTGGCAAATGGAAACTGTCTCTGGTAGATGATGGAAATCAACATAATTTTATTGACATCTTGTCAATACATGCCAAAGTGCACAGTCTGTACTATTAATTTAAAATAATTAGATATATACAACAACTAGCCGAATGACCCGGCAACGCCCGGGTTTTACCCGATTAAATGTTTCTATTCAAATACTATTCGTTACAATTATAAATTGGCACCGTGGATGTCACTTTTGTGAAATGTCCCGCTCCAAACTTTGTGTGTTTTTAAAATATAAAAATAAATATGTAAATTTTCACAACGATATTTGAAAATTATATTATTTTGATTTTCAAATACTCTATTCGTTATATTATAAATTGGCGCTGTGGATGTCACTCTTGTGAAACGTCCCGCTCCAAACTTTGTGTCTGAGAAGCGACATTTTTATAGAAAGATGATCTGGCTTTTGTTTTCTGCTCGAATGAATGTTTTTCTGTTAGAATTTTGTTCCTGCGTACAAAATAATGAGCTGGTTTCACCCGTGGTCTCTGCTTTTTGGAATTTTTCCCGATATAATTTTGTATCTGATAATCTTACATGATACAGCAATATCGTCATCATCATTTTCTGACTAATAATATATAGTTTTAATAATTGATTTATATATTTTTTAAAATAGCCTATCGTCTTCCCCGTATTTTTTTACCTATGTATGGAAATTTTGGTTTGAATTAGTGAACTACTGCGAATTTGTATACGGGTCATACAGACAAACATACAAACATTCATTTATATATATATATATATATATATTAATATTAATATTATATTATATTAATATATTAATATTGAAATACCAAGTTTTTTTACGTCTTTGGAATATTATATTACTATATTTCTAATTAAATTTATTATACTTGGAACACATTTTAGCATTTTTACAATTTATAAATGTAATTTCACCAGATACCGCGAGAGGCGCTGCTTGCGAGTGAAAGTAGAAAATTTGCAAATAAAATTGCAAAGAATATTTATTTCAAATCGAATTCAAACCAGAAATCTTCCCAGTAGTATAGTAAATAACTTCCTAAAGTTTCATGGCGATTGGATAATCTTACCTTTTAAAAACAATAATCATGTGAACAAACTAACATTCATCGTGTAAGCAAACCACGTGTTAATTATTAACCAATCAAATTTATTTATCGTCGCGACCAGTGCGGCGCCAAGCGGCAAAAGGCGGGAACTAATCCATTTCAGTTAAACATTTTTTAAAAAAGCACATTAACCTTTGTAGTTTTTTGAATAGCCTATATGTTAAACGAAATCTTCAGCTACCTACATGCGATATTCCATAATGATTGAGTCAGTAGATTTTGCGTGAAGCGATAACAAACATCGATTTCGCATTTCATTTTTATAGATATAAGGATGTACATAGCAGTGGGTCGGTGGAAGGGTGGTCTAAACCATTGGTTTTCAACTGTTACGACCCAGGATTGAATTCCACATTGGTAACTTTTTTTATAATTAAAAAAAATGCTCCAATAGCCTCTGACTCTTGCAAAGTCCAACCCCACCAGCGAGTGCAACTAACCAAACTTCACACGTGTAAAGATATGGTGCACTTATATTAAAAACAGTCACCAACTTTTACCAACAATGATTATCATGGCCTGTACCATGTATACTAGAGACAATAAAAAAAAAAAAGAATGTACATATCGCCTCTCCATCGCTGAAGAGTGTTGGAGAATTACCAGTGGGTCTCCAGCAACACCATGTATTTTGCGATCTCCAAAGAAAACGTAAATTGCATGCTTCGCCTTTGAGGAGATGATGATGGCACGGTCCCCGAGGCCAACTAGAAAAATCCAGGACTACAGGCGTTGGAACCATTTGGAAGTGACCATAGGCCTATTTTAACTGAAATTATAAGTCAAAGGCTCAAAATACAACCTTTCAGAAAATTACATAGGAATTTTAGGAAAGCTAAATGGGACCTATTTAAAGCAACATTAACTGGAACACTGAGGGGATAATAAAAAAAAATAATAATGTAAGTCTTCCACTATCAGATTGTAGTTGATATGGCACAATTTGGATTATAGATTATAAACACAAGGTAATAAGAGACCAAATCCAAATTAATAAATAGTGTGTGATGTTTTGGTAACAGCGTTGTTACCATCTTTAGACAAAAGTACTGAATGCTGTGGTAAAATTTCTCATTCAGTACTTTTGTCTGAAGGTATCATCAGACAAAAGAATCCTTTCCAGACAAAAAATAATCTTTTGTCTGATGATGGTGACAATGATGTTACCGAAATGTCACAACTATTTATTTATTTGGTCTTATTACCTTGAGATTGTAGTTGATTAAAGATCTGCCCTGTTATTTGGCATTTACAATGTTAGAGCTGGCATTGATTAGCAGATGGTAGGTAATGGTCACAAGGTAATAAGCTAAGTCGGCCTGCCACTGAGTAGTGCTCCCAGTCTTAATGACAATGGCAGACACATTCTACTTCACCCAGTTATGATGGTTGTCAAGTCTCAAGCTCTACAAGCTTGATACCCTAATATGATTGAGTGGAGATAAGAAAGAAGAAGACAAGGTATTAAGACCAAATCCATTGTGTTTATAATCCAAATTATGCCTTATCTGTAGTTGATGATGTTATTCTATGCATCCCACAATAATGTAATTATGTTGTTGCAGCTTTGCAGAGTAATTGACCTTGGTTTGCTCCTTCTTGGTGTTATACATGTTTCCCAAGAGGGTTTCCATACTTAAAGCCAATAAAGAACCCAAATAAAAGTAGATTACCTTTTTAAGTTACAGTAGAACCCACCTTTAGTGGACACCTCTCTACAAAAGACAGTTTTCATTTGCAAAATTACCATTTTTACTATTTAGGAACTCTCTGGTAAGAGGACATCTCTCCCTAAAGAACACTTTGTCTCTACAATTAGGTGTTGGCCTTTACAGGGAGGCTCTACTGTATTGTTTATTTATTCGTTGTCTTCCTCGTAGTTTATGATCCTGAGTTTTAGTGTAGTCCTCGCCAATAAACAATCAGAGAGATATTTATAACCCAGGTTCCTGGAGCGCAGAACACCAACTACCCGGGGAGTCCAGCTCACTAGAATGGACTAGTGTTGAGCGCTTTTACTCGCCTCCTGTTTTGATTGCTGAGTTGAACCAGTTGACCAGAAATTTCCATGCTGAGGTTGAGTCTGTGAGACTGGCCAAGATCAATTATTATGACTTCTACATGCTTTAGGACAAGCATTCTAAGGCAAAACTCATCATTAGGTGACGCATAACGCCCGCCGCTGGAAGCTGGCCATAGATCTAGGATTGAGATGGGTCAGTTCAAGCAGGATAGATAAAACAATCAAGATACAGTTAAACATGTCTATAGCACCCCCTCTAAATAGCGCCTTCCTCTCTATAGCGCCCGGTTTAAATACGTAGTATGATGCGATTTACATTAAAAGTGACCTGTCTATCGCACCCCCTCTCTATAGCACCCTATTTTGGTGAGTCCCAAGAGGGGGCGCTATAGACAGGTTTAACTGCATATGTACAATAACAATATTACAAAAGGAATGAAACTATAAAAAAGAATGATACCATAATATATAATATGTTTTAAATTTAAATATTAAATATCATAGAATATTTTGAATAAATGTAGGGCGCATGATTCAACACTCCCAGAGGTAAAGTCTCCCATGAGGGACCACACCTTAAAACATGGCTAAATATGGCCTCTCCTGGAGATGGCCTCTTATCAGAGACTGTGTCATGTCAAGAGGAGTCTTTCAACTAAAACAGCCTCTGAATAAAAAAAGTCGGTGGACGAGTGGGTAACACCCTCGATTCCCAACAGCCATAAACAGGATTGAATCCTGTGTTAACATTTTGTTTAACAAGACCAAATAAATAAATAGTATGTGATGTTTTGGTAACAGTGTTGTTAACATCATCATATAAAAGTATTGAATGTATAAATTAGAAACACAAGGTAATACAATAAAAACCTCCATGAGAGGACACTCATGCTAGAGGACACCTCTCTACAAAGGACAGTTTTCATTTGCAAAATTACCATTTTTACTATTAAGCAACTCTCTGGTAAGAGGACCACACCATCACCATCTCCTCAGCAGAGAAGTACACAATCTACATATTCTTTGTAGATCACAAAATATGTGGTGTCGCTGGAGACCCACTGGCAATTCTCCACCAAACTCTTCAGCGGTGGAAGAGGCGCCATGTTCTTTGTACATAGTGGTATGCATATATATATAATTATCTTTTTTAAATAGTACAGACTGTGCACTTTGCGTGTATTGACAAGATGTCAATAAAATTATTTCAATTGTCAAATTGTCTATGAGGTAATAAAACCAAATCCAAATAAATATTACCTTGTAGTGCTGCTTTGGGGCATAGGCTTATGACTCACTCCAGCTTCTCGAAGGAATGGGGTTGATCCTGTATCTTATAGTTCTAATCTATAATACAAATTGTTCCTTATCATTTGTTTCTAAATAATCAAATTTGTGCTTTATTACTGTTGTGGCTTGAATGTTCAGTAAATGATATAAAGAAGCATTTTACCACTTGTCTTGAATTATTTGATTTATTTGAGTTTTAGAGTTAGGAGTAGCTACAACATTAGTTATCTAAATTGAGTCTTTTCTATTCCTGATAGAAATTTACATATCTTACTGAATCATCAACAATATACAAAAATTGAAATTTTTAAAGGATTTACAATTATTTACATATAAGAATAAAAATTAAAAAATTGCTTAATACAAAATTTAATTTAAAGAAAAATCCGACTTCCAAAATTATATCACAGGATCCAACATACTCCCCCGGCTGGGAAGAGATGACCAGAAAATAAAAATAAAAAATAAAAATAAAAAAAAGAGTTCCAATAGTATAGATGCTGGACTAATTGATTCCGACTATGTAGCTAAGATTACAATTTTCATTGTTTGAAAGGTAATGGAATCAGCTTTGTAATGGGTCTCTTGAAGACTCCTTTTGAAGTCTTTATCTGGACTACCCTGACATTCTTGTCCTCTCCTGGAAATATCTCCTGAATCCTAGCCAAAGGCCAGTGAAGTGGAGATATTTGAGCCTCTTTGAGGTAAACTAGTTGACCTATTTGGATATTGTCTTGTTTGATTCGCCATTTACCACAGCCTTGGAGGTTGCTCAGATATTCCTTGGACCATCTTGACCAGAATGAGTTTTTTAGTTTTTGAATCAGCTTCCATCTTGTCTGTAAGTTTAAGACTTCAGAGTTTGAGGTTGGAATTTCTGAAAACGAAGATCCTATTAAGAAATGAGCTGGTGTCAAGGCCTCATAATCATTGGGATCACTACTTAGAGGAGCCAGTGGTCTTGAATTTAGGCAAGATTCTATCTGAATAATCAAAGTGTTCATTTCTTCATAATTCAGGGTTGTTGATTTAAAGGTTCGGACCAAGTGTGATTTCACACTTTTGATTCCGGCTTCCCAAAGGCCACCAAAGTGAGGTCCACCTGGGGGGATGAAATGCCAAGTGATTAATTCCTCTGTAACCAATCTTTGCACTGATTGAGAGTTCAATAATTGAAACTGAGTGCGGAAAAAATTGGATGCTCCTTTAAAATTGGTAGCATTATCTGAGTAAATGTCAGAGGGCTTCCCTCTTCTGGCCATGAATCTTCTCAACGAGGCCATGAATGAATCAGTTGATAAACTTGTTGTCAATTCTAAATGAATGGCCTTAGTAGTAAAGCAAATGAATAGTACAATGTAAGATTTGCTTATTGTTTTAGATCTGCCCAGGCTTCTCTTTATTAAGAATGGTCCTGTAAGATCAATGCCAGTCTTTGAGAATGGCCTTGATGGGATGATTCTTTCCGGAGGTAGATTTCCCATGATTTTAATGAATGGTAGTAGATTTAAATTTTAAACAAATCATACATTTTTTAATGATTTTTTTGACTGCATCTCTTGCTCCCAAAATCCAATAATTTTTTCTGAGTATTGACAATACAAGTTGAGGTCCTGCATGTAGGTATTTCCTGTTAATATCATCGATTATAAGATTGGTGATGTGGTGATTCTTCGGTAGTAAGAGAGGGAATTTTTGATTTTCATTTAAATAGGAATACTTGAGTCTACCTCCAACTCTTAGAAGTCCTTGAGTGTCTAAAAAGGGATTTAGAGAAGTTAGCTTGTTGGACAGAGGTAGTTGCTTGTTTGACTTCAGTAATTTTATTTCCGTGCAGAATTCAACTTGCTGGATTGATTTGACTAAGACTTGAATTGCCTTTGTTAATTCTCTTGTTGTCAAAGGTCCTTTCTGACGAATTGGATCAAAGAGGAGGCAATTGTAGTAGAATCTCCAACACCAAGCTGTTATTCGGATCAATTTGGTCATTGTGGAATACCTTTCAATGAATTCTAGATTTAAAATAGTTTCTGAATTTTGAATTAAGGTTGTTTGATCCAACACTTGACCTTCACCGACTTCTTCTTGAATGATATTGAGGTTTACTTGGGTTGGTGAAGAAGGAATATATCGAACATTATTTTCTGGAAGCCAAATAGGACCCCGCCACCAAATTCTATGATTGACCAAGTCTTGAGGCATGATTCCTCTGGATGCGCAATCAGCTGGATTATCTTGACTGGATACATGGAACCAATCAGTGATTTGAGTCAAATTTTGAATTGACGACACTCTGTTCGAAACAAAGGCTTTCCATCTGCTGGCATCTGATCTTATCCAATCTATGCAGATTTGTGAATCAGTCCACAAAAAGGTTTTGTCAGGTTGAAAAGGAAATGATTCAAGAATGACTTGATTCAGTTGAGCCAAAAGCAATGCTGCACTTAGTTCAAGTCTTGGAATTGTAATGGTCTTTAATGGTGCAACCTTAGTTTTTGAGGTTATCAGAATAATTTTGATCTTTTGATTTTTGAATCTAGTTTTCAAGTAAAAAACTGCTGAATAAGCATTAAGGGATGCATCACAAAATCCATGTAGTTGTAATTCTTCTATTTCAGAAGATGAGCTGTTCAGGTATCTTGGTATTTTGATTTCCTTTAGGCACGATAGTTGAGTTTGGAATTTATTCCAATTTGACTTTATATCTGATTCAATTGGTTCATCCCATGAAGTTTTCCTCTTCCAAAGCTGTTGTATCATAATTTTCAGCAGAACAGTCGTGGGGGAAAGGAGACCAAGTGGATCATAAATTTTGGCTATAGCAGACAGAAGATGTGGTAAATAAAAACATTGGTTGGAAGGTTTTTCAACTCCTTGAGTGGTATCAACTCCATATGATTCAGCTCCATGTACTCCCTCATAAAGTTGATGTATTGAGATTTGAGACTTGGATTAGCCAGTAGCCTTTTTTCCAAATTAAAAAACCTTCTCAATGCTTGAGATCTTGAATCACCTAAATTGGGTGTTGATTTAAAAGGGAGATTGACTGAATATCTGCCCTCAATGTCTCTTTTGAGGTTTGACTTGAATAATATCTCACAGGCATTCTTTGTACCCAACTGGGCCTTAGAAATTGGGACATCTTCAAGTTCCCAGAATTTTCTTATGCTGGAATCAAGTTCAGTGGTACAGTGATTGATTACCGAAGTATTCGACTTAATATTTGAATGGATTCTCCCAGAAACAAGCCAACCTAACTTGGTATTAAGTGCTATAGGATGGTGCTTTAAATCTGTTTTATGACCTAGAATGATTTCTACAAAGGTATCTGCACCCAAAATTAGGTCTATGGGCTTGGTGACATAGAATTCTGGGTCTGCCAAGAGCAAATTTTCTAAATGAGGAAAGTCTGCTGACTGAATTTGGAAGTTTGGAAGGTCTGCAGTTACCCTCCCAACCACAAATGCTCTGGCAGAAAATAATTGATCATTATGATGTGGGGTGAACTCTATTTCAACCTGCGATGTTGCCCTGTTGACAACAATGTCACCTACACCTTTTAGTGTATAAGAATTTTTCATTTTTTCAAGTCCCAACTTGTGGCAACATTGTTATGAAATTAGGCATATTTGGGACCCATTGTCCACTAATGCTCTACATAGCACAAATGAGCCATCCTTCGCCTTGACTTTAATAAGGGCTGTTGACAGTAGAATATTTGTTTCCGTTTCCAAAGGCATCACATTACAGATGGTATTTGTTGAAATCAACATCTCTTGAGAGGTTGTTGGTTGTGGAATGGATGGTTCAGAGTTGTATTCATGCAGAAGAGTATGATGGTTCTGCTTGCAGTTTCTACATCTTGATGTGATGAGACATTTGGATATCTCATGATTTGCTCTAAGGCAATTTTGACAAAGTTTATGTTTTTTAACTAATTCCCATTTTTTAGGCAAGGGAAGATTTATGAATCTATGGCAGTCATTTAGTTTATGAATTTGATGACATAAAATACAATTTTGACCTTTGTTGACATAAAGGCCGTGAGCCATCATATTTTTGCTAGAGGTTTTTTGTTCCTGGAACAAAGGAATTCTCATACCTTGCAGGCTTCTAGCATGTTTTTCTAAAAAATTCACAAAGTTTTCAAATGTTGGATATTCTTCATTTTGAAGGGTTAATTCCCATTCTTTCCTGAGGGCTTCACCAATTCTTTTTTCAAAAAAATTGATCAGGATTAGATCTGTTAATGTGTTTTTCTCAAGTCCTAGCACTGAGAGATTTCTAATGCCTTCATTGCAAACATCAAGGATTTCATAGAGAGAACCAGTTGAAATAGATTTTAATGGCCTTATGGAGAATATTTTGTTGATTTGTGAAAAAGCCAATTCTCTTCTGTTATTAAATCTATTGCATAAGGTATCCCATGCTTGTTGGTAGTTTCTGTCAGAAATGGGAAAACCCCGAATCAACTTTTCCGCAGGACCCTTAACTGATGCATTTAGATATTGAAATTTTTGTATTTCAGTTAGTGTTTGATTTGAATTAATGGTGGAGTTGAATATTTCTCTAAAACTAAGCCAATTGGCTGAATCACCATTGAAAATGGGTAAATTTATCTTAGGTAAATTGACATTGGATTCGGGCAGTTGTTTATCACTATGAGTATTTTCTTTGGTTTCAATCAAAGATAAAGCTTCTTCAATAGACACCAACATATTAAAAATATCATCTTTGGCTTTTGAATAATCCTCATATTGTGTCTCATCTAACTCTGATTCTAATAATGTGTTGACAATTTGATTTAGGCTAATTTTCCTTTCATTAACTTCTTGTTGGAATAGCTTTAATCTATGTATATTTTTGGATTCTACAATATATTTATTCCTTGATTCCAGATCCTTTATTTCCTGAATAATAAAGTTGAATTTATGCCGAATTTTAACTTCTGATTTAGGCATGACTTTATTTTAATAATTTTAAGTTTTCAAATGGCTTACCTTAATTTTTTAAAGCATCCGGCTCGAGGGACCATACTGTTGTGGCTTGAATGTTCAGTAAATGATATAAAGAAGCATTTTACCACTTGTCTTGAATTATTTGATTTATTTGAGTTTTAGAGTTAGGAGTAGCTACAACATTAGTTATCTAAATTGAGTCTTTTCTATTCCTGATAGAAATTTACATATCTTACTGAATCATCAACAATATACAAAAATTGAAATTTTTAAAGGATTTACACAATTATTTACATATAAGAATAAAAATTAAAAAATTGCTTAATACAAAATTTAATTTAAAGAAAAATCCGACTTCCAAAATTATATCACAGGATCCAACAATTACAAAAAGTAATAGATATACAGTTAAACCTGTTTATAGCGCCCCCTCTAAATAGTGCCTCCTTCTCAATAGCGCCTGATTTTAAATACATAGTATGAGGTGATTTACATTAAAAATGACCTGTCTATAGCACCCCCTCTCTATAGCACCTTATTTTTGTGAGTCCCAAGAGGGGAAGCTATAGACAGGTTTAACTGTATATTTTTTATTTGTATTATCCCTAGTACACATGGTACAGGCCATGATAATCATGGTGGGTAGAAGAAGGCGACTGCTTTTACTGGAAGTGCACCACATGTCTACAAATGTGAAAAGCAGTTCAACTTTTACACTTACAAATATGCCATAGTGCCATTTAGTTACTTGCACTCGCTTGTGGGGTTGGACTTTTGCAAGATTCGGGGGCCATTGGAGTTTTTTTTTTTTTTTAATTAAAAAAAAATGCCAAATGCGGGATTTGATCTCGGGTCGTAGCGGTCGAAAACCAACGGTTTAGACCATCCTTCCATCGACCCCCCTCAAAGTAATAGATAAAAAAATAAAATACAGTATCAACCTTTAGTGTAACAACATTACTTGGGACTAAGATTTTATGATGTTAGAACTAGATTTCCAAGAGTTTCTACCTGAAGCCAGAGAATCTACCACCCAACTAGACGAAAGAGACCTCCTCCGTACCATCAAGACCCAATGCCTGCAGGAATGGAAATCTGCTGCTGCACATGACTGGTACAGAACAGGAGGGACAAGCACCGGTTCTGTCCTCCCAAGAGAACAATTGTCTGGTCATCTACAGATAATGACTTTCCAGAATGGTTACAAGGTTTTCCCACTATGTACTAAGTGTCAACCTGCAACCCCAAAACACATTATTGACTGTATTGACTCATCCATTGATGAGCTCTACTCATCCCCAGCAGACACACCCTCTACAAGCTTGATACCCAGATAAAATTGAGAGGAGATAAGAAAGAAGAGTTTTCCTCACTGTATTAAAACTTCAAAGAGAGAACCTGAGATGTAATTTGAACATGAAACTTTCTGAACCATAGTCGTTGATCTAATGTTGCACCTAAAAATAGAGTATACCATTTTAGATTGATACACTGGGGTGCTGCAGTGTAAAGATAAGTCATGTACAGTCACTCTGGTACAACTGAAGTTGTTTAATAGACTGATGTAAAACTCACTGTGAAGTCCAGCCCCTCCTTTACGTGGCGGGCGGGAGAAGCAGCTCAAGTAAGGGACTGTCCTGTAGGGTGAAGTATGGTGTCGTGAGCCCTGAGCCTCTACAGTAACTGTGAACAGGGAACTCTGAAATGTTGCTGACTAACGGGGCAATGGCACCCCCCTTTCCATTAGACAAGACATCACCATTATACAGAAAAGCCGCTACAGTAACCATGAAGAGGGAACTCTGAAATGTGGCTTACTAACGGGGCAATGGCACCCCCCTTTCCATTAGACAAGACACCACCATTATACAGAAAAGCCGCTACAGTAACCATGAAGAGGGAACTCTGAAATGTTGCTGACTAACGGGGCAATGGCACCCCCCTTTCCATTAGACAAGACACCACCATTATACAGAAAAGCCGCTACAGTAACCATGAAGAGGGAACTCTGAAATGTGGCTGACTAACAGGGCAATGGCAACCCCTCTCCCATAGAACAACAAAATCAGGAATTGTGGACAAGACACCATCACCAAAACTCATTTACATATTGGTTCCATCCTTAGTCCTGATATTGTACAATTCTTATTGGGGTAAAGTAATAAGGTACACTTTAGATTATTGATAAAAATCATAAGGTAACAGCATAAATACATAACTTTTATATTGTCGCATATATCAGCCTGAAAACATCTACAACCTCCGCCAATAAATGGCACTTTGGCCTATTTCTAGTCTGGGACTAGTGTGGGAGTTTCCTACTGCTGTGGTCCTGTTTCCTGGGGTTAATAATTGTAAACATCCGTTTATATTGGCTCTGGGATGTAAATTACTGTAAATACCCGTTAATTGATAATTGAGTTCATATGTAATGTGGATTTAAGATGACAATAAAAGAGGAGTGTTAGCAGACTTGTTGCCGGTTGCTGTTGTGACTCTCTCTCCAACATCACAGTAGCTGCTCTTCTGGTAAGTCTCTCGTGTCCCCCCACCAGTGGTTAAATCGAGAGATACTGCCAGAGGGAAAGGAGATCCACTTGAGTAGTGGTTCTCGGAGGATCTTTGGCCTGTCTGTAGAGGTGAAGCAATGGAGCCAGGGTAGGTGATCCACGGTGGAAGAAGCGGCGTCATCGCGAAGAACCAATTTTTTATCAATAATCTAAAGTGTACCTGATTACTTAACTCCAATAGGAATGGTACAATATCAGGACTAAAGATGGAACCAATATGTAAATGAGTTTTGGTGGTGGTGATGTCTTGTCCACAATTCCTGATTTTGTTGCTCTATGGAAAAAGGAGGGGTGCCATTGCCCCGTTAGTCAGTCACATTTCAGAGTTCCCTGTTCACAGTTACCGTAGCAGCTTTTCTGTATAATGGTGGTGTCTTGTCCATCTCCATGGAAAGGGGGGTTGCCATTGCCCTGTTAGTCAGCCACATTTCAGAGTTCCCTGTTCAAGGTTAACGTAGCGGCTTTTCTGTATAATGGTGGTGTCTTGTCCATCTCCATGGAAAGGGGGGTTGCCATTGCCCTGTTAGTCAGCCACATTTCAGAGTTCCCTGTTCAAGGTTAACGTAGCGGCTTTTCTGTATAATGGTGGTGTCTTGTCCATCTCCATGGAAAGGGGGGTGTCATTACCCCGTTAGTCAGCCACATTTCAGAGTTCCCTGTTGCTAATGGGTTCCGCCATCTGTTGTAACTAAATATCAACTAATCATTGTTTCTTAATTATTCCAGAATTGGTCAAATACCTTTTCTTGATTAATCAAGAAAATGAGAGTGAAAATGAGGGCCAACAGCCTGAAATATGTATGTGGCAGTGTTGGGCAAATATTAATTAAAATGATTTATTAAAGATTAACAATTGTAAAAATAAATATAAAAAACTCTAAAATATCTATTAAAAAAAAAGAAGATATGATGTCAATTAACAAGCCATTAGGCGTGAAACGATATCGCTCCGAGATGGACTCTGACCCTAAACATCTCGATTTCAAGTTCGGTCAAATCTCTTGCGCCTTCAACACCGGCGTGAATCAAATAAATACGCTCGCTACCAAGCTAAATTAAATGAAGATCTACGCAGAAGCCTCATAAAAACTCTTCACTCCGCTCTGACCTGCGCTGAGCTGGCTCTCCAGGATGCCTACACTGGTATCAACCTCGCACAGTCTCGCCCCAAGCCAATGGCAGAGACACCATCCAGACCCTCATATGCTGAAACAGCAAACATGACCAAACCCCCAGCGCCTGTCTCCTCGAAGGTTAAACCAACCTATAACAACCTGGCAAGAGACTTTGAATCCCATGTCGTAATTAAATCCATAAACCCTACTAAGGAATCTCGAGAAATCCTCCGCGAAGTAAAGTCAAAAAACCCTTCTCTCTTTGCCTCAAACGAGGTAGCTGCTTCAGTGAAAGGTAAAGGGAAGCTGGTCATCCACACTAAAACCAAACATGTCGTTGCTGAGCTAGCATCCAAGCTGAACAATGCAATGCCATCCGAACTGTCTTGTCAGGAACGTCCAACGATCCACCCCAGATACTGTATCTTTGGGGTAGAAGACAGCACCAAAAATGAAGAAATCCTTAAAAGTCTGGAAAACAACCCATCATTCAAGAATCTACCAGGGAAAAGACACTTCAGAATTGCACATCGACCCAAACCCAATCCAAAAGGTTACACCACAGTATTCGTCGAAGTGGACGATGACGCCGCCAAGACTCTGCAACAACGTGGCAAGATCCCCATCGCAAGCTTAATACACCGTTATGAGAAGAGCTATTCTCTGAAGCAGTGTTACAGATGCTGCGGTTTCAACCACCGTGCATCGACCTGCCAAGCCGCCAACCCCATAGGCCACAAATGTGGCACAACAGGACACGAGGGACATGAATGCCCAAGCAACACACTGAAATGTCATAACTGCTCCAAAAAGGCAGGAATCTCATCTGAAGCACTAACCCACCAAGCCACATCCCGCGCATGTCCCTTGGTTAAGGCACAAATATCCAAGATTAGAAAATATGATTAAACCCCTCAAAGTTCTACAGGCCAACCTCAGAAAGTCACCAGATGCTGTTCTGGAACTTTCCCAAATGGCAATCAAAACACAAGCAGACATAATCCTGCTCCAGGAACTCCCCCGAAACTTCAGATGGCCCAATAGCACATTTTTAACGTTTGCTCCACCTGGTAACTACATCCCCTCGGGATTAGTTATTCGCGCCAGCCTTCATCCTGTACAGGTTGATTCCTCCGACCCAAACATCACTGCTGCGATGATCTGGCTAGGCAAACAAGCCCTCTTAGTTTGTTCTGCCTACTGGCACCATGATACAACAGAATATGACTTTCTTCCGACCCTCGAATCCATCATTACCACATGTGCCATACCAAGTGTTTTAGGCATGGACGCCAACGCCCACTCCCCTACCTGGGGTCTCGGTGCAGTCCGTGATGCTCGAGGCGCTAGTCTGGAAGCATCTTCTATGCTCACAAACTTACACTTTCTGGGAGCTCCTGTGCAATACACTTGGAGCAATGGACACCAGTCTTCCTCCATCGATGTAACCTTGGCTTCCAGTTCCCTAGCCGCCCGAGCAACTAGAACATGCCTCCCTGAAATGGCATTCACAGACCATCTACCGATCCTCACTACAATCCAAGATACAATATCCCCAGCGCAAAATACTTCCTGGGCTGAATCGACGTGTGTGGAAAGCGCCTTCACTGCATTCCTTGGCTCCTCTCTGCAACATGCAGCCTCACGTCTCCATGCCTCATCAACGCACCAGGACATAGATGATGTGGTGCATATTCTTACCAAAATCCTTCAAGAGGCCTGCAACATATCCATGAAAAGAAAAAAGAAAGACAACAGACCATCAAAACCCTGGTGGAATAAAGACTTAGCAAAACTCCGCAATGTAGTAGTTTCTCTAAGGCGCCTTTCGCAGTGCACATCCACGCCCATTAGAAACTTCTTCAAAGGGCTCTACAGAGCATGTCACAACAGGCTGAGAGCCGAGATAAGACGAGCCAAACACCTATCATGGATAAACCTCTGTCAAGAAGTATCCTCAGCCGCTTGGAGCTCTGTCCACAAATATATTTCCAAAGGACGAAGCACCCAAAGAGGACCTCCACTGCTCAAAAAATCTGACGGAACCCCCTATACACCAGAGGAAACCTGTGAAAAAATCTTGCAGCACTTTTGTCTGCCTGACACACCAATATCTCAGCCTCGGCCCTTAATACAGTTTTCTGGCCTCATTGAGCCAGACTTCACCGACGCTGAAGTACTTCGGGCCATCAAATGCTGTGGACTCAAGAAATCTCCAGGCCCTGATCGACTTGGAGCAAAGTGCCTTCAATTAGGAGGTCCTCCCCTACATAAACTACTTGCAGGACTTTTTACCAAGTGTTTAAGATTCGGCCATTTTCCATCACCCTGGAAAATCAGCCTTTTAGTCCTCATACCCAAACCGGACAGCTCAGCAGAAAACCCACTGGAAAGATTCCGCCCAATTGCTCTTCTCAACACCCTAGCCAAGGTATTTGAGCGTTGCATTTTGGCTCGACTACAATGGCTAGCAGACCGGCACAATTGGTTTTCACCCCTCCAATTTGGATTTGTTCCTTGCCGTTCGGCCGAAAACGCCCTAGCTGCAATAAACCAATTCATAGACAGGGACATGGAAGAGGGGGAGAAAACACTAGTTATTAGCCTAGACATTAGAAGAGCCTTCGACACCGTACATAGGTATTCTATCATTGAAGCCCTACGAGAGGTTAGCTGCCCTGAGGAATTACTACAACTAATTACCAGCTACTTAATAAATAGAAAATGGCCTATAGCGTATGGGGACACACTGCTCACATTCTGTCACTCCGTGGAGTCCCACAAGGAGCGGCTTTAAGTCCCTTTCTCTTCAATATGATTGCAAGAAAAGCATTTACTTTGCAAAAACCTAGAAAGAGCGAATTAGTGGGCTTCGCAGATGATTTCACACTAATGGTGCAGGTGACCCCAAAGCTTCCTAAATGTCAAATAAACAATTTTCTTGAAAATTTCTCACAATGGTGCAGAAGGCATGGAATGTTGGTAAATCCCCACAAGACTCAAGCATGCATGTTTTACAGAAACAAACCAAGATGGCCAAACAAGGACAGCATCTGACTTTTTGACCAGCCCATTGCAATCAACAAAACAATTAAAATCCTTGGTATTACCTTTGATTCAAAGAGACAATTTATTAAACATCTCAACAACAGTTTACTCAAATACCGATGGATACTCCCAAGGCTCACTAGCACCATAAAAGGGCAATTTGGTTCAACCTTCAGTTCCGGACACAAAATTTACAAGAGAGTCATTCTCCCAGCGCTACTATATGGCTCTGGTGTCTGGGGAAAACGTGCATATGACACAAATGGGGCTCGCAAGCTACGTAGTCTCCACTACAAATATGCGAAAACAATAATAAGAGGTGGTCCATGCACACCGACAATACCAGCTATCTCATTGACGGGTTCTCCCCCACTCGATATCTCTATAAAGGCCCACATAGAATATTTAAAAACTTTGAAAACGGGCCACTACGAATCACGCCCAAGTCCTTCCTTTTTACCCTATCCCCCATTACGGAAGATAATCTATTTTACCAAATCACTACAACTAAATGTCACCACCATTTACACAGACGGATCCCAATCATCAGAAGGAGTTGGGGCTGGAGTCATCCTACCACCTCCTCTACAAACCATACAACTTAAACTCCACCAGGAGTGCTCAGCGTTCCAAGCTGAACTGCTTGCCATTCTCTACGCAACAAAAATAACCATGAATTTCCCAAAAGAACACTTCATCATTGCCTCAGACTGCCAATCAGCTCTATCAGCCATATGTAGGTCTTGGCCCCCAAGAACACGACTAATTGCGGAAATAATCTACAACCTACATTTTTCACCAAATGTGCAACTCTGCTGGATCAAAGGCCACAGCGGTATTCCAGGAAATGAACTGGCGGATCAGGCGGCAAAGGCTGCAGCACATTCTAATCTGCCACTATCCTTTACCACCCTCCCAAAGAGCGTCGCACGCGGTAAAAAAGAACAGATTGCCCTCAAAATGTGGACAGACCTCTACATCCAAGACTACTCCACCAGAAATCTACGAAGATTTGCTGCTACCCCGAAACTACTCCTCCAAATGCTTCGAAACATCAAGCATGGATCTACCTCCACAACAATCCTGACCGGACATGGCTACATTCAGGCAGACCTTGCAACAGTCTCAAAAGAAGACCCAACTTGCCCCCACTGCCAAGATGGAGACCAAACCGTAGACCACCTCCTCTTCACTTGCCCAACCTTCCAATACCAAAGATTCCAGACAGCCACTCTCCTAGGTATCACCAACATATGTCCAGCATCCCTAGAAAATCTCCCAAGAAAGAAATCTGCCTGGCAACACCTCATTAATTGGACTTCCACTGGCATTGTACATAAATCCAAGAAGACTTAGGTCAGAAGGACATCCCGGGTAGTTGGCGACTTCTGTACGCTCCAGGAACCTGGGTTACTTAAATAAATAATAATTGTTAATTGTATTTTTACAATTAACAATTAATTAATTGCACTTTTCTAATTAACAATTAATTAATTGTTAATCGCACTTTTCAAATTAACAATTAATTAATTGTTTAGAGAAATTTAATTAATCTAACAAATAAAAAAATTACTGGTGCATAATAAACTGGTATATAATATACTGTACAGGCCTGCGTGGGACGTGGACGCAGGTACAATATAACTATTAAACTATTTAAATACACATGTTAACAACAAATAAAAGACTGATGCAAATGATCATCAATAACTTTAATTAAGCATGATCAGATAGACAATGATAATTTATAATTTCTTGTAATAATTTAAATTACATTTCAGTACCACTCTCTTCTCGAACATGCTGTCCGACAATTTGTGACTCTTTGGCAGATTTGTCATTGTCGCAAAAAAAAAAGGCGTTCAACTGCAGCTGACGATGGTAAAGGTGTGTTGTATTTAATAAAAACACTTTTTATCTCAGGATATCTATTGAGTAGTTGCAAATCTTGGCTTTCCTCTGCAAAAAAATGCAGCATCAAAAGTTCTGCTTTATTCATTGGTGCATCGGAGGAGCATCCGTTTTTTTCTGAGATTGAACTATCGGAGTCAGAGTCAAAATTGAAAAAAAGGTTTTCTTTGGTACTTTTTGTTGTTGCCACTGTTGCTACTATATTTCCACTAATTTTTTCGGAAATGCAGGTCTTGAAAACTTTTAGAATCTTGGTACGATCCGCGGGCTCAAAACAAGTCAACCTTTTATTTTTGAATCTTGGGTAGGATAATGCCGCAATAGCCGCTATTTCAGCTTCAGGAGTGGTGACGTCAAGCATTTTTTCAAATCTCTTCTCTACACTCTCTCTGTATGCCTTGACCAACGGATTGCAAAAGGAAAAGTTGTTTTTCCTTTTCAATTTTTAGCAATTTTTTTCTCAGCGCAAGAAGGCACGGCAGAACTATCCCATAATATGCGTTAGTCTCACTCTGCATTATGTTGAGGGCTTCTGCCACTGGCGAAGTGCACGTCAAATACTCTTGTATGTATTCGAATTCGTTGTCTTTGATAGCATTTTTTATGTTTAATAATCTATGTAAGAGTAAGCTTTTTTCTTTAATATCGAAAATTTGCTGGAGGGCATCAAACAAGCTATTCCATCTGGTCTCACCAGGTCGACTTAACGTGTGTCCTAACACATTCTGCATTCATGGTAAACGGTTTGCGGATTTCGAACAAATTAGAAAGAAAGAATTCGAATAATTAGCTGAAGAAGGGCTTGCCCGAAAGCTTCTTTTATTGCGTTAATAAAAAAGAGTTGCGGCGATATATGATTCCTTCTTTCTAACATTCTGCATTATTTCAGCACTCTTTGGTCGTCCTGCAGCCTTCCACAAAGCATTACATTTCTTCATGATTGCAGCATGCATTTGCGACAGAGGGGTGTCTTGCTCGCTTAAAAGTTTGTTCGCGTCCGTAGTTGCGCAAAGGCTTAACGTATGCGCACAGCATCGTAAATGGGCAGGAAGTAAATGCTCAGGATCTTCTAAATTTGATGATTCGTCGTCTTCAACATCTGATTCAGAAAAGGCTTCTGTTGGCTGAGAGTCTGGCATAACTTCATCAACAATATTTATATTGGTCACTTTGACACCGAACATTTTGAAAGCTTTTACGAAATTGCTGCCATTATCCGTCACCGATGCAACAATTTTATTTGTATTGAGGTCGAAATGATCGTTAATTTCTTGAATTATATCGGATAGTCGATTGTAGCTGTGGACGCCTTTGAATCGTTGACAAGCTAACGCCACTGAAACTCTGCGTAGATCATTTGTGATCCAGTGCGCTGTAACTCCTATAAAACTTCTCTTTTTACTGGACCAAATATCTATTTCTGTGCACACATAGGAAGCTTCTTTTAGTTTCGACTTTATCTTAGCTACTTGCGTTTCATAGTGGTTTTCTATACAACGTCCTAGTGAACGTCGACTCATTAGAGTTAGCCCCATTTCAGATATTTCCAAGTCCGTGAATATTTTTGAAAAATATGGATCTTCCACTGCACGTAATGGGATCATGGAATGTATAAAATATTTCAGAATATTTTCATCGAATTGTTCTTGTGTAATTTTATTCTCATTTGACTTCTCAGTTTTTACCTCGGATTTCTTTTTTTTTACATATCTTTTGTACTCTTCAATGCATTCTTGCCCGTGTTTTCGCTTCAGGTGACTCAAAAAGTTTGACGTACAATTATGATATCCTTTAATTTTAGTTAATACATCTCTTGGACATTTCATACAAAGCGCTGTGATTTTATTACCAGTGGACTCTTCAAGCAAGGATTTGAAATATGTTCCATCTAGCAAGTAAAGCCGCGCTTGCGAAGACGAACACTCGGCGGTGTCAGTTGGTGGCACAGGCGAAGATGTTTCTAATGACTCATTAATGTCCGAAACCGAAAAAGTCACTGGAATGTTACTTTCTTAGTTAATTAACAATTTAATTGAAAAATAATTTTTTAATGCCCAACACTGGTATGTGGTTAGCTTTTCTTGGTTAATCAAGAATGGATAATTGGCCAATTCTGGAATAATAAAAAATCAACGATTAAACACAAGGTAATCAGACTTGATACAAATAAATAATGTGTGATGTTTCGGTAACAGCATTGTTACCATCTTCAAACAAAAGTGCTGAATGAATCTATAATCCAAATACAGTAGAACTTGGATAATTTGAAAACATCTTTATTTCGAATATTTATCTTGGTCCCTAGAATTTCCAATAAATAGAATTTCAATTTTTAATTCAAATTTTTGGATAATTCTATTTCTTTTTTTTATCCCCCCCCCCCCCCCCCCCTTGGGTTTTAAATTATCCAAGTTTGACTGTATAATATATAATCCAAGTGATAAGGCGATATAAACACAAGGTAATCTATAATCCAAGTATAATCTATAATCCAAATTGTGCCTTATAATTAATTACCTTGTATCATTGTTTATAATAAATTTGAACCATTTATGAAACGTATGATTATTTTCAAAATAAATCAATTTTCTACTGCCCTTACTGCAATAATAAAATAATGAGAGGGCCTGGCTCATCATTGGTGAACCCTCCCAGTGGTTTCACCAGTTTATTCTACCGCTTATAATTTCTTATAACATATGGTAAGCTAATGCATCGTATAATTATTGTTTATGTGACTCTGTTTTATAGATGGTATTCTATATACAGTTACGAGCGTCATTCCTCATCTCCTAATCAACAATCAGTCATCAGTTTTCATCTATGTCACCGTTTGCTTTTTTTTTTTGGAATGGCGCCCTCCTATTGGGTGGCTACGGTCACGCCTGGATGCTTTCCTCGTTGTTTTCATACCATTTGAGAGCAGTGCCAGTTAGATAGAAATAAACGTTAGCGAGACAAAGGGTTTCATCCCATTGGTTGTGCTTCGCCACACGTTCATACCCTTTTAACCAGCTACGGGGATCTTCAACACCCTCACCAGAGAACATTGAGGGGTTTCTGGGTAGATGTTGGACAAAAAATGAACCTACCTGAGTAGTTGCTTCTTTCTTGATGTTCATGGTTTTTTCTTCTTGCTCAACCGAGTCAATTTTCCGTTTTTTTCTGAATGGGTATCGATCCAGCATCTCCACCAGTTGTAACGTAGAAATCAAGCCTTGAAATATCCTAAGATGTAAAAGTATTTATTGATGACGTCACAGCGACGAGTCAACAATTATTAACAGGTCAGCCCAAAACTATCTACAGCTAGAAAATCTTAAGCAAGCAAGCAAATAAATATTTTAAAGATGATTTCACAAATACAGATTAATATATATTTTTATAATCTGTTGAATATATTTTCATTGAATAATATTAAATTAAATAATAAAATATTTCTTCGCCACAATATCAAAGCATTGGAATTCATTTTTTTAGCTTACAGCATACTTTCAACAATCTATGTCCTGATATCAATTACTCTATGGAAATAGATAACAACAAATCAATAAATTTCCTGGACATGAATTTATCATACAATAATAACAATATTACAACCTCTATATATATCAAAGCATTCTTATTTAATACTTTTGTCTGATGATGGTAACACTACTGTTATCAAAATGTCACACACTATTTGAATTTGGTCTTATTACCTTGTTTCTAATACAGTAGAATCTCCCTGTAGAGGACAACACTTAATTGCAGGGCCAAAGTGTCCTTTAGGGAGAGGTGTCCTCTTACCGGAGGGTTGATAAAGTGCTGCTACTGTGATAGAGAGATGAGATTGAAACTGATTTATTACAACGTCCATATAAGATTATATAAGGTTAAATACGGAATAAATATGATTATATCATGATAAATATATGAATAAAAAGATGAATAAATAAATAAAGAAAGAGAGAGAGAGAAAAATAGTTTTTTTACTTTGAGAAGTGTGTAGTTGTGGATTGGAATTTATAAAAAAATCTAAGAAATATATAGGCATATATATATTTTAATATTGTTTCAACCAAGAGTTGGAGAAAGTCTACAACATTATTATAAAATATATCACAGATAATTACTTTTTGATGTGAGTTCTAATATGTTCTTTCAACTTTGGCATATTAACTGGCATTACGTCACACCTGTGACATTTTAATGGTCTATTTAAAATATCCTTTGATTCTTTTGGAGACATCATTTTAATATGTCCTTCTCTTTGAAGTTGATCAATTAAATCTTTTGAATCAATAAAAAACTCTGTTGTAAAAGAATTCCAATGTTTTTTATGCTTCAAACAAGGCGAATCTAAATCCTGACTTATAACATGTAAATGCAGACGAGTCATACTTGGTATTGCATGATAACCCAAACGAAATTCTTCTTTGGAATCAAGTTTTTTAATCATATCTTGTCCAATATTTTCCATATGCTTTAAAATATCAATGTGTTCCTTTTTTAATTGTTTTATACTTGAAATTTCTTCCTTAGGCAAAACAAGTAAATGGTGCTGAGCTTTGGGGTATTTGTCTTTAATAACGACTACCCTGTCATCTTCAAAGACCTTTTTTTCCTCGTCTTTCATGGAATCAAGTAATCCATTTTGCCAGGGAAAAGCTTTTTTACTCGGTTTTTCACTTCCAGAGGATAAACGTCTTTTCGCAGAACTCATAGCTCTTAATAAAAAGAAGAGAGCCGGTTCACGTTGAGAAGTAGTAGCTTTTATAAACATAAACAATAAATGAGTCACAGATTATTTGTAGGAGGATTTGTATTAAAAAAAAATTGACCAAATTTAATATTATTATTATTTTTGCGTTTGGCTAATTGGATAATTCGAACGTTTTAAATTCGAATATTCATCTTGGTCCCTAGACTTTTAAGCCTTTTATTCAAAACGTTTTTAAAACGAATTTTTGGATAATTCAAAATTTTGTTGTTCCCTTTGGCTTCAACTTATCCAAGTTCGACTGGATATATATTTATTAGAAATATGAACTATTTATCTAACCTAGCTACCACTTTGCCCCAGTTAATAGGAATTTATCCATCACATGTTTATATCTGTATAAATCTTACACCATAAACTTTGTATCATAAACCTTTGTAGGTAGTTTGAGAAAGGCGTGTGGCGTGTAGAGTCTGAATAAAGCGAATGATGCATGCGGGAGAAATAAATTTTGACTGATTGATGAACTATTTATGAATTATGTTTCTTTTTAAATAAAACAACTTTCTGCTACCTATACTGCAATGATAAAAATAATGGGAGATCCTGGATCATCAGTGGTTGGCCCTCCCAGCAGGTTACACCAGTTCAATCTACCATACCGTTCTATTATTGCATTGTGCTGTTTTACTTAAATACCTATACTGAAATCAACTCTTAGAAAAGGTATTTAAAAAAACTTTAGACATAAGCTTAAAGAAAAGTAGAAATACAAATAATTATAAATCTAAGAATGATCTTCAGAGTATCAGTATATAAGCAAAAAATGGCACAATACAATATTATAGCGGTATGGTATAGTAAACTGGCAAAACCGCTGGGAGGGTCACTACTGATGAGCCAGTAACTCCTTTAATTCTCTCACCGCAGTAAGGAGGGGGGGGGGGGGGGGGCAGTAGAAAATTACTCTATTTGAAAATAATCATACACGGCGATATAAAACTGGTCTGAAAATTTTATTTACATTTTCTGTCTGTTGGTAATGCACGATTTCAACTCGGACACTCCTTCTTGACTTAAAAGGAGAAATAAATAAAAAAAATTCAGATTTATATCTCAAACCTCCTTGGAATTACAGGAAAATAACTAGAAAATCAATATATATTTAATTTATCTTTTATAATTCAGCAATCTGCTTCAATCACCATAATGTATATGTAAGGTGCTGTGTATTGCTTGTGTGGGCGCTGTGGAGGCCGCTGATAAAATAAAAATATTATTCAGAAAATAAAAACTTTTATTGACACCCAAGAGAAAGAGAGGAAAGAAATAGCGGCCATTGGAAGAATGCTTTGTTAGATGGCGCGCGTGCCAATAAGTCCCAGATCCAATTGGGCGCGCCTGCGCAGTGATGTGCTTTCCCAGTTCGCGCTCGCTGCATAGTGTGTTCGCCATACTACATCCCCTCCAGTGGAATACTTAAGGAACCAATGTAGGAATAGAAGGAACTATGATAAAAAAAAAACGTTCTCACTCTTGATTCATTTTGAACTTCTTATTTTGTGCTGAAACAGGCTGCCATTATTTTTTACTTTATTAAGCGCTTGCAGCATTACAGAAGTTGTTTGAGTTAAACCTTCTTTATCATTAATTTTTAACTTGGAATTTTGAAAATTAATTTTAAAAGTTTGCATTTAATTTTTTACAAATTTAAAAACGTGTATTATTTCCGCATTTAAAGAAAATATTTAATTGCGTGCGATTTTTCATTAAAAAAAAAACTTTTCTTTATATTCACTTATGTTATGGTTAATCAATTACTTTTGTGCCTTCTAGGATCCAGGGTTAACCAAGTAAAAAAAAATATTTATTTAAAATTTTCAAAAAAAAAAAAACCAAAAAAAACAAATATATATCACTATATTCTGTGATTTATCAATAAAAACAAATTTGTTCTTGTTTATTACGTTTATTATTTATTTTGGTATCGTTTTTCGCCTAAAATAAAGGCTAATGCCAACTAGTAATTTAATAACTTTAATATTAAATACCAAATTTTTAAAATCGTGTTAATATACCAATAATAAATATGGAAGAAATTAAGAATTTAGAATACCTATCTTTAGTTTCAAAAATATGTACAGAATTAGAAAATCATATAAATATTAATGATAAAGTTCTAGCTGAATTTATTA
Organism: Cordylochernes scorpioides; assembly: GCA_030710605.1. Taxonomy (NCBI): domain Eukaryota; kingdom Metazoa; phylum Arthropoda; class Arachnida; order Pseudoscorpiones; family Chernetidae; genus Cordylochernes; species Cordylochernes scorpioides. The sequence goes on from CP092882.1 coordinate 62,108,514, forward strand.
TACATTTAGCCGATAAAAATGATACTTTCGAAACTTTTAAAAAGGCCATCCATGAACATGACACCTCATTTACTGATTCCTTTTTATCTAACTTACTTAGGATCATTCAACATATGAGGCCTAAAAAGAATAAAAAGGGAAAATCGAATAAACCTAAAAGTGATAAGGATAAGAAAAAAGAGCTTTTCCCCTTTTTAGCTCTTCCAAATGAGGAAAAGAAATTTGAAGAAAAGCCAAAGGAATATGACTTTTCTCTTTTTGAGCCTGAAAATATTCAAAAATATTACCAAGAAGAAAATAAAGAGAAAGAAAAAACTCAAGAAAAACGTCGGAAGCATTCAAGATCCAGATCACCAAGCCCAGATAGAAAAAAGAAGAAAACTGAAAGAAGATATGAGAAAGATGAGCGAGATTATAGACATTATAAGGATCGATCAAGCCGTCATGATGAAAGACGACATAGATATGACCGTGATTACAAAGATGATAAGTATTCCAGAAGAAGTCCAGATAGAAGAGAACATCGAAGAGATAATAGATCAGGACGTCAAGAAGAAAAAAGTTATAAGGATGAAAGACCAATGGAACCTGAAGTAGGAAAAATCTATTCAGGTAAGATTACAAATATAATGCAATTTGGATGTTTTGTACAGTTAGATGGGCTTAGAAGACGATGGGAGGGTTTAGTACATATCTCCCAGCTACGGCGAGAGGGTAGAGTGACCAGTGTGGGAGATGTGGTACAGAGGGGACAGGCAGTTAAGGTGAAAGTTCTTTCCTTCACCGGCCAGAAGACAAGCCTCTCTCTGAAAGATGTTGATCAAGAAACAGGTCGGGATCTTAATCCATCAACATCCAGCACTCGGGATTCTGAGCAGACCCTGAGAAATCCTGACAGACCAACTAGCCTCCCATTGATGCCAAAGCCAGAAGATGAGGATGTTGGAGTTAGACAAAAAGTTCAAAGGATTTCTTCACCAGAAAGATGGGAGATAAAACAGATGATGGCAGCCAACTGCATTGACAAATCAGAACTTCCAGACTTTGACGACTCAGTGGGACTCCTGCCAAGAGATGATGATGACGATGAAGACATTGAGATAGAACTGGTGGAGGATGAGCCTCCCTTCCTACGGGGCCACGGCAGGGCTAACATTCAGGAACTCAGCCCTGTCAGGATCATGAAGAACTTGGATGGTTCCCTGGCCCAAGCTGCCATGATGCAGTCTGCCCTGGCCAAAGAGAGGAGGGAGGTGAAGCAGCAGCAGAGAGATGCCGAGATGGACACCACCCACAACTCCCTGGGGAAGAACTGGATTGATCCCATGCCAGAGATTGAAGGGAAAGCTGGGGCCTCAAATTCCAGAGGAGTAGGCTTGTCCATGCAAGACCTCCCAGAGTGGAAGAAGCACATCACTGGTGGGGCAAAGGCATCCTACGGCAAGAAAACTCAGCTGACCATAATTGAACAGCGACAAAGTTTGCCTATTTACAAGTTGAAAGATCAACTCATCAAGGCTGTGACCGAAAATCAAATTTTAATTGTCATCGGAGAGACGGGATCAGGAAAGACAACTCAAATAACCCAGTACCTTTCAGAGGCAGGGTTCACCTCTAGAGGCAAAATTGGCTGCACCCAGCCGAGGAGAGTGGCTGCCATGTCTGTAGCCAAGAGAGTGGCAGAAGAATACGGCTGTCGTCTAGGACAAGAAGTAGGCTACACCATCCGTTTTGAGGACTGCACCAGCCCGGAGACAGACATCAAGTACATGACTGATGGTATGCTTCTGAGAGAATGCCTGGTTGACCCAGATTTGAAGTCCTATGCTGTGGTGATGCTTGATGAAGCTCACGAGAGGACAATCCACACAGATGTGCTCTTTGGTCTCCTGAAGAAAGCAGTGAAGAAACGGCCGGAGCTGAAGCTCATTGTGACCTCTGCCACCCTGGATGCCGTGAAGTTCTCCCAATATTTCCTGGAAGCCCCCATCTTCACCATCCCAGGCCGGACATTCCCCGTGGAGATCCTGTACACCAAAGAGCCTGAGAATGATTACCTGGATGCTTCTCTCATCACTGTTATGCAAATTCATCTTCAAGAGCCACCTGGAGATATCCTGCTTTTCCTTACTGGTCAGGAGGAAATCGACACGGCCTGTGAGATCCTCTATGAGCGGATGAAGTCTCTCGGACCTGAAGTTCCAGAATTGATCATCCTCCCAGTGTACTCTGCCCTCCCCAGTGAGATGCAGACCAGAATCTTCGAGCCGGCCCCGCCAGGTTCCCGCAAGGTGGTCATTGCCACCAACATTGCAGAGACCTCCCTGACAATTGATGGCATTTTTTACGTGGTGGACCCAGGCTTTGTGAAGCAGAAGGTGTACAATTCTAAGACAGGGATGGATTCCCTTGTGGTGACTCCCATATCCCAAGCTCAAGCTAAACAAAGAGCAGGCAGGGCTGGGCGCACGGGGCCTGGCAAATGCTACCGTCTCTATACAGAGCGTGCATATAGGGATGAGATGCTGACCACTCCAGTTCCTGAAATCCAGAGAACCAACCTTGCCGCCACTGTGCTACAGCTCAAAGCCATGGGCATCAATGACCTCCTCTCATTTGACTTCATGGATGCCCCGCCCACTGAGGCTCTCATTATAGCCCTGGAACAGCTTCACTCCCTCAGTGCCTTGGACGACGAGGGTCTGCTGACCAGACTGGGGAGGAGAATGGCGGAGTTCCCCCTGGAGCCCAACCTCTCCAAGATGCTGATCATGTCAGTCCACCTGGGCTGCAGCGAGGAGGTTCTCACAGTTGTGTCCATGCTCTCCGTGCAGAATGTCTTCTACCGGCCCAAGGACAAGCAATCCCTGGCTGACCAGAAGAAGGCCAAGTTCAACCAGATGGAAGGAGACCACCTCACCCTTCTGGCGGTCTACAACTCCTGGAAGAACAACAAGTTCTCCAATGCCTGGTGCTACGAGAACTTTGTGCAGATGAGGACTCTGAAGAGGGCCCAGGATGTCCGTAAGCAACTCCTGGGTATCATGGATAGGCATCAGTTGGATGTGGTCTCCTGCGGGAAGAACACGGCGAGGGTCCAAAAAGCCATTTGCAGCGGTTTCTTCCGCAAGGCTGCCAAGAAAGATCCGCAAGAGGGCTACAGGTCACTAGTGGAAGGCCAGGTGGTATACATCCATCCTTCCAGCGCGCTGTTCAACCGGCAGCCAGAGTGGGTGGTATACCACGAGCTGGTGCAGACCACCAAGGAGTACATGCGAGAAGTCACCACCATCGACCCCAAGTGGCTGGTGGAGTATGCCCCTGCCTTCTTCAAGTTCGCAGAACCCACCAAGCTGAGCAAGCACAAGAAACAGCTACGGCTGGAGCCACTCTACAACAAGTATGAGGAGCCCAACGCCTGGAGAATCTCACGTGTCAGAAGACGCAGAAACTAAGCACGGATTGTCTAGTGACTTGTATTATAATGTGCATTGTTGTAAATATTATCATTCCTTTTTTTCTAAATAAATTATTTCTAAAAAAAAAAAGTACTTTTTTTGACTAAGAATGCAAAAGTTGAATACTTGTTTCACAAATTAACTTATTAATGCACTGAAGTTTCCTTTCCAAATAAAAAAAATTAGATAGTGACTTTTTTTTTCTTCAAATTTTCAAATAAAAGTGCCTATTTTTTTAAAACTATCTATAGTGTTTTCTAAGCCAAATATATATATATATAAAATGTAAAAATTATTTTGGGTAAAATAAAAAAAAAGGTAGAATTTATATCCTTGATTCAAATTGGTTTATTTTGATTAGTACATGATAAAGAAATTCACACATCTCAACTTTTATGAAATTTTAGATTCTTGTAAACAACGTTTGTTTATGATGCACTAGCGCGCCATCTGTTATGAAAATTTGAAACCATTTTAGATGGGTAAAATTCTTTTTTTAAATAAACAATTTCTACTGCCCTTATTGCGATCGAAAAATGCAATATAACAGCGGTGTGGTAGATTAAACTGGCAAAACCACTGGGAGGGTTCACCACTGATGAGCCAGGCCCTCCCATTAATTTTCCATCGCAGTAAGGGCAGTAGAAATTGTTTAATTTCAAAAGGAATTTTACACATCTATAATAGTTTAGAATTTTCAATGTTTGTTTATCTTTAAAAAGGAATAAAAGTTTACGGAGACGTGTTTCTTTTATTTATGCTGTTTAATCGGCAAACTTTCGTACTTTGACGTCCTTCATAGTTGCCTGTTGAAGGACAAAGTCCAAAAGCTTGCCGATTAAACAGCATAAATAAAGAAACTCATCGCCGTAAACTTTTATTCCTTTTTAAAGATGTTGTATGGCGATTCCTTCTCTTGTAATGTTTGTTTATAGTTGAGGAACCCATTTTTTGATATTCAAATATACAGGACAGTTGTAGAACTCTAGTATCCTTAAAAAAGAGGTGTCATCTTACTGGAGTATAGCTAATTGTTTTTTTTTTTTTTTTTGCTTATCCCTAGTACACGTGGTACAGGCCATGATAATCTTGGTGGGTAGTTGGTGACTGCTTTTACTGTAAGTGCACCACATATCTACACATGTGAAAAGCAGTTCGACTTTGCACTTACAAATGTGCCAGAGCCCCGTTTGGTTACTTGCACTCGCTGGTGGGGTTGGACTTTTGCAAGAATCGGGGGCCATTGAGGCATTTTTTTTTTAAACAGAAAAAAGTGCCCAATGCGGGAATCGAACCCGGGTCGTAGCGATCGAAAACCAACGGTGTAGACTATCCTTCCACCGACCCCCCAGCTAATTGGTAAAAATGGTAATTTGGCAAATGGAAACTGTCTCTGGTAGATGATGGAAATCAACATAATTTTATTGACGTCTTGTCAATACATGCCAAAGTGCACAGTCTGTACTATTAATTTAAAATAATTAGATATATACAACAACTAGCCGAATGACCCGGGCAACGCCCGGGTTTTACCCGATTAAATGTTTTTATTCAAATACTATTCGTTACAATTATAAATTGGCACCGTGGATGTCACTCTTGTGAAACGTCCCGCTCCAAACTTTGTGTCTGAGAAGCGACATTTTTATAGAAAGATGATCTGGCTTTTGTTTTCTGCTCGAATGAATGTTTTTCTGTTAGAATTTTGTTCCTGCGTACAAAATAATGAGCTGGTTTCACCCGTGGTCTGCTTTTTGGAATTTTTCCCGATATAATTTTGTATCTGATAATCTTACATGATACAGCAATATCGTCATCATCATTTTCTGACTAATAATATATAGTTTTAATAATTGATTTATATATTTTTTAAAATAGCCTATCGTCTTCCCCGTATTTTTTTACCTATGTATGGAAATTTTGGTTTGAATTAGTGAACTACTGCGAATTTGTATACGGGTCATACAGACAAACATACAAACATTCATTTTTATATATATATATATATATTAATATTATATTATATTAATATTGAAATACCAAGTTTTTTTTACGTCTTTGGACTATTATATTACTATATTTCTAATTAAATTTATTATACTTGGAACACATTTTAGCATTTTTACAATTTATAAATGTAATTTCACCAGATACCGCGAGAGGCGCTGCTTGCGAGTGAAAGTAGAAAATTGCAAAGAATATTTATTTCAAATCGAATTCAAACCAGAAATCTTCCCAGTAGTATAGTAAATAACTTCCTAAAGTTTCACGGCGATTGGATAATCTTACCTTTTAAAAACAATAATCATGTGAACAAACTAACATTCATCGTGTAAGCAAACCACGTGTTAATTATTAACCAATCAAATTTATTTATCGTCGCGACCAGTGCGGCGCCAAGCGGCAAAAGGCTGGAACTAATCCATTTCAGTTAAACATTTTTTTAAAAAAGCACATTAACCTTTGTAGTTTTTTGAATAGCCTATATGTTAAACGAAATCTTCAGCTACCTACATGCGATATTCCATAATGATTGAGTCAGTAGATTTTGCGTGAAGCGATAACAAACATCGATTTCGCATTTCATTTTTATAGATATAAGGATGTACATAGCAGTGGGTCGGTGGAAGGGTGGTCTAAACCATTGGTTTTCAACTGTTACGACCCAGGATTGAATTCCACATTGGGAACTTTTTTATAATTAAAAAAAATGCTCCAATAGCCTCTGACTCTTGCAAAAGTCCAACCCCACCAGCGAGTGCAACTAACCAAACTTCACACGTGTAAAGATATGGTGCACTTATATTAAAAACAGTCACCAACTTTTACCAACAATGATTATCATGGCCTGTACCATGTATACTAGAGACAATAAAAAAAAAAAGAATGTACATATCGCCTCTCCATCGCTGAAGAGTGTTGGAGAATTACCAGTGGGTCTCCAGCAACACCATGTATTTCGCGATCTCCAAAGAAAACGTAAATTGCATGCTTCGCCTTTGAGGAGATGATGATGGCACGGTCCTCGAGGCCAACTAGAAAAATCCAGGACTACAGGCGTTGGAACCATTTGGAAGTGACCATAGGCCTATTTTAACTGAAATTATAAGTCAAAGGCTCAAAATACAACCTTTCAGAAAATTACATAGGAATTTTAGGAAAGCTAAATGGGACCTATTTAAAGCAACATTAACTGGAACACTGAGGGGATAATAAAAAAAAATAATAATGTAAGTCTTCCACTATCAGATTGTAGTTGATATGGCACAATTTGGATTATAGATTATAAACACAAGGTAATAAGAGAACAAATCAAAATTAATAAATAGTGTGTGATGTTTTGGTAACAGCGTTGTTACCATCTTTAGACAAAAGTACTGAATGCTGTGGTAAAATTTCTCATTCAGTACTTTTGTCTGAAGGTATCATCAGACAAAAGAATCATTTCCAGACAAAAAATAATCTTTTGTCTGATGATGGTGACAATGCTGTTACCGAAACGTCACACACTATTTGTTTTGATTTGGTCTTATTACCTTGAGATTGTAGTTGATTAAAGATCTGCCCTGTTATTTGGCATTTACAATGATAGAGCTGGCATTGATTAGCAGATGGTAGGTAATGGTCACAAGGTAATAAGCTAAGTCGGCCTGCCCCCCACTGAGTAGTGCTCCCAGTCTTAATGACAATGGCAGATGCATTCTACTTCACCCAGTTATGATGGTTGTCAAGTCTCAAGCTCTACAAGCTTGATACCCTAATATGATTGAGTGGAGATAAGAAAGAAGAAGACAAGGTATTAAGACCAAATCCATTGTGTTTATAATCCAAATTGTGCCTTATCTGTAGTTGGTGTTATTCTATGCATCCCACAATAATGTAATTATGTTGTTGCAGCTTTGCAGAGTAATTGACCTTGGTTTGCTCCTTCTTGGTATTATACATGTTTCCCAAGAGAGTTTCCATACTTAAAGCCAATAAAGAACCCAAATAAAAGTAGATTACCTTTTTAATTTACAGTAGAACCTACCTTTAGTGGACACCTCTCTACAAAGGACAGTTTTCATTTGCAAAATTACCATTTTGACGTGACAACGTCTTAAATTAGGTTGCGGCTGGGAGTCACTTATGAAAAAGTGTAACGCCCGGTAACGTTACGATGAGTCACCGAACGAGAGTGCTGCGCGCGCAGCGCTAGAGAATTAGGCGCATTGAATCGCCGCATGCTTGTCTTTGTCTTTCTCGAACGTTCTTGGCGTTGGAAAAACAAGAAAGCGTCATAATACAAGTTCACACGTGTGGTTAAAGTATCGTCAGCTGTGTCTGTAGTGAAAATGTGGAGTGCTTAGATTCGTCATTTACAACAACTACAACAATAAAGGTAAATAATTGTACACTGATATTTCATTATCGTAAACTATGATTGATTGATTAATTGTTAGATTGACACAAAAGTTGAGAAACTGAGTTTATAGGTTATGTCATACTATTGATAAATGTTGATAGTGTTAAGTAAATTATTAGTTTAAAATTAATTAATTAATTAATTATTATTTTACAAATTTTAAATAGTTTCAAATTTATTTAGCAAAAATTTGAACCTTCGATCTGAATAAATGTTTTGATTTCCGAATTGATTATTTAAAATTACAAATATTAAGAAAAAGTGGCAGATATAAGAAAACTTTATTTAAACTGTGTTGAGCAAGAATTTTAACATCTAATATAAGTAAATGTTTTAATTTTCAACTTTATCATTTACAATTACAAATTTTATTTAATTTCAAATTTATTTAGCAAAAATTTGAACCTTCGATCTGAATAAGTGTTTTGATTTTCAAATTGATTCTTTAAAATTAAAAATTCATCCATTCAATTTCAAATGTTCAACAGGAATCACCACTCTCAAAACAATGGAAACGGTGCCTTCAACTTCCAGTACTTCAATGGAGACGGAGGATATCGTGCCGTCAACGTCTGCAGTACCTTTCGTTGTTCCACACACCACCTCTACCGCCAGAACGAATGCTCAGCGACAACGTGAGTACAGACTACGAAAAGCATTGACCAGAACTCCTGAACAAGTAAGAGCCTTTGCAAAAGCGGCTGCGGAGAGGCAACGCAGGTTCAAGCTACGTAGATCTGCTAACATAGCCCTCACCAGCGGTACGTCAGAGTCACCTGCTTCAACGTCTTGTTCTGTGGTGGAGAGAACAAGCGTTCCTGTCGTGGCGGAGAGAACGAGCGTTCCCCTAACTAACGCTCAACGGCAACGTGCATTCCGACAACGTAGAGCAGCATCTTCTCGGACTGATGTACAACCGACTACTTCTTCAAGCCAAACAGCAATACAACTGGAACAATCCACCTGGTATACCAAATGGTCATCGTCAATACGGAGATTTCAATCTACTTTCCTGGACAACGATTTTGGCCATGCTTGCTCGGTTTGTGACAGATTGTGGTTCAAGAATGACCTTAAAACCATCACTGCACTACAACTGAAGGTAATCTCGGATTGGTACGTTAAGGAAAATCGGCAGCTACGCAAGGAGGATTATACAAAGTCTTGCAACACCTGTAGACAATCACTGAATAAGCGTAAGCTTCCTACTCTCGCAAAGGTCAACGGCTTCTCATATCCTGACATACCTCCAGGTCTACCGCCTCTGGATCCTATCAGTGAACGTTTGGTCTCACCGCGCCTTCTGTGTGGTGATTTTTAACAAAAACGTAAAGCCTGACAACTCGTTTCTTAATTTCATGAAAAATACGTATAATCTTGATTGCGTATCAAACGTTTCTAAGTCAACTACGTTAAAAGGAACAACTATCGACTTGACTTTCGCAAGACACATTACAGCAGAAACACTTCCTTTCATTTCATATTTCTCCTATCATCGTCCTATCCTCAACAAAATCACTCAAATAGGAATTAGTTAAGTTTAAGTTTACATGTACAATGTTTTAGTAAACAAAATATATTTCTATAGTTAAAATTTGTGCAATTCTTATTTTCATTCAATTCCTTGTTCCTATTGTGCAATTTAATTATATTCATATCAATAAATATTCTACCGTTGTCACGTAAAATCTTCGCCCGTAAAACCGACTTTACAGGCAACCATTGTTTTTTTACTATTTAGGAACTCTCTGGTAAAAGGACATCTCTCCCTAAAGAACCCTTTGGCTCTACAATTAGGTGTTGTCCTTTACAGGGAGGCTCTACTGTATTGTTTGTTTATTCGTTGTCTTCCTCGTAGTTTATGATCCTGAGTTTTAGTGTAGTCCTCGCCAATAAGCAATCAGAGAGAGAGATATTTATAACCCAGGGAGCGCAGAACGCCAACTACCCGGGGAGTCCAGCTCACTAGTATGGACTAGTGTTGAGCGCTTTTACTCACGTCCTGTTTTGATTGCTGAGTTTAACCAGTTGACCAAGAAGTTCCATGCTGAGGTTGAGTCTGGGAGGCTGGCCATAGATCTAGGATTGAGATGGGTCAGTTCAAGCAGGATAGATAAAACAATCATGATACAGTTAAACCTGTCTATAGCACCCCCTCTAAATAGCGCCTTCCTCTCTATAATGCCCGATTTTAAATACGTAGTACGATGCGATTCACATTAAAAGTGACTTGTCTATAGCATCCCCTCTCTATAGCACCCTATTTTGGTGAGTCCCAAGAGGGGGCGCTCTAGACAGGTTTAACTGAATATGTACAATAACAATATTACAAAAGGAATGAAACTATAAAAAAGAATGATACCATAGTATATCATCTGTTTAAAATAAATATTAAATATCATAGAATATTTTGAATACATGTAGGGCACATGATGCAACACTCCCAGAGGTAAAGTCTCCCATGAGGGACCATACATGGCTAAATAGGGTCACTCCTGGAGATGGTCTCTTATCAGAGGCTGTGTCATGTCAAGAGGAGTCTTTCAACTAAAACAGCCTCTGAATAAAAAAAAGTGGGTAACACCCTCGATTCCTGACAGCCATGAACTGGGATTGAATCCTGCATTAACATTTTGTTTAATATGTGAATAACCTTCACATTCATTGTTTGCTTATCCCTAGTACACGTGGTACATGCCATGATAATCATGGTGGGTAGGGGGGTCAGTGGAATGCTGGTTAAACTGTTTGGTTTTCGACCACTACGACCCGGGTTCGATTCCTGCATTGGACACTTTTTTCTGTTAAAAAAAAAAAATGCTCCTATGGCCCCCGATTCTTGCAAAAGTCCAACCCCACCAGCGAGTGCAAGTAACCAAACGGGGCTCTGGAACATTTGTAAGTGCAAAGTCAAACTGCTTTTCACATGTGTAGACATGTGGTACGCTTACAGTAAAAAGCAGTCGCTAACTTCCCACCATGATTATCATGGCCTGTACCACGTGTACTAGGGATAAGCAAAAAAAAAATCATGGTGGGTAGAAGTAGGCGACTGCTTTTACTGTAAGTACACCACATGTCTACACATGTTAAAAGCAGTTCGACTTTTACACTTACAAATATGTCAGAGCACCATTTGGTTACTTGCACTCGCTTGTGGGATTGGACTTTTGCAAGATTTGGGGGCCATTTGAACTTTCTTTTTTTTTTTTTTTGATAAGAGAAAAGTGCCAAATGCGGGATTCAATCTCAGGTCGTGGTGGTTGAAAACCAACGGTTTAGACCATCCTTCCATTGACCTCCACCCAAAGTAATAGATAAAATAAAATACAGTATCAAACTTTAGTGTAACAACATTATTTGGGATTAAGATTTTATGATGTTAGGTTTCCAAGAGTTTCTACCTGAAGCCAGAGAATCTACCACCCAACTAGACGAAAGAGACCTCCTCCGTGCCATCAAAACCCAATGCCTGCAGGAATGGAAATCTGCTGCTGCACATGACTGGTACAGAGCAGGAGGGACAAGCACCGGTTCTATCCTCCCAAGAGAACAACAGTCTTTGATTTCCAGACTTAAGTCTGGTCATCTATGGACAATGACTTTCCAGAATGGTTACAAGGTTTTCCCACTATGTACTAAGTGTCAACCTGCAACCCCAAAACACATTGTTAAGGTACGATAGGTCAGATTGAAGAAACCTCCTCTTAACAAGTAAGACTTTTACCCAAAGTCTTGATATTATTTGGACTGCCTCGGGTGATCAAGCAAGAAAAGAAAATACCGTAGACAAAACCCAGCGGCTACACACGTACAGCTCTCGCTCTACTAAGAAAACTCTTTATTTAAACAACACTGCTTAGTTATATACATTCAAGGAAATTTACATAATAATAATTTATACATTCAATAGAAAATCTACATTTCCAGTCATACATTCAAAAAGATATTTACATACTATGTCACGACTTTTAACATACCCCCACCTTTCTTTTTTGTAAAACAAGAAAGAAAAAATCCGTTCCACCGTGATGGGGGGATCCCGGTAGGTCAGATTGAAGAAACCTCCTCTTAACAAGTAAGACTTTTACCCAAAGTCTTGATATTGATTGGACTGCTTCGGGTGATCAAGCGAGAAAGAAAATAACGAACACAAAAACCAGCGGCCACACACGTGAAGCTCTCGCTCTACTAAGAAACTCTTTATTTAAACAACACGGCTAAGTTATATACACATTCAAAAGGAAATTTACATAATAATAATTTATACATTCAATAGAAAATCTACATTTCCAGTCATACATTCAAAAAGATATTTACATACTATGTCACGACTTCTAACATACCCCTACCTTTTGAATCAGTACCTTGTTCTGCATCTATATTTTTCGCTTCATTTCCATCATGATCTTTTCCCTTGTTGTATTTATCGTCCTTATTCTTTGCATAATCAGATTTATTTATGGTTTTCAAATCTTGGGATTCTGTTTCTTTATAATTATCCTTTATTTTAAATTCCGCATCTCTCGTTGGTCCTGCTTCCACCAATTTCCTCGATGCTGGAACTCTGACAACTCCTTCCTCATTTTCCTCATTATCATCAATCGATTCAGTTTCATCTGAAATCTTTACTTGGTCAGCGCCTTCAGCTACCGCTCTAGAATTGTTTACCGGTTCATAACCTTTAATTGCAGTCTCAGAATCCTTCACTCCATCGCCCTTAGGCCTCGCTTCAGAATCCTTTACGCCTTCGCCCTTTGGCTCCTCTTCAGAATCCTTTACGCCTTCGCCCTTAGGCTTCGCTTCAGAATCCTTTACTCCGTCGCCCTTAGGCTCATCTTCAGAATCCTTTACTCCGTCGCCCTTAGGCTCATCTTCAGAATCTTTTACTCCGTCGCCCTTAGGCTCATCTTCAGAATCTTTTACTCCGTCGCCCTTAGGCTCATCTTCAGAGTCTTTTACTCCGTCGCCTTTAGGCTCATCTTCAGAATCCTTTACTCCGTCGCCCTTAGGCTCATCTTCATAGTCTTTTACTCCGTCGCCCTTAGGCTCATCTTCAGAATCCTTTACTCCGTCGCCCTTAGGCTCATCCTCAGAATCCTTTACTCCGTCGCCCTTAGGCTCATCCTCAGAATCCTTTACTCCGTCGCCCTTAGTCTCATCTTCAGAATCCTTTTTTCCTTCGTCCTTAGGATTCGCTTCAGATTCCTTTACGCCTTTGCCCTTAGGCTTCGCTTCAGAATCATTTACTCCGTCGCCCTTAGGCTTCGCTTTTTGACCTTCAGATTCTTTTACTTGATCTCCTTTATCTCCGTCTTTAGAATTCACTTTATCAGGTTTTGCTTCCGCTTCATTTGCTTTGTCTTTAGCCTCAGCTTCCTTCACACTTACATAGCTACCAACTGCAGTTTCTGAATCCTTCACTTCATTGCATTTAACTGCCTCGTTCAATTCCTCTTTTTTAATAGCATTCACAGCACCTTTTGTCTCCCCTCATATTCAATATCTATTATAGAGGGAGCTGAACAAGCTTCCTTTAGCTTTCTAGCTTTAGCTAAAGCAGGCTTCACATCCGTAGCTCTAGCAGTTTTTACAGAATCCTCTTTTTCCACGCCTTCAATTTCATTTTTCTTGGACTCTTCCAGGCTTTTCGACAGAGACGTAGAAGTAGTCTGAAGTTTGATAACTTTCTGCTTATCGGTTTCTGAATTTGGAGAGGCACTAGACGCCCCTGGTGGAATTTGAGAAGTCTTGGCCTGAGCATCCCTATCCTGCTCACGCATTACGCGAATTCTAGCCTCCAAATAAAATCTTTCCATGATATAGGTTTCACACTCCCCAAACTCCCTATCTATCTCCCCGTCAGTAGCCTCAGCTTTGGCTAACAAAATTGCCTGGCATCGTTCATTCAATGCCACCAGCTCCAAATGGAGAGCTTCCAATCTATCAAATTTTTCATATATGCCACTTTTATCAATAAGAGGATCCCTTAACTCTGTATTTATATCATTTACCACTTCGGTAAAAACACCTCTTATCGCCTTTCTATGCCTTCTGCTAACATCCTCCATCTCACCTTGTAGTTATCCTTTCACCTTGTAGGTATCCTTTTTACCCTGTAGCTTCCTCAACTTCTTTGCCCTTGAGCTCCTTTATACTTGAGCCTCTTCAACTTCTTTGCCCACTTGAGCTTCTTCAACTTCTTTGCCTTACTTGAGCTTCTCTTTTCCCAAGAGCTCCTTTTAACCTTTAACAAAGGGCTTCTTGAGCTCCTTTAAACCTTTAACAAAGGGCTTCTTGAGCTCCTCTAAACCCTTAACAAAGGGCCTCTTGAGCTCCTTTAAACCTTTAACAAAGGGCTTCTTGAGCTCCTTTAAACCTTTAACAAAGGGCTTCTTGAGCTCCTTTAAACCTTTAACAAAGGGCCTCTTGAGCTCCTTTAAACCTTTAACAAAGGGCCTCTTGAGCTCCTTTAAACCTTTAACAAAGGGCTTCTTGAGCTCCTTTAAACCTTTAACAAAGGGCCTCTTGAGCTCCTTTAAACCTTTAACAAAGGGCTTCTTGAGCTCCTTTAAACCTTTAACAAAGGGCTTCTTGAGCTCCTTTAAACCTTTAACAAAGGGCTTCTTGAGCTCCTTTAAACCTTTAACAAAGGGCCTCTTGAGCTCCTTTAAACCTTTAACAAAGGGCTTCTTGAGCTCCTTTAAACCTTTAACAAAGGGCCTCTTGAGCTCCTTTAAACCTTTAACAAAGGGCTTCTTGAGCTCCTTTAAACCTTTAACAAAGGGCTTCTTGAGCTCCTTTAAACCTTTAACAAAGGGCCTCTTGAGCTCCTTTAAACCTTTAACAAAGGGCTTCTTGAGCTTCTTTGCCTTGAGCTTCTTTAGCTTCTCTGCCTTTGAGCTTCTTTAGCTCCCTTGCCTTTGAGCTTCTTTAGCTTCTTTGCCTTGAGCTTCTTTAGCTTCTTTGCCTTTGAGCTTCTTTAGCTTCTCTGCCTTTGAGCTTCTTTAGCTCCTTTGCCTTTTGAGCTTCCTTAGCTTCTTTGCCTTTGAGCTTCTTTAGCTCCTTTGCCTTTGAGCTTCTTTGCCTTGAGCTTCTTTAGCTTCTTTGCCTTTTGAGCTTCCTTAGCTTCTTTGCCTTGAGCTTCTTTAGCTCCTTTGCCTTTGAGCTTCTTTGCCTTTTGAGCTTCCTTAGCTTCTTTGCCTTTGAGCTTCTTTAGCTCCTTTGCTTTTGAGCTTCTTTAGCTTCTTTGCCTTGAGCTTCTTTGCCTTTTGAGCTTCCTTAGCTTCTTTGCCTTGAGCTTCTTTAGCTCCTTTTCCTTTGAGCTTCTTTAGCTCGGGAGACAGCGCTACCAGGTCTTCCCGCCTGCTGTTACTCGGGAGACAGCGCCACCAGGTCTTCCCGCCTTCTGTTCCTCGGGAGACAGCGCCACCAGGTCTTCCCGTCTTCTCTACTTGACCAGCCCACGCAGCACACCCGGGGATGCCACTAAATGTTAAGGTACGATAGGTCAGATTGAAGAAACCTCCTCTTAACAAGTAAGACTTTTACCCAAAGTCTTGATATTATTTGGACTGCCTCGGGTGATCAAGCAAGAAAAGAAAATACCGTAGACAAAACCCAGCGGCTACACACGTACAGCTCTCGCTCTACTAAGGAAACTCTTTATTTAAACAACACTGCTTAGTTATATACATTCAAGGAAATTTACATAATAATAATTTATACATTCAATAGAAAATCTACATTTCCAGTCATACATTCAAAAAGATATTTACATACTATGTCACGACTTTTAACACACATTATTGACTGTATTGACTCATCCATTGATGAGTTCAACCCATCCCCAGAAGACACCATCAACAAGCATTATCTACGGACAATGACTTTCCAGAATGGTTGCAAGGTTTTCCCACTATGTACTAAGTGTCAACCTGCAACCCCAAACCACATCATTGACTGTATTGACTCATCCATTGATGAGTTCTACCCATCCCCAGCAGACACCATCAACAAGCATTAACTACGGACAATGACTTTCCAGAATGGTTGCAAGGTTTTCCCACTATGTACTAAGTGCAATTCTCAACCTGCAACCCTAAAACACATTATTACCTGTATTGACTCATCCATTGATGAGCTCTACTCATCCCCAGCAGACACCATCAAAAGTCTAAAACTCTACAAGCTTGACACCCTAATATGATTGAGTGGAGATAAGAAAGAATTTCCCCCACTGTATTAAAACTTTTAAAAAGAGAACCTGATGTAATTTGAACAAGAAACTTTCTGAACCATAGTCAGTTGATCTAATGTTACACCTAAAAATAGAATATACCATTTTACATTGACATTTACACTGGGGTGCTGTAGTGTAAAGATGAGTCATGTACAGTTACTATGGTACGACTGAAGTTGTTTAATAGCTTGATGTAAAACTCATTGTGAAGTCCAACCCCTTCTCTACATGGCGGGGGGGAGAAGCAGCACAAGTAAGTGTAACTGTCAACAGGGAACCCTGAAATGTGGCTGACTACCGGGGCAATGGCACCCCTCCTTTTCCATGGAGTGAACACAAGGTAATAAAACCTAATCCAAATATATAAATAGTGTGTGATGTTTTGTTAACAGCATTGTTACATCTTCAGACAAAAGTGCTGAATGAATCTATAATCCAAATACAATAGAACTTGGATAATTTGAACTTTAATTTGAAAAAGTCTTTAATTCGAATATTTATCTTGGTCCCTAGATCTTCCTATAAATAGAAATTCCGTTCCTAATTCGAATTTTTGGATAATTCAATTTTTTTTTGATCCCTTGGGCTTTGAATTATCCAAGTTTGACTGTATAATATATAATCCAAGTGATAAGGCGATATAAACACAAGGTAATCTATAATCCAAGTATAATCTATAATCCAAATTGTGCCTTATAATTACCTTGTATCATTGTTTATAATAAATTTGAACTATTTATGATACGTATGATTCTTTTAAAAATAAATCAATTTCCTACTGCCCTTACTGCACTAATAAAATAATGAGAGGGCCTGGCTCATCATTGGTGAACCCTCCCAGTGGTTTCACCAGTTTATTCTACAGCTTATAATTTCTTATAAAAGATGGTAAGCTAATGCATCGTATAATTATAGTTTATGTGACTCTGTTTTATAGATGGTATTGAGTTATATGTGTGGGTGAAAATTACTTATAGTGGAACTCCACCTTTGCCGGTCCCAAGCCCGGATGAAAAAGGAGGAGGGGGAGCAGTAACAAGCTCACTAAAAAACCTGGGCTCAGCTGGCCCGGCTGATAGTACCCTGAAAGGACTCCTAATCCAGGGATACAGGATGAGCAGCGTTTGTACTCCATGTTAGGAGTGGCTGCACATGGTGTCTGTTCCTCATGTCAGAGGCGGCCATTTATTTTGGAGCTAAGTCGGCCTGCCACTGAGTAGTGCTCCCAGTCTTAATGACAAAGGCAGACACATTCTACTTCACCCAGTCATGATGGTTGTCAAACAGACACCATCAAGGGTCACAACTTGTTATCCTAATATGATTGAGTGGAGATAAGAAAGAAGAAGAAGACATAGTGGAACTTCATTATTACATCTTCTTTTAAAACAGCAACATACACCTGATACTAAGACCAAATAAATAGTGTATGCCATTTCAGTAACAGCATTGTTACCATCATCAGACAAAAGTACTGAATGAGAAAACATATCAAAGCATTGGAATTCATTTTTTTCAGCTCTTACAGCATACTTTCAACAATCTATGTCCTGATATCAATTACTCTATGGAAGTAGATAACAACAAATCAATAAATTACCTGGACATGAATTTATCATACAATAATAACAATATTACAACCTCTATATATATCAAAGCATTATTTTCTTATTTGGTACTTTTGTCTGATGATGGTAACACTACTGTTATCAAAATGTCACACTATTTATTTGGATTTGGTCTTATTACCTTGTTTCTAATACAGTAGAATCTCCCTGTAGGGGACAACACCTAATTGAAGAGCTAAAGTGTCCTTTAGGGAGAGGTGTCCTCTTACCGGAGGGTTGCTGTTATCAAAATGTCACACACTATTTGAATTTGGTCTTATTACCTTGTTTCTAATACAGTAGAATCTCCCTGTAAAGGACAACACCTAATTGCAGAGCTAAAGTGTCCTTTAGGGAGAGGTGTCCTCTTACTGGAGAGTTGATAAAGTGCTGCTACTGTGATAGAGAGATGAGATTGAAACTGATTTATTACAACATCCATATAAGATTATATAAGGTTAAATACAGAATAAATATGATTATATCATGATAAATATATGAATAAAAAGATGAATAAATAAATAAAGAAAGAGAGAGAAAAAGAGTTTTTTACTTTGAGAAGTGTGTAGTGGTGGATTGGAATTTATAAAAAAAAATCTTAGAAATATCTAGGTTGTAAGAAAATCAGAGGTTGGATCTCAGAAAGTATCGTTTAATTATCAAATAGATTATATTAAGATGACAAAGGAACATAGAGAGTTAAAAAGAAGGTAAGCCCAGTGGGAGTCAACAAGCAAATCTGTAATATTATACAGGTATCGGCCGGCGCCAGGTCACGTGATGTCTGGGGGAGGCTGGGTTGTTGCTAAGCGAGTCACTTTCCAATACTCCCACCTGACGAGCACTCCGTTGTTTCAAACAGTCCAAGTTGGCTCCTTAGTCTTCTATACCTTTCTGGAGGTAGAGCTTTCGTAAATATGTCTGCAGCTTGATCATTGGAGCAGACATAAAGAAGGTCAATTGCATGTTTTTGAAAATGATCTCTGATAAAGTGATACGAAATATCAATATGTTTAGTTCTTTTGTGGTATTCTGGGTTGTGAACAAGTCTTATGCAGCTTTGATTGTCGCAAAAAATTGTTGTAGGCTTTACTTGTTCTTGATGTAGCTCGTGTAGAAGTTGTCTCAGCCAAATTGCTTCTTTTGTTGCTTTGGAAGCCGCAATATATTCAGATTCTGTTGTTGACAGAGACACACAATTCTGTTTTTGACTGCACCAAGAAATAGGTCCATTATTCAACATGAACACATATCCGGTGGTTGATTTTCTTGTGTCCAGGTCTCCAGCAAAATCAGCATCGGAAAAACCTATCAGAGATGTAGTGCAGGAACTCCCACCAAAACAAATACCGATGTTTTTCGTAGCTTTTAAGTATCCAAATATTTTCTTTACTGCGGTCCAATGTGAAGGTCCTGGGTTGTTCATAAATTGGCTAACCCTGCTGACTGCGTAGGCAATATCAGGTCTAGTTCCAGTCATGAGGTACATTAAACTACCAATTGTCTGTCTGTATGGAATCTTGTTCATTTCTTCAATTTCCTGATCATCCTTTGGGCACATCTCTTTTGTTAGTTTTGAGTAAGGATCAGAAGGTACAGATTGTAACTTAATTTCAAGAAGGTTGTAATGTTCAAGTGTTCTTTCAATGTATGAGGCTTGATGCAGAAATGACATTTTAGTTATTCTATCTCGATATATTTGTAGGCCAAGGAAATAATCGGCAGTAAAAGTTTTTATTTCAAAATTGGAATTTAAGTACTGTACTATATCATCTAAATGTTGTTTATTTACACTGCAGATTAAGCAATCATCTACATATATAGCAAGTAATATGTAAGCCTGTTTACATTTCATTGTATAGACACATGAATCTGATATGCTAGGTTTGAGATCAAACTTAATTAAAAACTCATGAAATTTCTTGTTCCACATTCTGGGGGATTGCTTAAGACCATAGATGCTTTTCTGAAGAGAGCAAACATGATTTGGAAAATCTGGGTTTTCATAACCTTGGGGTTGTTCCATGTAAAGTTCTTCTTCCAAATCACCATTCAAGAAGGCAGATTTTACATCTAATTGAATCATTTCCATATCAAGTGATGCACAAAGCGATAAGATTGTTCTAATTGAATCGAATTTTACTACTGGAGAAAAAGTTTCACCATAATCAAGTCCTGGTTTTTGTGAATAACCTTTCGCAACTAGTCTAGCCTTAAACATTTTATTTGATCCATCTGCATTTTGCTTTATTTTGTATACCCACTTGCATGCAATAGCTTTTCTGTCTGATGGTAGTGTCACATACGTCCATGTTTGATTTTTCATCAAGGAATTGAATTCATCGTCCATAGCTAGTTTCCACTGTTTTGAGTTTTGTCCTACAATTGCATCTTCATAGTTCAATGGTTCTTGGTCATGGACATAACAAGCATATGAAATAGCTCTTGTACAGCTGGTTGATGTTTGTTCCTTTTCTCTGATTCTATTCCTGAGAGGGTATCGACATGATTCTTCTGGTTTTGAACTGGTATTTGTGTTATCAACACTTTCTTCACTATATATAGTTACCTGCTCTTGTTGGTTATCCTGAATATTTTCTGATGTATTAGCTTCAGTAAATATTACATCTCTGCTTATGATAATTTTTCTAGCAATAGGATCCCACATTCTATAATTTTTGTTAGTTTCAGTATATCCAACAAAAAATGTACGAATACTCTTTTTGTCTAATTTCTTTCTGTTATCTTTTGGTATATGCACATAAGCGTTACATCCAAAAGTTTTCAAATGTAAGATGGAGGGTTTTCTCTTGTACCATATTTCATAAGGTGTAGAATTTCCCAATACTTTAGTAGTACATCTATTTAAGAGATAGACTGCTGTGTTTACGGCTTCAGCCCACAGTTCAAGCGGCATTTTTCTTCCATGTAACATGCATCTAGCTGATTCAACTATTGTTCTGTTATCTCTTTCAGAAATTCCATTCTGTTCTGGGGTATATGGAGCAGTGAGTTCATGAACAATTCCTAGAGATTTTAGATAATCAGAAAAATTCTTATTTAAGAATTCTGTGCCATTATCTGTTCTGAATCTTTTTATTTTATTTCCAGTTTCAGTCCTAACTCTTTTTACAAATTCTTTAAATTTCTCAAGTACATCTGATTTATGCCTAATGAAGTAGGCCACTCTAAATCTTGAAAAATCATCCTTGAATGATACAAAATATAATGATCCACCTGGTGATCTTTTACTCATTGGTCCACAAACATCTGAATAGATCAGCTCTCCTGGATAGGTCGAATTTGGACTTGTTGACGTGTGAAAACTTTTCTATTTTGTTTTCCATAGATGCATGCTTCACATAGTAAAGAATCAGGCTTTTCTCTAATTTTAATGTCTTCTTCAAAAACATTATTTTCAAACATTTGGGTTAATTTTATAGGATTTACATGACCCATTCTTTGATGCCATATATCTAGACTTAACTGAGCAACATGAGTTTGTGAAGATTGCTTTGCTTTAATAAAAATTCTATAAAGATTTGAATTGTCCTTTATTCCAGTAACTAGCACTTTCGAATTTTTAGTCAATTTTATCTGATTTCCTTTACAAATGAGCGTCAAACCATGTTTTGTTGCAGTAGATATTGAGAAAAGATTGGTCTCCAATTCAGGTATATAGAGAACATCCAAAAGAGTTGCATTAATTTTCTGACTATCAACATAAGAGAGAATATCAATATTTCCCTTACCTTTTGCATAGATCTTCTTTCCATCTCCAAGGTACACAGGATGAACACCTTCTGGTATTTCTTCGAACGTAGAGAACCATTCTCTTCTGGAAGTCATGTGATCCGTTGCTCCAGAATCTGCAATCCAGGAATCCTTTGTTTCAGCGAGGAAGGCACTTGTCTCAGCTGAAAAAGCACAGCTATCATCTCTGGCTGAAGAACTTGGCTGTTGTCCTTTTTGTTCTTCCTTTCTTTTATAGCATTCTTTCCACCAATGTCCTTTTTTCTTGCAATAACCACAGTGTGTGTTCTTCTTTTTATCTTTAATGGATTGTTGATGCTGCTGTTGTTTGTTGGAAGCTGTCGAATTTCTTTTGAACTTTGAAAAAGTCACCAAGGCATTATCTGGTTTAAAATTTCCTGAAGAATCCCAATGATCCTGTAAGCTTTCTTCTTTCAGTAATCTTGCCGTCAAGTTTTCTAAAGTCTTTTCTTCTGATGAAACTGAATCCCACGCTGTTATGAAATTCTTGTATTTATCAGGCAAGCTGCAAATTATCTTTGTAATTAGGGCAACATCAGAGATTGGCTCACCTAGATCTTTCATTTGTTGTGCCAGAGTTTCAACTTTGGAAATGTGAGTAGCAATGTTATCATTTGGATTCATTTTATATTCGAAAAATCTTTGTTGCAGCAAATATTTATTTGTTTCAGATTTCAGTTCATATATTGTTGATAATTTCTTCCACATTTCTGCTGAAGTCTGGCAATTAACAATCTGTTGAAGATATTTAAACTCTAGAGCAGTAGTGATCAGCATTTTGGATTTTGCATCTTTCTTTTTCCAGTTAGAGAATTTTGCAATATCCTCTATTTCAGGTTTTACTTCAGAGCCATCAGTTATACTGAGAAGATCTTTTGCTTCTAGAATAATCTTCATTTGAAATTTCCATAGATGAAAATTATCGCCGTTGAAATTTTGAATTTGTGGAAGTTCAGTTGTCATCTTGAGCAAGCAAACGAATTTCAGCTTAGATAAACAAAAAAAATATTTGATACCAACCAAGCCCCGCTGCCATGTAAGAAAATCAGAGGTTGGATCTCAGAAAGTATCGTTTAATTATCAAATAGATTATATTAAGATGACAAAGGAACATAGAGAGTTAAAAAGAAGGTAAGCCCAGTGGGAGTCAACAAGCAAATCTGTAATATTATACAGGTATCGCCGGCGCCAGGTCACGTGATGTCTGGGGGAAGCTGGGTTGTTGCTAAGCGAGTCACTTTCCAATATAGGTATATATATTTTTTAATATTGTTTCAACCAAGAGTTGGAGAAAGTGTGTAACATTATTATAAATATATATCACAGATAATTACTTTTTGATGTGAGTTCTAATATGTTCTTTCAACTTTGGCATATTAACTGGCATTACGTCACACCTGTGACATTTTAATGGTCTATTTAAAATATCCTTTGATTCTTTTGGAGACATTATTTTAATATGTCCTTCTCTTTGAAGTTGATCAATTAAATCTTTTGAATCAATAAAAAACTCTGTTGTAAAAGAATTCCAATGTTTTTTATGCTTCAAACAAGGCGAATCTAAATCCTGACTTATAACATGTAAATGCAGACGAGTCATACTTGGTATTGCATGATAACCCAAACGAAATTCTTCTTTGGAATCAAGTTTTTTAATCATATCTTGTCCAATATTTTCCATATGCTTTAAAATATCAATGTGTTCCTTTTTTAATTGTTTTATACTTGAAATTTCTTCCTTAGGCAAAACAAGTAAATGGTGCTTAGCTTTGGGGTATTTGTCTTTAATAACGACTACCCTGTCATCTTCAAAGACCTTTTGTTCCTCGTCTTTCATGGAATCAAGTAATCCATTTTGCCAGGGAGAAGCTTTTTTACTCGGTTTTTCACTTCCAGAGGATAAACGTCTTTCGGCAGAACTTGTTGATTGTTCTTGGGTGACACTCGACTGATTTGTGTACTTTGGTGCGTTTCCTCTTCTGAAGTTTTCATATTTGTACTCTTTGTTGCTGTTGTTTCGCTTTTGATAGTGCCAACATTCTTCTTTGGAGTGGTTTGGTTTGTGGCAGAAAGAACAGAATTTCTTCTCTTTTTCTCTTCTTTGGCTTGAAGCTCCGTGGAGGCTTTTTAAGGCTTTTGATGCGGTGCTTTCGTCTTTCGAGCTTTCTACTCTGCGTGTGTGTTCATCAAGGAGTTTGTTCTTGGTAAATTCAAGCGTTAGCTCGTCATCAGGCCTTGATTCCAACATCGTGATGAGATTGGAGTAGCTCTTTGGAAGCGAGCAAAGCAGTATAGCCGTGATGTGAGAGTCCCTTAGTGTTTCGCCAATGGTTCGCAGTTTGTCAACTAGTTCCATCATGGTAGTGATGTGCTGCTGCATGTCTTTGTCTTCTTCGAGTTTTAAGCTGTATAGTTTCCTTAGCAAATAAATTTTTCCTGAGAGTGTTTTTCTTTCATAGATATTTTTAAGAGTGTCCCAGGTAGCTTTGGCTGTTAGTAGGTTTTTGACATGCACTATTTGTGAGTCGGCGATGCTTAGATAAATGATAGCTCTAGCTTTTGAGTCTTTCTTTTTCCATTCGATTTTAGGTTCATCTGGAATATTTTCGGTGACAACTTCCCAAAGATCTTCCTTTTGCAAGAGCATTTCAATTTTGAAAGACCATAGTGAGTAGTTATAGCCGTCGAGCTTATTTAGGGTTACATCGTGGCTCGGGAGTGACGCCATTTTTGCTAAGCCTTTTTTCTTTGTCTTAACTCGTTAGTTGAATTTCATGCAATATTCAGTCTCATAATCTAATTGTTGTAAGATTTAGGTACTTACAGCTTGTAGGAAGGCATGAGGACGTTGAGGATTATATGATAATAATCTTTATTATCCATTTAGCAAGAAAAGACAAAGTTATGGTAGCGAACAGTTATTGAAGTATAGAGAAGAAGGTAAACAAACAGTTGTGATGATGATAGGTCCAGTGTGGCGCTAGCTGTCGTAGCATTCAGTTATCCAACAGAACTCATAGCTCTTAATAAAAAGAAGAGAGCCGGTTCACGTTGAAAGAGAAAATATCTTTATGAGCCACAGATTATTTGTACGAGGATTTCTATTAAAAAAAAGTTGACCACATTTATTTATTTTTTTTCGCGTTTGGCTAATACAGTAGAACTTGGATAATTCGAACTTTTTTTTATTATAATTAGAATATTTATCTTGGTCCCTAGACTTTTAAGCCTTTATTTCAAAACGTTTTTAAATCGAATTTTTGGAAAATTAAAAATTTTGTTGTTCCCTTGGGCTTCTACTTATCCAAGTTCGACTGTATATATATTTATTAGAAATATTGGAACTATTTATCTAACCTAGCTACCACTTGTGCCCCAGTTAATAGGATTTTATCCATCACAAGTTTATTTGTGTATAAATCTTACTTCAAAAACCTTTTATCATAAACCTTTGTAGGTAGTTTGAGAAAGGCGTATGGCGGGTTGAGTTCGCATAAAGCGAATGGTGCATGCGGGAGAAATAAATTTAGATTGATTGATGAACTATTTATGACGCGTGTGATTCTTTTTACATAAAAAAATTTCTGCTACTCCTATACTGCAATGATAAAAATAATGGGATATCCTGGATTATCAGTGGTGAACCCTCCCAGCGGTTACGCCAGTTCTATTATTGCTGTGCTGTTTTACTTAAATACCTATAGTGAAGATAAACTCTTAGAAAAGGTATTTTAAACAAACTATAGATATAAGCTTAGAGAACAGTAGAAATATAAATAATTATAAATCTATGAGTGATTTACAGAATATCAGTATATAAGCAATAAAAAAAAAGGCACAATACAATATTGCAGTGGTATGGTTTAGTAAACTGGCTAAACCGCTGGGGGGGTTACTACTGATGAGCCAGTAACTCCCATTAATTTTAATTGAGAAATTACTCTATTTAAAAAGAATCATACATGTCATAAATAAATATAAAACGATTTTCCTCTGATAATTTTAATTATATTTTTCTGTCTGTCCATCTGTTCTGTCTGTGGTAATGTAGATTTCTGGACACTACTTCTTGACTTAATAGGAGAAATAAATTTTAAAAAATCAGATTTATATCTCAAACCTCCTTGGAATTACAGGAAAATAACTAGAAAATCAATATATATTTAATTTATCTTTTATAATTCAGCAATCTGCTTCAATCACCATCATGTATATGTGTAGGTGCTGTGTATTGCTTGTGTGGGCGCTGTGGAGGCCGCTGATAAAATTAAAATATTATTCAGAAAATAAAAACTTTTATTGACACCCAAGAGAAAGAGAGGAAAGAAATAGCGGCCCATTGGAAGAAGACTTTGTTCAATGGCACAAGTGCCAATAAGTCCAATCGCTGGGCGCGCCTGCGTAGTGATGTGCTTTCCCAGTTCGCGCTCGCTGCATAGTGTGCTCGCCATATTACTCCCCCTCCAGTGGGATACTTAAGGAACCAATGTATGCATAGAAGGAACTAATTCAGGGGCCGGCCACATGCGGCTCTTTGGATGTGAAGCTCTGTGTAGTACTCTCGCATAAATAAAAATTGTATTTATGCGACTACTATTTATTGTTGGCAAGAAAAATTTTGTGGTTCTTTAAAAACTTTGAAATTTTGTAAATTGTAATTTTTTACTCTTCTGACTCAAAAGGTTGCCGACTCCTGAAATAGGTAATGATGTATTGTTGAGTTGGGCCCTGATCTTGGGGGCATGAAGGAGGCATCAATCCTTTTTTAATGCTGGCCAGATGTATTGGGTGGAGATCATCTTTATGGCTTGCGGGGACGCGATGAGTTCCTCAGCAATGGGTCGGCAATCAGTACTGGAGCTATTGGTAGTAAAGAAGTGGTGATTTTTGTTTCAATTGGAGGCAATGTCTATTTGAGAGAATTTTGAGGTTAGAAATATTATTGTACTAGAGTTTGGGGCGGACTGTAAATGGAGGGGAGTGACATGAGCCACGTTATTATTTGAATGCCATAAGGAGAGTGAATGTTTCTACTCACTGGGGGAATGGAGGCAAGGCTCTTCTTGAGAAGGCTGCTGCTGGAAAGGAGACGGTGGGACTGAAAGTTAGAGCAGAATGATGTGGAATTCAGGGCTGAATAGTTACTCAGAGAACAAAAGACATGGTAGAGCTTGAGTTGGTGGCTTCAACCTTCTGGACAGTAGTTGCTGGAGCATTGCTTGTAAAAGTCTTGCCACGGGAATTTGCCGTCTGCTCCAGTTGCTGCAAGCCGTTGGAGATGGGATTAAAGGGACCACAGTGCTGGGACGAAAGCTTTTTGGATATTTTGGGCTCGTTGACTTGCCTTTGAAGTGCTTGATTTGTGCCTGCTATCTGTTAAATGCCTCCTTAGTAATGCCTTTATCTGGGCTTATTTTCGAAATACAGTCATGATCGATCTTGAGACTTCATAAATGTTATCTGCCAATACCACCATTTTGACCAAATTTGGTTCTTGCATGGACTGAGAAAGGCATTGAGTTCACTGGATTTTTCCGAGAAACTGCCTCGCGCCTGCTTGATGTAGCATTTCAGCCAAGATGGTAGAGGGTTTCTGATCTGCAACAGGCTTTCTTTCTAAGGACTGTTCACTTGATGCGACTGGCCAAATCGCCGGAGAAATTGTTTTTTATCGCTGCGTTTTTTGCAGAAGCTGTTTTTTTTTAAATAATCTCATAAGCGCAGATTAACGTTTTTCGATCCAAATTCGCGACAGTTGCGGAGTACTTGTATTAGTCTCAGGCGTTATTTGCGAAAACTAAAGCAGCTTATAGCTGGTTAAGCCACAATTCAATATCGTTTGGCAAGAAGGGCAGAGCTTAAAAATTAGGTTTGATATTTGAGATGGTCTTAGCGCCATCGTAGGTGGTGGAGATTCCCTATTTTGATTTTTTTCGCTCTGAACGTTGTTGTAAGAAGGCCTTGTTGTTTGATGGCGCGCGTGCCAAAAATCCAGGATCCTATCTTGGCCGAGCATGCGTAGTGACGTGTTTTCCCAGTTCACGCTGGCCGAGGCGTAGTGTAATCATCACACTACTGCCCAACTGCGCATGTGTAGCGAGGTATTCTCTCAGCTGGCACTTGCTGATGCATAGTGTGGGCACCATACATATATTTATATCCATTTTATATAACATCTATATAATAATCATATACAATGTCTGTGTGCATTCTTGTGGTTTAATGCGCTATTTCAAATCTGATGGTCTGCTGGTAATTGAGACTTTAAATTTTAAACGATTGTTCATGACCTCAAACTAGAAAAAATAAACAACTCAGATTCCAATCGCCAACCTTATTCAATTACAAGCAAAAATAACTTTTGAAATCCCTATATATATATAAAAATCAGTGTATCTATCTATATATGTATGTTTTTCGACTATAAACATCCACAATATGTAACTAATCTCTGGCTAAAATTTTAACAGTATATAGAGTTGAATCTGGAAAAAATTATAGGCAAATTTTCAGGCTTCTACCTCTGAATATCATGGGAGTTATTAACAAATAATAATTGATTATAGTTCTAGATATTGTTGCGTTGTTGGTTAACAAAGAATAACTTCCGTGGGTACAAAGGATCTTTAGGACTTTATTTAAGCCTAATTGATAAAATAATTACAGAAGAGTGCAAAAATAAAACAACAATAAAGAACACAGCAGTTGCAAACTCACCAACTGCAACACGGTGAGGAAAGCAGGAGCAGAACAGGAGACAGAAGTTCGTAGAACCTTCTAGAATTTTCCAGGAAGTACACCGGCGTCGGCGGTAGGCAGCAGTCCGACCTCTTGAGACAGCAACTTGCTTGGAGTCCACCACGTAGCTTCGTTCTTCGACTTCCACTTCTTATCTTTCTTCTTCTTCTCCTTGCATGAGTTTCTCCTTCCTATATATCCCGGAGTAGATCTTTCCAGAACGGTCACGCTTGGTCAGTCAGCCAATCAGAAAGCCGCCAGCACAAAGCGGTTGCGCAATCGCTTTAGATTTGCCAATCGGTTGTTCTCCGATTTTGCTACATTTTTCTTGAACATTCTAAAACATTATCTCTCCATTCTGGAATGTGCTTTTCTTTCTACGTAACACTGCCCCCTCCTTAGGACTGATCGTCCCGAACAGTCCATTGCACTGGAACAGTACCCCTGAAGGGTGCTAACCGGTTGTAGTGCACCACTTTGGGTTTAGATGTCGGGGTCTTCTGAATCCGATAGATGACATCATTGAGGCACTTGATGATCTTGTAGGGTCCTTCCCACTGGTACTGAAGTTTAAGAGAAAGTCCTTTCTTCCGTCGAGGATTATGGAGCCAAACCATTTCACCCTCTTTGAAAGTCTTGTTGGAAGTCTTGACGTTGTACCTGTCTTTCATTTTCTCACTGGAAAAGTGAAGATTTTCTCTTGCCCACTGGGGAACGGTCAGTATCCTTTTAAATGAGGCACCTACATTGTAGATCTTCAACTTTTCTTTGGATCTTGGTGTCGGTCCTTTTCTCACTGAACATCGTGTACAGTTTCTGCACCATTTTTCAACATCAGTTCGACTTCCTGGCCAACAAAATCTTTCTCTAACTTTGACCAATGTTTTTCTGATGCCGAGGTGACTTCCCGTGGGACTGCTATGCATCTCCTGGAGAGCCAAAGGTACATGAGATCTTGGTAACACCAACTTCCAGGATTCATGCTTTCCATCCTCGTTCTCCCATTTCCTGTATAAGACACCATCTCGTAGGGTCAAAGAATTCCAGAGGCGCCAGAGACTTTTGGTTTTAGGACTGTGCGAGGCTACATCTTCCCAGGATGGTCTTTCACCTGATTCCTTCCAATTCATCATTGGCAAGAGATCTCGGTCTTCACGTTGAGCTTTTCTCATAGCTTGGCCAGTCCAATTTTTCTCTTCTACTTCGTCGCTTTCTTGCACTGTAACTTGCCTTACGCAAAATATCTCTTCAGCACGAGCACAATGTCCACTTTGTGGAACATATGGCCTTCTTGATAAGGCATCAGCATTATCATTCCGTCTCCCATGGTTCTTTCTAGGGGCTGTGGTGGTTTCAGAATTTTCCGGACAGTTTCTTCTCGTGTGGCCATATTGTCCACAACTCCAGCAGTCGGTGTCACTGCGTTCTTTTACTTTTCTGGGGCAAGTTAGAGAAATGTGATCATGGGCTCCACAAGTCCAGCAGCAACCCCTTTTTATTTCAGGCTTATTCTTAGAGTTATCTGGACAGTTTTTCCTTATGTGGCCATTTTTTCCACATTTCCAGCAACCTGTATCACTGCGCTGTTTTACTTTTCGGGGGCAAGTTGGAGACAGGTGATCATTAGCTCCACAGGTCCAGCAGCGACCCTTTTCTCTTCCTGGATTATCCTATTTAACTTGTCTAGCCACGCGATAACTTCCTCTGGAGGCTTGTTGGGCAGCTTTATGCTTCATGGCTTGGACAAGGGTTTCTTGTAGAGTAGTCGCACTTGAAAGTCTGGCAAACTTTTGGGTCTCAGGGTCTCCGATGGCATCAATAAACTGTTGTTGGGCCATAAAGTCTTGTGTTTCAGACGGGCACGTTGGAAAGGCTAATCTTGCCAGGCGTCGGATGTCGTTGGCCAAATCCTGCAAACTTTCTTTCTTTTCTTGTAGTCTATTCTTGAACTTCACCACATGAAGTTGTTGGTAATGTTCTTCTCCATATCGGGAATCCAGAGTGTCAATCAGGGAGTTGAAGTCTAGGCGGAGTTGTTCCGGAATCATCTGGAGTACATCCACTGCAGGTCCACGAAGTGCAGCAGCCAAAAAGCTTGCCTTATCTCTAACGTTCCGTTAGCTTGGGCAACCACATCGAACTGGGTTTTGAAGGAGGTCCATGATGATTGTCCATCAAAGGTAGGAACTTTGACAAGAGGCCTACCCGAATTGTTATTCTCTTGCTGGAAAACCGGAGTTCTTGGATGGCCCGTTTCCACAGCAGCGAGTCTCTCTTCTAAAGCAGACATTTTATCTTTCACTTCTTCTTTTACAGAGGAAATGTCTTCTTTTACAGCTGAGATTTCATCTTCTAAGCATTTGAATTTTAGCCCCAAGCTTTCTTTTAGCTCTTGATGTTGAGCTTGAAAAGTCTCGCGAGTTTCTTGACTTTGAGCTTGGATCGCTTTCAATATTTCTTCCATTTTTCGGGTAAGTACCATAAATTATTCAGGCTTCACCTAAAGATCCCACTTCTGACACCAAATTGTAGCGTTGTTGGTTAACAAAGAATAACTTCCGTGGGTACAAAGGATCTTTAGGACTTTATTTAAGCCTAATTGATAAAATAATTACAGAAGAGTGCAAAAATAAAACAACAATAAAGAACACAGTAGTTACAAACTCACCAACTGCAGCACGGTGAGGAAAGCAGGAGCAGAACAGGAGACAGAAGTTCGTAGAACCTTCTAGAATCTTCCAGGAAGTACACCGGCGTCGGCGGTAGGCAGCAGTCCGACCTCTTGAGACAGCAACTTGCTTGGAGTCCACCACGTAGCTTCGTTCTTCGACTTCCACTTCTTATCTTTCTTCTTCTTCTCCTTGCATGAGTTTCTCCTCCCTATATATCCTGGAGTAGATCTTTCCAGAACGGTCACGCTTGGTCAGTCAGCCAATCAGAAAGCCGCCAGCACAAAGCGGTTGCGCAATCGCTTTAGATTGGCCAATCGGTTGTTCTCCGATTTTGCTACATTTTTCTTGAGCATTCTAAAACATTATCTCTCCATTCTGGAATGTGCTTTTCTTTCTACGTAACAATATATTCATTAAATTCTATGACTATTATAATTAAGGTAGCTTCACCTGTTAAAATAAGCATCAAAACTAGATGCCATCTATTGAACGTCGCTACAAACTGGCGGCGTCGGGTCTGTAAAAAAGTCACAACATCAGCTTTGGAAAACTGAGAAGTACCCTCCTGGAGTCCATTGTTTCAGGCTAATAGTTCTCGTCAGTCCAGGGCGATTTATTCCATGAGATCTGCGAAGTATCAAATGAAATCTTCACAATATGCCAAGAGGTGTTTAGCTGGCAAAGTGACTAGGCCAAATCGTGTGGATCTCATAGAATAAAGCCCACTCTGGACTGACTGTAGAGGAGCAGAAATGCCCGAAAGCTCGAGATTGCGTTTAATAAAATGAAAATAAACTCATCTCCAGAAACCTATATTGAATTATTTAATAATAATAATAATAATAATATATATACTGTAACGTTTTGTTTTTGCTTTAACTTTTTAAAGAAATGTTTTATTTTAAATCTTTATTTAATTTGTTTGTTTGTTTTAAATAAAGAGGCAAATTTACCATGTTGTTGTTCTTTTGTTTATTAATTGTTCTTTTTTCCAATGATGTTAAGAGTTATTGATCACACATTAAAAATCAATGAAAAACCAATTACAAAATTAATTACAAAATTCAGAAACGTGTCATATCCCTCGGCTTGAAGGATTTATTTTCGCAAAATAAATGGTTTCATTTGTGACACATGAACTTTAACCAAGGAGGAATCATCTTTCAATAATTCACACGTAACACTAGATATTATTCTTGTTATTTGAAAAGGACCCTCATACTTTGGGGATGTTTTGACCATACTTGGATCATTACTAGCTATTTTACGAAGGACCAGATCACCAACTTTGAATGACGACTGCGGATGTTTTGCATCGTGTCGTGCTTTCCACTTTTCTCTATGCTTTGCGCTATTTTCTATTGCTTTCTTCCTTGCATTTTCTATGGTGAAATGTGGTGATTCAGAAAATTCTGGTATTGCACAATCACCAAAAAGTAGGAAATTTGGAGAAAACCCAGTGACATCATGGGGTGTGCTATTATAATCTTTTACAATTTTGGCAAGTAATGATGACCATTTTAGTCTTGGATTCTCTTGAAGGTTTGTTCTTAATTTGGTGAGTATAGTGTCATTCATCTTTTCACACAGTCCATTACTCTGCGGATGATATGGCGTCGAATAGGTGTGTTGAACTTGATGCTCATTCAAAAACTTGTTAAATTCTTTTGATGTAAAATTCTTTCCCTTGTCGGTTAAAATACATTTGATTTGGGGAACAGTTTTGTTGATTTTGTCTAAACATTGAATTACTGCTTGAGAAGTGTTGGTGACAGTAGGGAAAGCCCAAACAAATCTTGTTAGGTGGTCAATTATTACTTGAATGTATTTGTGCTTGGTTTCATTTGCTGCAGAGCCTAGCACAATAGTATCCATTGATATTAATTCCAGTGGTTTCAGATCAGAGTTTGGTGCAACATATTCTCCAATAAATGGTTTATGACTGCATTTAGTTATTTGACATATTTTACATGAGCGAACATAGTCTTTGATGCATCTGATAGCATTCGGCCACCAATAAAATGGTGTTATCAATCTTACTGTCTTGTTAATTGAGGGGTGAGAATGATTATCGTGGTATTCTTTGAGAATTTCTTCTTGGAATGATTCTGGAACAACTGTTTTTAGAACTCCATTATGTTTCACCATAATAAGATCTCGATGAATATGAGAGTTCTTTACAAAACTGAGATCCGCTTTTTGTTGGTGTAGTCGAAGAGTGGGGATTGATATATGAAATGACACTGGTGATCTTGACAATGCATCAACATGCGTTTGCTTTGATCCTGATCTGTGAACTATTTTCATTGACTTGGTTGATAATTCAATTATCCATCGGAGATATTTTGCCTTTGGTTTCTTTACGTTGAAGAGCAGCCGAATGATCTGTAATGACTTCAAATGTATTGTTCTCAAGATAAACTTCAAAGTATTCAACTGATTGAACTACAGCAAAGCATTCCAACTCAAATCCAGAATAGTTCTGTTGATGTGGTAGAAGTTTCCCTGAATAATAGGAAATTACATGTTCTTGATTATCATTTCCAATTTGAGCTAAAATAGCACCAATTCCCAGTTTAGATGCATCTGTATAAAGCTTACATGGTAATGAAGGATCATATGTAGAAAGAACTGGATCTGTGGATAAATGAGACTTTAGTTCCTGAAATGATTTGTTAACTTCAGTAGTCCATTTGAATAACTTATTTTTTCTTGTGAGGCTTGTTAAAGGATATGCAATTTCACTAAATTTAGGAATAAATTTCCTGTAGTAACCTGCTAAACCCAAAAACTGCCTTACTTGCTTCACTGTTTTAGGTTGAGGGAACTCATTTATTGCCTTTGTTTTTTCAGGGTCAGGTTTAATCTTGTTATGTCCTATGATATGACCTAAATATCTTATTTCTTGTTTTGCAAAGGAGCATTTCTTCAACTTGAGTTTGATATTGTTTTCTTTAAGCTTGTCAAATATTTTCTTCATGAGTTCAATATGATCTTTAAAAGTACTGCTGTAAATTAGAATATCATCTTGATAATTACAAAGACCGTTCCAAAGAAGATTTCCAATAATATGCTGAATTATTCGCTGAAAAGTACTTGGAGCATTTTTCAAGCCAAATGGCATAACCAAAAAGTCATAATGCCCGTCATTTGTAATGAAAGCAGTTTTCTCAACAGAGTCTGGATGTATTTCAACATGCCAATAGCCCCATGCTATGTCAAGTGTTGTGAAGTATTTCGCATTATGTAAGCGATCAAACATATCTTGGATGTATGGAAGAGGCTGCTTGTCATCAATTGTAATTGCATTCAGTTTTCGGTAATCTATGCACATCCTTTGTGAACCATCCTTTTAGAGACCAACACTACGGGGAAGGCCCAAGGTGACTGAGATTCTCTTATTAGTCCCTTTTTACTCAATTCTTCAACTTGTCTTTTTATTTCATCATATTCAGCAAGTGGTCTTCTATATGGTCTACAACTGATGGGTGGATGTTCAATTGTATGGATCTTGTGTTGAACAGCAATCCTTCCGATGTCAGTTTCATGCTGGCTGAACAATGCTTGATTTTCTTTAAGTAATTGATTAAGCTCTTTTTGCTGAACAGATGGAAGATGCGTTTCAGGAGATATATAAAAACATTCATTTCCTTTAACATACACCGCTTTGTCTTTTGTGTCAATTATTAATCCAATTTTTCCTGCTACATCAAGTCCAATAAGCAATGGATAGCTAAAGTTTTTCACTACATGAAGCTTACACCCGACAAGTTTAGAATGGATTTTCAAAAATACTTCTACTGATCCTAAAGTATATGCAAAACTATCTACTTGTTTAATTTTGATTCTATCGTTTACATTCAATTTTAACTTATGTTGTTTTAAAAGCGAACAGCTCATTAATGAAATAGTTGACCCGGTATCAATAAAAGATGAAACTGGAATATTATTAAGTAAAACTTCAACATTAACAAATCTATAAGGAAAATTGGTATTTGCTATGCAAAGTGAATCAGCTATGGTTTGTTTAACATCTGTGGTTGTTGGGTCAGTTTTTCCACTAAACAAAACCCAACAAAGATGTAAACATTCATTTACATCATATAAATATATATATATACGCAGTGTCTCGCCGAAGTGTTTGTTGCCTAGGTGGAGAACTCCCAACGATGGCCGACGATGCTCTAAAGGCCCCCTCCCTGACGCAGGGCCTCTCTTGAAAGGATGTACAAAGATCACATGTACAAATAAAACTAGACACCTGAGGACACCAGACTTCCATGCCAAAAGCTGATGCCTGGTGGGGAGGAAAGACACGGGTGACATCCAGAGACATCCGTGCTGGGAGCTGCTGTGCCATATGTACATATATTCCCCTCATTTTTAGTAGTAGGTGACCTAAGGAAAACAATTTGTCATATAAACTTGTAAATCAATAATTTTTATATACTCGGGATATATATATATATATTAATTAATTTCCTAAAGGAATTAATTTTTAGGGATTAATTTGTTTTATCCAATATACAATTTTTTCTCGCGCGGCAACACGGTAAATTGGGGGCGTGGTCATGATGACGTGCGTGTGGTAAATTGGGGGCGTGGTCATGATGACGTGCGTGTTTTTCTTCCGACGAATGAAAATGCCCATGATCACGTGGGTGTTTGCTTTCGACGAATAAAAATGCCAGCCAATAGAAACTTTGGCATGATCAACGAATGAAAATGAAGAGAGGCTAGGATAAAAAGGGCCCGTCTTGACTAGACAAGGAGAGACAGACAGAGCCGCTCAGTGACAGGAGAGATCCAGCCAGTCAGGCCTGAGACGTAAAGGAGACCAGACCTGCCGCCGCTTTCGAGAGGAGGTAAGCCCCGCGCCATTATGATTTAGCCTTTCCTAGCTCCCCATTTTTAATTTCAAGTAGAAACTAATCCATTTAGATTTTGAATGGGCCCTAAAGGGCTTTAGATGATAACTTAGGGAATGTTAGGGTTCATATACCTTGTCCCGTTAGAATAGATGGAGATCTATGCCTTCCCCCCCCCCCCCCCCCCGTTATAAGAACAAATTTGTAACCTTAAGTCACCTCTACTTAGATCATTATGTAAATAGCTTGTCTCGCTAGTATAGATGTCCCCAACAAAATCTCGCTTAATCAGAATAAATATCTAATACAAATATATATGGAGAAATTTCCTTGTTCCCTCTCATACATACTCCATTCTTTTGCTTTATGATGCTACTCCCACTGTTTAAATGAAATGTTGTATGTTTCTTACCTATTTGAATGGAATGTTGCTAATAATCAAGTCTCCCATAAATTGCCGGCCATGTACACTGTCTCGAGTGTCTGTGTTTCAGTATGTCCCATCATGTCTACCATTATATTGTTCGTTGATTTAAAATTAATAAGACCCATGTTGCCTTAAACTCATTAGGTTGTTCTCTTTATGATTTTATTGAAGACCTTTGTTTTAGATACATTATGATTATTAATGTCAATAGTATAAGTCTACAGTTTGCTTGTTTTTATTTGTTAGATTCTGGTATAATCTTTATAAATAGAGTCCTTCCCATATATCCAGATGGTAACTTACTTATCGCATTTTATTGAATCTTTATTATAAAAATCAGGATTAATGGATACCTGCATGTATAATCAGATTTTCTACCAATAAAATCTGAATCTGGTACTTCATGATATCTAATTTGAAATATTGATTTCCACTTATTATACTTCAATAGAAATGTTAATTGGTTATATATATATTCAGGATCTCAGTTTCTAATAATAACATGTTCATCCTTATCTGGGATCCCCTAAAGTCGTTGGATGATCTCA
This sequence comes from Cordylochernes scorpioides, assembly GCA_030710605.1. Classification (NCBI taxonomy): domain Eukaryota; kingdom Metazoa; phylum Arthropoda; class Arachnida; order Pseudoscorpiones; family Chernetidae; genus Cordylochernes; species Cordylochernes scorpioides. Next base: position 62,145,253 of record CP092882.1, read on the forward strand.
AAGAACGTGACACAAAAGGGCGTGTCACGGGCCCGAGTCCGTAGGTCTGAAGAGGCGGACAATAGTTGACGATCAATTCCAGCGTCTGTTTTGATGGCAGAGTCGACCATTATTTCATAGACCATTTTAATTTAATGTAGGAACGAGGATAATCCAATATTTCCCTCCCTTTCTTCCCAAGTACACGTGGGCCCTTAGTTTAATGGGGAATCTCTTTATACATCTGTACTAAACTCACCGTTGAATCTTTATTATAAAAAAAAATCGGGATTAAAAGATACCTGCATGTTTAATCAGATCTTCTACCAATAATCTCTGAACCTGGTACTTCATGACATCTAATTGGAGATACTGACTTCAACTTATCATACTTCAATAGCATCCAGACTATTTTTACGTATTTCTAAACTAAGGTAAAAAACTACTATATAATAATTTAACTTATGAAATTTGAGTTAGCTATGGATCAGAGTTATGAAACAAGAGTTACTGTATTAAATATGAGGAAGCGTACGTTTAATTGCTATCATTTCCATTTGTGAATCTGGTGTGCTCATTCATTCTATTACTTGTTTGCCGGTTTCGCCTATGTACATACTATTGCATTGGTTGCATTCCATTAGGTATATTGCTTAACTGTTGTATATTGGTGAGTTATGGCTATTGTTTTCTTTTGTTATGGGATTTCTGACTATTGCGCCTATATTGGGTGTGCTTTCATAATGTCTTTATACCATATTTCCTGATTCCTCGGGCTATTGTTACGCTGTTAGGAGGGTACGATATGACACAAACAGATTTGTGTGTTTGACTATTGTTTGTGTTATTTGGGTTATAAATGCCTTAATATGAATCTATTTACAGTTGATCTGTAGAAATTATAGAGACCTGTAGATATAATTTTCCACTATGAAATAGCTCCCAGCGTCTTCAGTGGGTTGCTAAATCGCCAGAAGGTGAATCTCTTAAAGGAATGGTTGGGACAACGAGGGAGGCAGGGAGAAGGGGTCGCCATTTTCTCTTTCATGGAAGAAGAAGGAGGGGGGGGATGTGGACGTTGGACTCCCACATTCCTGAGACTTCGTTAGTTCCGAGACACCCGACTCTATACACATTCCAGGAAGGATCTGTCATCGGGCCTCCTTTGGGGGGTCCCTCCCACGCCTTGTATGGAAGAAAGTTTTCCACTTGAGTCCTCCTGTACCTTGTATATTATCTGATACTACATTTCATCAAGACAACCTTAGCTGTTTAAGTCATATATCTGTCTATTTCTACGTCACATTAGTATATCTTAATAAGGAAATTCTACTAAGTCACTCCTTACATGCTCCGTTCTCATAGGTCTAAAATCGGGAACGCGACATGGTGATATTAGTTGCTTGGTGTTTAAGCTTGTCTTTATAATTAGGATCATAATCTTTGCAATCACTTATCCAATGTTTAAAATACAATCCTTTTTTCTTACAAATAGGACACCAATATGGGCAATTTTTTGAGATTGTAGGTGTAGTTATATTAAAAACCTTGGTTTTACTTCTCTGTTGTTGCCTTATTTGATTATTGTTTTGTTCAATCTCCATGGCAATCTGCATCCAATGTGATGGATCTTTAGGCTGGGCTGTTACGAGATAATTTTTCCAATCTAATGGCAATCCATCCGTTAACATTTTTAGCTTCTCGACATTATTGAGGCTTGTTTGATTTAATAATCTAATTTTATCTCTAAAATAATCTTCCACGGTTTCTTCTTTTTTAAGTCTTCTTTTTGATGCTGCAACTATAGGGCTTTCAACTTTATAACCAAAGCGCTGAATTAATTTGAGTTTAACAGTATCCCATTTTTTAATGGATGCGTTGCTCAATATTTCATCAGCAAACCATTCTAAAGCATCTTTTGATAAATAATAAATTAGATTATTGATTCTATCGACTTCATCTAGTTTACTAGTTTCCAATTCATATAGTTTAAGCCATGATTCAGGCCGAATTGAACCTTTATCACCGCTAAATTTCTCTAATTTGTTTACATTTACTGCCATTGTACTTACTTTTTCTTTCGTCGAAGCCTTTTTTGATTTATATTTTAATCCTTTCGTAGCTGCGCCAAATATTTTATGTAACGTTTTATTTTTGCTTTAACTTTTTAAAGAAATGTTTTATTTTAAATCTTTATCTAATTTGTTTGTTTGTTTTAAATAAAGAGGAAAATTTACCATGTTGTTGTTCTTTTGTTTATTAATTGTTCTTTTTTTTCCAATGATGATAAGAGTTATTGATCACACATTAAAAATCAATGAAAAACCAATTACAAAATTAATTACAAAATTCAGAAACGTGTCAATATATCTCAAAAGACATATTTATTTCCTGCAAATATTTATTTAGAATTTAATTTCCTCGATATAAATATTTATATATATATTTGCCGAAGATGATAATAAAGTGTGTGATTATAATTCAAGTGTATTGTTTCAATAGTATCATATATAAAACCTTAAAAAATATCAATTCTATAAAATAAAAATGATTTAAAAAAAGTTATAAATCACAGATTCAGACTTGAGCGCGTGTTTTTATATGAGCGACATAACTGTATTTATATGTCAATAAAAACAAGGTTTTGAGTGTTTACTTCACTTTAGTTCCGTTTTCGACATAGTTCGTTAAAGATGTTCAATTCATATAAAAAGACGATGCAAAAGCGTAATCTTATTGTTAGCACGCTTGTTTTATTAATTGTCGTCTTTACTGTTCTTGCAGTAATCGCATTGGATTATATGAAGAAAGGTTTGTATCATTTTACGCCCTAAACCTATAATTGCAGTAGAAGTTGGATAATTGGAACATCTTTAATTCGAAAAAGTCTTTAATTCGAATATTTATCTTATTCCATAGAATTTTCTCTCTATAAATATAATTTACGTTTTTAATTCAAATTTTTTAATAATTAGATTTTTTTTTGTATCCCTTGGGCTTTGAATTATCCAAGTTCGACTGTATATATTTTATTTAAATAAAAATAAGTCGAATATTAATAAGGTTTTTAATATTTTGATATCGAAAAAGTAATCTAATATTCTTGGAAAAAAGAATCAGAATTATTTTTGGAAAAAGGAAGATATTTTGTCCTGACATCATTCCAACTGATAAATGTTTCTATCAGCCAATCAAAAGTAAGCTTTTCCCTTTTATAATGGCAGGGGGTTGTTGTTGTTGTCGTGTCCAATGAAGAGCCTCAGATGTCTCCATACATCTCTATCACAGCAGTAGCAATGTCCACTATCTTGGGTGTGTAAAGCTGCTGCTCTAGGTCATGTCAATTTTCTGCAAGACTGCGGCCATTGCTGGGAATGAGAATATGTGAGTAGGTGTTAGTTCCACACCAGGACAGTTGTTGCATGTCCTATAGGTTCTTGTGCCATCTGGATGTATTGTCATTCCTTTATAGTATTTTGTTCTAAGTTTTGTTATAGTTTTTGTCAGTTTTCTCTCAGAGTTTATTGAATATATTTGATCTTTTCTTATTTTTTGTTTAAATATAATGGCAGGAGGTAGAGCGTTATATGAAGGATTGGGGAGGTAAGGGGAGTAGCTCCTTAGTTTTCTAACTCTATCCTATTAGAAAGTATTTAAAAAGCCATAAGAGGTTAGATTAGTAAACCAGGGGGCCAGTCCTGAGACTGAGAAGGGGAATAAATAAGTGTAAGCATCTTTTTTATCCATAATTTTTCACATAATTGTGAATATCATCTTTTAAAATCTAGTTTATGATACAGTAGAACATCCCTTTAGCGGACACCCCGCTAGAGGACACCTCTCCAAAAGGACAGTTTTCATTTGCAAAATTATAATTTTTACTATTTAGCAATTTTCCAGTAAGAGGACACTTCTCCCTCTAAGGACATTTTGGCTCTGCAATTAGGCATCCTTAACAGGGAGGTTCTACTGTACATACTTCTTCTTAAAAGATAAATCTATAGAATATATATTTAGTTTGTATATTTTCCTGTCTCCTGATTGTCGT